>CM028384.1:70017586-70116290 GCA_013146195.2 Codonopsis lanceolata | reverse complement strand
GCTAGATTGCTAAAAATTGCCCTCCCACAGAAGTGTTGAATGTCGTGCATCTCATGTTCTAAGAAGGTCCTTCTCACAAGGTTAGCTAGGGGTGATCATCATTGCTCGGACCACTTGGCGATTCATGCCAAAAGTGAGTGTCCATGAATATATCACCGGCGTTGCCTCTTTAGGATTTCTAGCGGTGTAAGGATAGCATGTTTTTGAGGTCGGTCTTGTTGGTGAGTCTCCCTAGTAGCTTCTCATTCAAGTTACGTGTCAGATCCAAGGATTCCTCTAAAAGTCACTGTTTCTCCCTTCTTGATGCTCCATTGATTGTTGACATAACATGCAAGAGATATAATTAATAAACCTACTTGTTTTAGATTTTTGTTCTTAGTAAAGTCAGAAAAAAGACCGAGCATACTTCTTTTGCAAATATGTCTTGTATGAGTATTAATTTGAGCTTTCCCAATAACTTCTTTGCTTTTGTGATTCCAAATGTACCAAACAATGGCACATAAGTGTATACTCCAAGGTATCCCTTCTAGAGAGGTCCCATTTTTATTAGTCAAATTGAGTTTCACCCAATCAAAGGGACATAGTTGCTTTGAGGATATGGTTTGTGTCACCCTCAGGAATGTTGGCATTTTTCACACACATCGACTCACAAATGCTCCTAGATTTTCTCAATTGATTGCACGAAATTCTATCACCGAGCACCAATCAACAAAATAAAATCAATTCGGAAGGAGCTTTAATCTTTCAAAGCCATTTCCAACTATTAGTATTGATAGATGAAACTTAATTGTTAATAAGGTTGTAGGCCTTGTTGACGGAGAATTTACCATTGCTAGTTCCTCCACAAAATTAGATATCTTTTCATGCTAAAGTTGTAATATACCCAAATTTTTGAATAAAAATATTTATTATGTTATTAATTTTGTAAATTATTTTGGGCTGACCTTAATACATTATGGGCCTATTTTGTTTAGGCAGAAAATCCCCAAAATTGGGCCATTAGTACTTCATTTTTGTTTGGGCTGACTTTAATATATTTGGGCTTACTACATTTTTGTATGATAAGTTCAAGTTGGACTTATGATAAATCTTTTGATTTAAGTTTGGCCCATTAGAAATACTTAAAATAACAAAAGTGGTCATAATTACAATTTAAAAAAAAAAGAAAAAAAAATGAAACAGAAAAGGTGGAGACGTGAACCCGGGAATGAGAATCGTCGGAAGAAGAAACGATGAAGACGAATCGGCGGGCAAAGGAACTGCCCCTCCTTGGAAATAAAAAGGCAAAGAGAGGGAGTAAACCACTTTCCCAAGTTAGGCACACAAAGAGAGAGACAACGGCAGAGAGCAAGGCAGAAGAGACAACAGCGGCGAGAGAGGAGAGTTGCGGCAGCACCTTCGACTGGTCGATTAAGGTAACACACTTCCTTCCGAATCTGAACACTTTGCTCCGATTTTATTCTTGTTCGGGTCGAATTTATGAGTTCTTTTGGAATTTGGTTGGATAGAGAAATAGGAATTAATCAACAGTAACAAATAATGTTTGAAAATCAAAGAAGGAAAAAGGAAGGAATGATGAAATTGGGTTTCAGGTGTTGCAGCCTTGAATTCGGGAATTTGGAGATCGATTATGTAACTGAGTTTTATAAGAAAAATCTGTAAATCAGTTCTGCAATTGAATTATTAAAGTGCGTTTTTCAATTGGTTGTTCTATGAAGCAGTTTTTTTTAAAAAAAATCAAGTATTTGCACTTTGTTTAACTCACCTTTAAAATGGATATGGAATAGAAATTTGCAAAGTAGTGGAAATGGTGGGTTCGCCGGCAGTAAACAAGGGTGAAGAAAGAGAACTCAAAAATCGTTTGTGTTTGGTGGGTTTTGTAGTATAAGAGTAAACTAAGGAGTGATAATACTACATTAGACAAAAAAAAAAGTAAAGAGGAAATGAAATTGGGTCTTTACAATATGGTGAAGGTGGTTGGTTATATTGGAAGGAGTGGTTTCGGTGGGAGAGAAGTACTGGAAAAAAGAAAAGAGTTGGTATATAAAGTAGAAAGAAGAAGATGAGAAGATGGATATTATATTGATTTTGGAAAGTCAAAGACACAAACAACAACAAAAGGAAAGCAAAGCAGTAAACAAGGGAATGATTTCGTGGGTTGATGAATCTGTTTTACAGATTCATCCCCTGTACTTTGGGTTTTGCAAACAGGTTCATCCCCTAATTTTGAAGTTTTAATTAATAAGTGCTTATAATTTCAGAAACTTACCCTCGAGTTACAATAGTTAGAAATATACCTTAAGTAATTATAATAACGTTATATCTAGGGTTTGTTAATTATGTTTTGAATTTTAAAAGTTACTGGAAGGTCTCTAAATCCATAATTTGTATTTTTATTATTATAAATTAGATTCGGATAAACACGAGTAGCGGTACGTTGTGCTCAAGTTAACTTTTCGTCGCATAGTTGAGGTAAGGGATTATGCATCGTTTAGGTTATTTGAATTCTTTATTCTAAATTGTTAGGCTTCCGCTATTTCTTTGGCATTGATCTTTCTTTGAAAACATGTGTCGACCTTTGGTTGGTATTTGAATTTGAAATCCCGTCGTATCCGTTCTTCTGTTATTCTTAATTTTGAATTGTTTATGAATTTCACAAAATTGTTTAAACTCAATATGTGATATTTTATTCAGTTATTATTTGTATTTGATTTTGTTGAAATGTAATTATTTTTTGAAAAAAAAAAAAGACTCCGTTATGATCACTAAGACAACCAGAATGACTAGTTGGCATGTTAAGGCGACACTACACCATATGAACTATGGTGGGGTAATTCAGATATACCATTTTGCTTTTGGCCCCTTTGGGATACTTGGATATTTGAGGTTCCTTGAAGCCACCTTTTGTTTGGTCTAAAATGACCTTTATGTGATCATAACACTCTCTGAAATATTTGATATTGATTTGATTTATTCTGGTGAACTTAGTAAATGTTCCTCAATAAATGAATATATAATCTTGTGGATTTCAGAAAAATAATTCCTTTTGACATTTCCATTTTTGACACTATATATTGTTTGACATTCTTCCTGGTCAACTCCTCCTTAGAAACCGGAGGGGTTGTATATGAACTTACTGGGCTTTGTTCGCTCACCCTTTTCCTACTCCTTTTTTTTTTTCAGGACATAAGTAAGGAATATAAATTTGGTTTTGTTCGTGTGGGTGCAATTGAAGAGAATAAAATTCTGTTACGAACTACTTTTTGTAATCGTTAACTAGAATTTGGGAGTTTTATTTTAGACATATATTTTGAAATTTGTAAGCATATTATTAAGAATTTATGTTTTGATATTTGATGCTTACGTGGAAGATATATTATTTACGTCTTGGGTTTGGTATGATTTTGAGGTTATTGGTGACGTGGTTATTATGTGGACCCCTATAGTTGGGCCTAAATTTTGGGGCATTACAAAAGTATTGAGGAATGTGCACATTCTTAATATCATTATTTCTTTCTCAAAGGGACGTGATCAATGATATTATTGAGGTGACAGATCTTGTCATGAAGAATTTTCATTAACATAAGAAGGCACAAGGACGTTGGGGATTTTTAATGGGTCTGAAGCACAAAACTGGTTAGACCAGATGTTAACCTTATGCCTACTCTCTATGTTCCATATCATGATGTGAGAACCCCATTTCGCGACCCCCATCCTCGTTGATGAGAAAACGAGGGGTTTGGAAACTTTGAGTACGTGAAATGCGCTTGGCCTCGTTGTGAGCTCTAAATGTATGTGTATAGAGTCGTCACCGCTATTTTAAGGTTAAATAGAGAAAAACCGTATGTTACCATAAAATGTATAGGTTCAGGGGCTAAGTTACTAGTTGGAAAGGGGTTAAGCACCCAACTCGCCCTTTCGGTCTCATTTTTAGGGTTTTATTAAAATAACATGCTTTTTAATGTGTTCAGTCTAGAAAAATATTCTATATGTATATACTGTAGACACCCCAATTTCGTACCCATGTTTATAACATCCTATAAAATATCAAAACCTGTAAAAAAAGACTAACAGATGTTAAGTTACAGGGTTTAAAGTGCAAAAGGACAGAAGAATTGACAAATAGTAAATTGCAGGGGGCAAAGTGCCAAAGATAGAAAGGAAGAAGGAAATGGGAACAACCTTATGAACATTTGGGCGTTGCGCCCAAATGTGGCATAGGGTGCCCCCCACTTTCCTTAAATCACTGCTCCACTTTGCTTTTAGTACAAGCCTTTCAAAATAAGGTATAACACGTTGAAGCACGAAGATAAAATATCTGCTGTTAACTTCGCTGTTAAGGATCCCCAATCTCAGCTTATAAATACGAGGCTTCGGTCAGTGCCTCAACACATAATTTTACGGAGAGAAATTTTACGAGTGTTGTTACGCTATTAGTTTTGCAATCAAACCCCGAAGCTCCGTTAGGCTGCTGAAACCGCCCCTAAACACTTAAACTTTCCGGCCAAAGTGAAACCTTAGTTACCCTACTAGGTTTCCGTCCTATTTCACCGGTTCTAAAATCCCAAAACAAGCAGTTGCTCTACCTGATTCCCCAAATCAAGTAAAAGCAAGCAGTTGCTCTGTCCGACTTCAGACTCGACAACAACAATAATCGAGCAAAAACAAGCAGTTGTACCGCCCGGATCCCGATGCATAAAGCAACTAAAAGGAGCAGTCACGCTGCCCGAATTGCAACAGCAACAACAAAGAAAAAAAAAGACTCCATTTTTTGGAAGGATAGGGGAAACACATGTAGACCGCCAAATGGGCTTAAACTCAGGCATACCGGGTTCAGACACTCATGTTTCAGGAGGTAAGTTATGTCCCCGTAGTTATTTATTAAAATCTATAACTTAAATATAAATATCTAAGTAAGTTTCTTTTCATGTTTTTACTTTAATGTAATAATATTTATATTTCATTTCCGTTTAAATTAATTTCCTTCTCGTTCTTACTTTAATGTAATAATAATTATATTTCCTTTCCGTTTAAATTAGTTTCTTTTCGTTCTTACTTTAATATAATAATAGTTACCCTTCTTTTCCATTTAAATTAGTTTTTTTGTCTTTACTTTAAATGTAAAGTAGTTATAATCTTTTATAGTTTAATTAGTATCTTTTATGCACATACTTTAAATATATAAATAATTATGTTTTTTATTATTTAATAAGTTTATTTCCTGCTTATACGTATAAAAATAAATAAAGTGTGTCACTAGTATAACTATTTTATTCCTAAAATAGCTTATAAAAATGTCGTAATTATTCTCTAAATTATATTATTTCAGTTGTAATTTTGTTTTCTTTTCTTTAATAAATGCAAAGTTATTTCTCTTTACTTCTTTCTGTCATTTATAAATATATTGTTCTGAGCCAAAGTGTATAAAATAAAACAAGCATATTGATAAACCCACTATGAGACCAAAATGGCGAGTTGGATGTCTAACCCCTTCCTAACTCGTAACCCCGAACTCATACAATCTGATATTTTTGATTTTTCTATGTTTAATCCTTAAAATAGAGGTGGTGACTCTGTAATATACATTTTGAGTCCACAAATTGAGGCCGAGTGCATTCCATGCGCTTCGAAGTTTTGAAACTATCTCGCTTTCATATAGCGCAGATCCAGTTCGGAACGGGGCACTCACAATGACGACTCTGCAGGGGATTTTATTATTTTCTTTAAAACAAAAGTGGGCTAGACTCATGTTTTTTTTGTTATCAATTTACTTGTTTTTTTTTTCTCTGTTACATTTCTTTGGTTTCTTTTATGTATATAATTTTCAATCTTAAAAAAAAAAACAAAAAAAAAATTATTTCCTTTGATATCAATATGCTTGTTTTTGTTATATTTCTTTGACTTCTTGTATGTATATAATTTTCAATCTAAAAAAATCATTTTTCAAATAAAAAAAAATCAAAACAAAACAAAATTCATTCTTTCAAAAAAAAAATCACTCTTTCAGAAAAAAGGGGGAATTCATTTTCCAAAATTAAAAAAACATTCATCTCTTTTCAAAAAAGTAAAAAGAAACTCATTTTCTCAAAGCAAAGACAAAAAAAAAATTGTTTTTCAAAAAAAAAGTTCCAAAAAAATAAAAAAGGAGAAAGTTTTCTTCAAAAGTTCAAAAACAAAATAGATCAAAGATGTTTCAAAAAAGAAAAGAAAAACAAAAAAAAATAGGGTTGTTAAAAAAAATGGTTGTTTCAAAAACCAAAAAGTAAATAAAAGAGTTAGAAGGAAAACATTTTTTTTAAATGAGTGTTTTCCAAAAGAAATTATTTTCAAAGTTATTAAAAAAAACAAAGTCTTTTTATTTAAAAAAAAGGGCATGAAAAGATTAAAGGGTGTTAAAGGACAAGAAGTGAACAAGAGGGGGTCTAAATGACAAAGGAAAAAAAGGTTAAAGGTAGTGCACAAAGTGAAGAAGTGAAGATGAACAATCAATTTGGGCGCAACGCCCAAATTTGTTTTGGGCTGTGCCCATTTCTTCTGGCGCGGCACCCGTTCTTCACTCTGAACAATTTTATCCGATGTTGTGTACATTTTATCCATCAAGTCACCCATTTTTGTGGTTTGTGCGCTCATTTTCCCTGTTACTCCACCTCTAAAAAAATCATCAAAAAAAGTTTTCTTTCCTTTAATCCAGTTTTGTTTGCATACATATTGAGATCTTTGTTGTTTTTCTTTGGTGCCACTAACAATTTTGCAAGGGCTGAAAAATAAAAGAATTGATTATCTATACTTTGCTCTTCTAAGAGGATTGTCCGGAGGTACGTAATCGTCATATCCTATTTTAGGGATCGCAAAAAAAGAGAGGGTTTTTTTTATAAAAAAAAATCATGTGTAAAACTTAGTTCTCTTTTCCTATAAAAAAATCGTTTCTTTTCGCAAAAAAAAATATAATCATTTTTTTAAAAAATAAATAAATAAAAAGGATCCCGTTCTCTCCAAGCAAAAAAAAACTCTATTCTTTCAAATTAAAAAAAAAAAGAGGTTGCTTCAAAAAAAGAAGAAAATTTAGTTGACAAAGTTGAACTACAATGACCTGAGCCTCGAAATGAGGAACGTAGGCAGCCTTCGGGTCCGGTCAAATACTTTGATTTATTCTTCAAAGAAAAAAAATTTGTTTTCTATGTGATTTTATTTTTGTTTTCCAAAACATGTAAAGACAGGAAATCTCCTCACTATTATACTCAATTGCCATATCCAAATTCATCTTCCCTCTTAACCTTTCATAAATGTATCACTAGTTGATTAATGCATCGTTCACTCTCGATTTCAAAAATAAATTTGAGTAAGTTCTTCTTCGAGATGTCAAGGTCTACCACTTCAAGAAAAATAAATAAATAAACGATCGATAGGGAGCCAAGGAAGAATGGAAAGCCGGGAAATCCAGAAAAAGGCAACTCAAGGTTCATAAGCAACAGTTCAAGACTGGTGGCTTTCAAACCTTAGGGATGTCTCTTTTGCCCATTTTGAAGCCTACAGCCCATCCTTGCAGGTTATGCTCATTAGTCCATTTGGTCTCAATCCTTTCAAAAAAATCCAACCAAGTCATCAAATCGGGGTTTCCAAATGTATTTATATATATTAAAGTCATGTAAATTCTTGTTTCTCTTATATTAGCTTATCGAATCTTTTTTCCGATCTTTGAACACCACTTATCGCCAAAGTGTTCGTTAATAGTTAAAATGATGAGTCGACTTATGTAAAAACACGATAAAAATACACGAATTGATAATGAATCATTTCGAAATATGGACCCACAAACCATTAAAATGTTAGTTCGATAAAACAACATTTTGTCTTGGTGAAATGTCATCTTCGACCTATTGCAACCGAGCTGTAAGTAGCACACAAGGGGCTTCCCACCTGTAAGAGTAAAATAGGCATGACCTATTTTGGTTTTGTTTCACCTTTCTTGGTCATAAAGTTTTGGTGGATATTTGGTAACAAAATCTTTAGTTGCATTTTTGGAAACAAAATATTCCTAAAGATTTTTTGGTTGAATTTTTGGAAACAAAATATTTCATTATATTTTGGGTTTCTTGGACCTAAATCTTAGGAATTGTTTTTGGAAACTAAATATAGTCAAAGATCTCATTCTAATTTCTAACCGTGACTCTTGAGTCATTGTCCATAAGGGAATGAAATCCAAGAATTATGGTAAGTGTATTTCTTTCCAAAGACTAATCTTTGTCCTTCTTGGAGTTGGTTTCTCTCTTGTGTGTAGGGTTACTCCTCATTATAAATAGAAGACAAAGGGCAACGGCTGCAATACGCATCGTGAGAGAGAAGAGAGCTGATTCAGAAAATCAGAAGCAGAAATTTCAGAAGTTCAGAACCTGATTTCAGTTTCAGATGTGCAACAGTTTTTGAATGTAGCTCCGAATGTTACTACATTGGAAGCGACATTGGGCGTTGATGCTGTTTTGACTTCCTAGCTGATTGTAGGAAGCTATATGTTTCTTCCTACGTTTTCTATACCTGTTTTTCTATGGGTGTTTTGCTCTCCAAGACGTGTTGTCTTGTGAGAGTGTTTTGTTTGGTGATTTCACAATCTTTTTGTAAAACAATTCATCTTTTGAAGTGAAATCTTTTTGGTCATGAGGCTAGATCTACAAGCATAGGCTTGTAGATTGTTTGGTAAACTTTTGTGCTTATTTTCGTGCTTTAGTATTAAGTCTTCCGCTGTTCAGTTTTATTTTGACCATTGTGACTTCCATTATAGCTACATCGGCAGCTACATTGGAAACAACATTGGCAGTTTTTGGAGAATTCTAGCTACTTGTGTTCTTACAATTGGTATCAGAGCCTTCTTTTGACATCACTAAGAGTTGATTCTGGTAGTAGCCGTGATGGATTCTTAGTATGAGTATGTCGTTCGTCCTCCTATTTTGACTAATGCAAATTATTCTATTTGGAAAGTCAAGATGCGTATCTTTATCAAATCAATTGATGAAAGAGTGTGGCTTGCTGTTCTAAATGGTTGGACTCCTCCCAAAACTACTGATGATGATGGTGATGTAAAGATCACCAAAGAAGCAGATTGGTCTAATAATGATAGAAACATTGCCTCTTTTAATTCAAAAGCTTTATCTGCTATATATAAAGCCTTAGATTCCAACACCTTTAGGGTTATAGCCAATTATGAGTCTGCTAAAGATGTATGGGAGGCCCTTCAAATCTTGTGTGAAGGACCTTCCAGTGTTCTTGCTTCTAAATTAAGATTGCTTACCACTCAATTTGAAAACACAAGGATGAATGAAGATGAAGATATTATGTCTTACTATGCTAGATTACTTGATATATCTAACTCTGCTCTTGCTTTGGGTGATCCTATCACCAATGATCGTCTTGTTAGCAAGATGATGCGAACCTTGCCTGAAAGGTTTAATGTGGAAATTTGTGCTATTAAGGAAGCTCATGACATTGACAACATTGGTTTTTAAAGACTATCTGGTATTCTTCAAAATTTTGAGTTAAACCTCAATGAGCAAATTAAGAACAAAGGCAAAGGTGTATCATCTTCTACTCCTTCTGATGATAGTATTGCTTTTCCTTACATTGTTGATATCTCTTGAATTTCTTGAATTGCATAAGGAGATTGAGGAATCGATTTTGGTGAAGAGTCAATGGATTTTTTAACAACAAAGTTTAAAAATATTTTGAAAGCAAAGGGGCAAAATAGATCTCCATCTTCTATCACCAAAAGCAAGTTTTCAAAGCGAGCCTAGCAAATTTCCTCCCAAAGAAAGTTCTTTTCAAACCCTTGAAAAATCTTTTACCAATCCTTTTGCTAAGCAGCCTACATCTAGAAGTAAAAATATTGATTCTATTCAATGTAGGGCTTGTCAAGGGTTTGGGCATTATGCTAATCAATGTGCTAATACTTTGAGAAAGAAGGGTTTGAATTTTTCTGCTACTTTGACTGATAGTGATGATGAAGATCTAGGTGATCTCACCACTCTCACTGCTGTACACAACTCTCCATCTGATTTTGCAAGATTTTCGGCCAATGTGACTCCGAATGTAGCTATACCAGAAGCTACATTGGACAGAAGTTGGGAAGATCATTCTTTGTTTAACTCCTCATCCACGAAGGCGGTGGAGAATCGAGAATCGAACTTCTTGGAAAATTACAAAGAGCTGTACAAAGATTAGGAGAAGCGAGCTCATCAAGTTACATTGCTTAGAAAGGCAAACGAACTGCTGAAGAAGGCTAATGAAGAACAGAAGGAGTGTATTACAAGGCTGGAGAGTCTGTTGACCAAGAAGGATGTGGAGATTGAAGATCTGAAAGAAAAACTCATCAAAGCCAATGAAACCTTGGAAAAATGGAATTCAATCCAACACAAAAATGGATGATATGTTGAATTCTGGTAAGTCTAGTATTGGATTTAGGCCCAAGACGTTTGTGAAAGAAGGTGAGGGTATGTCTACTGAAGCAAAACATCCCACACAAAATTTTCAAAATCTAAACTTCTTTGAAAAACCCAAAACAAGAAAGAAGAATTTTGTGTGTCATTTTTGTCACAAGCCTGGTCATATACAGCCATTCTGCTTTTTAAAAAAAGGATGTATATGAAGAAAAAGTAAGGCAGGCCTTTTTGGTTAAAAATCAGATGCAGCATCGAATGTAACAACCAATGCAGCATCCAATGCAGCAACATTGGAAGTCACATTCGAAGCTACATCAGAAGTCACACTCACGGAAACATCAACCTAAAACCTTTAAACAAATGTGGGTTCCCAAAGGCAGTGACAAGAAGGGTAAATCCAAATACTGTGAGCCTTTTGACATATGCCCTGGTGCTAAGTGGTCCTATGATGAATCTCCTGACTTTGGAGATCATGAATCTCCTGCATAATCTTCAGAACCTGCATCTGAAACCATTGAACCTGCACCTAATCAGACAGAACCTGCATATCCTGGAAGTTCAGTGGATGTGATTCAGAATGTGACTCCCAATGTAGTTCCCAATGTAGCTACATCAGAAGTCACATCGGAAGCTACATTGAACATAAACTTGGCAGATGCTGAAACAGTCTCTGAACAAGCAGAGATTTAGTCCAATTTGACTGATTGCAGCCATGACATTCCAAGCAAAATTCAGAAAGTGCATCCCACTTCTCAAGTCATAGGTAATATTAATGATGGCATATACACAAGAAGAAGAGGTAAGGTTGATTCTCACAAATTAGAATGCTTATCAAAATATTTTTGAGCAAAACCTTAAAACTTTTATGGATGCTCCAAATGATCAAAGATTATGGGCTACACATTGATGTGTTAACCTTGTATTTTGATAACACCTATGCAATTTGTTTAGCACAAAAATTCAGTTTATCATTCTCGAACAAAACACATTGATATAAGACACAACTTTATTAGAGACTTGGCTGAATATGGAAATTGTTTGCATTGTACATGTTGGGACTGAAAATCATCTTGCTGATATATTTGCCAAGTGTCTTGATTTTGAGAGATTTTTCAATCTTTGGAAATCTCTTGTGTTTTTGTGTGCCATATGATTTTACACTTAGTTAATTAAAAAAAAATTAGGCATGCTTACATTTTGTCTTTAGAGGGCACTCTAGATCATTGTTTCACATGTATGTGCCTCTTGTGGTTGCTTGGGAATTTCATTCAAAATCTGTTGTGATTTCATTGTTCTGACTCTTCTAACTCTCTCCTAAAAATTTTGCTCTTGTAAAATCTTAAGCCCACAAAGGAAAGAGCTACCTTTTGAAATCTAGGGATGTGGCAATTTATCTTGGTACTATGGAACTTAGGTTCTCATGGGTTGATCTTGAGAAAATTGAATTCCCTTAAAAGAAAAAGTGTGAAAGCTACCTAACGGAAAAGAGCTACCTATGAACAAGGTTGTGACACCTTTATTTTGGGACTATGAATCCTTGGATTTCATGGGTTGATCAAAAGCAAAGTGGCTTCCCTTGGTAAATAGTGTGAAAGGTTCCAAGTGGCATGTTTTTATAGCTTGAAATAAAGTAGAGCTATATTCCTAGGGAAATAAAGTACCTATGGATTTTTGTTGTGAAAATTTTATAATCTTGGGAGAGAAATCTGGTTGAGAAAATATAAAAAAAATGCAAAAATAAAAATAAAATCACAATTTTGGCGAATGCATCTCCCAATGCAGCTACATTAGGAACTACATCCTTTGATCTGGTCTTTATCACTTGTGTGTGATTGCATTTTTTATTCTTTTGCCTAGCTTTTAGTAATCATGTTTTTAGGCATAAAATTTTAGGACATGCATTGTTGGTAAGGATATCAGCTTGGTGAAATTTTGTCCTAAAATAAACTGTGCAAATCAATTTCCAAAAATTTCCATGTTGAAAAATATTTAGTGGTTGTCTAATTTTTGTGGGAAACTAAGAGGTATTGAATTTGGATATGAGGTGCTCAATTATTGCTAGGGGTGTGATCATGTCTTGGTGAACACTTCATTGTGTTTTTCAAAATCTTTGATTTTTGAGAATTCCTAAAAGATTGTTTATCCCTCTTCTTTTTCCGGTCAAATAGGGGGAGAGAGATCAAGTGTTTATGGTGATGGTGATGAATCCTATAATATGTTCATGTTTGTTTTGTATGCATGTGATTGTATTATTTGTATATTCTGATTTGTGCTTAGTAAATGATTTCTGATTTTATACCTTGCACAAATTCAAGGGGAGATGAGATTTTCTAACAAATGCAGGTTAGATGGTTTGATTGGTGTTGAATAAACAATTGTCTTTTGATTTGACTAGAAAGGCTCAACAAAGGGGGAGATTGTAAGAGTAAAATAGGCATGACCTATTTTGGTTTTGTTTCACCTTTCTTGGTCATAAAGTTTTGGTGGATATTTGGTAACAAAATCTTTAGTTGCATTTTTGGAAACAAAATATTCCTAAAGATTTTTTGGTTGAATTTTTGGAAACAAAATATTTCATTATATTTTGGGTTTCTTGGACCTAAATCTTAGGAGTTATTTTTGGAAACTAAATCTAGTCAAAGATCTCATTCTAACCGTGACTCTTGAGTCATTGTCCATAGGGGAATGAAATCCAAGAATTATGGCAAGTGTATTTCTTTTCAAAGACTAATCCTTGTCCTTCTTGGAGTTGGTTTCTCTCTTGTGTGTATGGTTACTCCTCATTATAAATAGAAGACAAAGGGCAACGGCTGCAATACGCATCGTGAGAGAGAAGAGAGTTGATTCAGAAAATCAGAAGCAGGAATTTCAGAAGTTCAGAACCTGATTTCAGTTTCAGATGTGCAGCAGTTTTTGAATGTAGCTCCGAATGTTACTACATTGGAAGCGATATTGGGTGTTGATGCTGTTTTGACTTTCTAGCTGATTTTAGGAAGCTATTTGTTTCTTCTCACGTTTTCTATACCTGTTTTTCTGTGGGTGTTTGGCTCTCCAAGACGTGTTGTCTTGTGAGAGTGTTTTGATTGGTGATTTCACAATCTTTTTGTAAAACAATTCATCTTTTGAAGTGAAATCTTTTTGGTCATGAGGCTAGATCTACAAGCATAGGCTTGTAGATTGTTTGGTAAACTTTTGTGCTTATTTTCGTGCTTTAGTATTAAGTCTTCCGCTGTTCAGTTTTATTTTGACCATTGTGACTTCCATTGTAGCTACATCGGCAGCTACATTGGAAATAACATTGGCAGTTTTTGGAGAATCCTAGCTACTTGTGTTCTTACACCACCATACACCAAAATCCTTCCAAAATACCTCAACAAACCCACCATACACCAAAACCCTTCCAAATACCTAAACAAATACACCATATACCAAAGCCTAACCATCTCTAAGATCCAGCTTCCCAAAACTGGGGCTACTCTACCCTTATATATATATCCACCAAGAGTGACCTCCATTTTATCCCAAGAGAGAGAAGACAAATATCTCTTTAAGTACTCTCCCAAAGTGCTCCGAAAGGTCAACAACAAAAAAGAGAAAAAATAAAAAAAAGAAAGAGAAAGGTTGAAAAAAAAAAAAAAGGGCCTACGCATAAAGAAAAAAAAGAAGAAAAAAGTCTCTCCGGAGCAATTTCCTCAAAATCTTTCTCTCGCAACAACAAAAATAACCAATCACTCTTAGACAACCCTATAACCCACAACCAAAGCCAAAAGCTGATCTCCCAATACCTACAACCAAGTCCAGAAACCAACTTCCCATCCAAACCCACAGCCTAAAAGGCCAGCCAATGATCGCTTCTGATCGCCTTTCCAAAAATAACCAAATCCACATCCCAAAATGTCTTTGAACCAGAGGTCAATCAAATCCTTAACCCTAAAGCCAATCCATCTCAAACACTAACACTATACCCTAACCTAGTTGCCACCTATAGCTTTGTTTCAATCGGTTATAACGTGATCGAGGTCCAGGATAGAACTCCTTGCTAAAAAACATATAAAATCATTAAAAGATAAATGTTAAGTGGGGTCCATAAAACTTTTGATACTCTGCGATAAACTCTGGATTGTGACTCTCTTTTTGTCCATTAGAGTCATCCATTTTTCTTTGAGCATATTCATTTATGTCTCCCTCAAAAGTCTCTCCAAATCGAGTCTTTCTGGGGCTGTCCCCAGTTAATCTCTTCAGGAATTTTTCCATCCCATTTTACAAATTTTGATTCATCGAGTCACTCCGGGGCTTCTCCCGCCAAACTCATTAGATACATAAAGGCTCATCATCTCCGGAAACAGCTGTCCTTACCATCTCCGCCTGAAGAAACGAAGAAGCTACAAAGGTTTGATCCCTCAAGAATAAGCGGCTTATCTTCACATGCATTGAAAGACCAGCTCCGTATGAGGTAAAGGCTTGCTAGGTTGAAAACCCGAAAGGGCAGCCTAGGCAAAAGTTAAAGCACAAAAAAAAAAAAAAAGTGGTCCATCTGAGGCATCGATTAGTTGGACTCACTAATCCTGATTGAATTTCTTTCTTGAATGATGCACTAGTCAAAAGACTGAAAAGTAACCCTAAACTTCACCCACATTCATCTCAAATATCACCATCAACTCCTATACTCATAACCCTTCAAAGCCAACCAGTAGCCACATCTCAAACTCTTATATCACATTTCCATCAACTTACCTTATCTTGTCTTAGCATGTTTAAAGAAACAGATAACACACATGCGCATTTAAGAGTCCATTTTTTTTAAGAAAAAGAAAGTTTCATTCACATGTTTGCATCTTTTGTTTGTATTCTTTTAGTGCATCTTATCTAGTCTTCTGCCGCATTGGCCCTTGGAAAAATACAAATGTTTTGCCAGCATCTCGCCAAGGACCTCTTCCCAAAGATCCTCAGTAGCATCATCAAAAGCTACACTAGCCGATCATCGATAGCATTCCACCACAAGGCTTCATAATCATCGCTTCTCCTATGCTGGGATAAGCACATTTAAAAAAAATAATTAAAAAGATCGCATCCCTTTTCCTATTCTGGGTTAAGCGCATTTTTTAAAAGCAGCATCGCTTTCCTTTACTAGGAAAAGCCCATTTTGAAAACAACATCACTTTCTCTATTTTGGGGGAAGACACATTTTAAGAATTGCATCACTTTCCCTATTCTGGGGGAAGATACATTTAAGAGTTGCATCACTTTCCTTATCCTCGGGGAAGGGCATTTAAGAATTGCATCACTTTCCTTATTATGAAGGAAGCGCACTTTAAAATCTCATCACTTTCCATATTCTGGGGGAAGACACATTTTAAAAATCTCATCACTTTCGCTATCCTGGGGGAATGGCATTTAAGAATCTCATCACTTTCCCTATTATGAGGGAGGCACATTTTAAAATTGCATCGTTTTCCTTATTCTGGGGGAAACGCGTTTTAAAACTGCATCACTTCCTTATTATGGGGGAAGACACATTTTAAGAATTACATCACTTTCCCTACTCTGGGGGAAGATACATTTAAGAGGTGCATCACTTTCCCTATTCTGGGGGAAGATACATTTAAGAGTTGCATCACTTTCCCTATTCTGGGGAAAGTACATTTTAAAGGTTGCATCGCTTTTCCTATACAGGGTTAAACACATTTTAGAAATCACATCTGAATCCCACCAATTTTGCCTATGCTGGGTGAAGCATATCTGAATCCCACCTGTTTTGCCTATGCTGGGCGAAGCACATCCGAATCCCACTAGTTTTGCCTATACTGGGCGAAGCGCATCTGAATCCCACTTATTTTGGCTATGCTGGGCGAAGCGCATCTGAATTCCGTCTGTTTTGCCTATGCTAGGTGAAGCACATCTGAATCCCACCAGTTTTGCCTATGCTGGGCGAAGTGCATTTGAATCCCACCTGTTTTGCCTATGCCGGGCAAAGCGCATCTAAATCCCACCTGTGTTGCCTATGCTGGGCGAAGCGTATCTAAATCCCACCGACTTTTCCTATGTTGGTTTAAGCACATTTTAGAAATCCCACCTGTTTTCCCTATGCTGGGCGAAGCGCATCCAAGTCCCACCAGTTTTGCCAATGCTGGGCGAAGCGCATCTGAATCCCACCTGTTTTGCCTATGCTGGGCGAAACACATCAGAATCCCACCTGTTTTGTCTATGCTGGGTGAAGTGTATCTGAATCCCACCTGTTTTTCCTATGCTGGGTTAAGCACATTTTAGAAATCCCACTTGTTTTGCCTATGCTGGGCGAAGCGCATGTTTTCCTATGCTCGGAAAAGCGCATTTGTGTCCCACCATCGTGTCTTTGCAAGGGTCCACCCTGGAAGCACGATATCCCACCTAAAGGTTATTGTTGAGTATGTCGGTACTCGGTAGGGCCGAACTACTTGGTCTGATTCCTGAAAAGGATACGTAGGTAGCTTACTCAGTAGACACGACCATCAGAGCACTTTTATTTGCATCATATCAACTCTATTCCCATCGGTCCATTAAAGTGTTAGGGCATGAGATTTAAACTGTTGCATCATAAACTGCTACATGTTACATTCTTCCCTATTATAATTTCCTCGAAATTAGGGAGTCTATTTCTTATCAACGATGTTCGTTTACTGGTAAATTTCGGTTTACCCATAAACTCCATCGTTGAGAGGCTCTGTAGACAGCCCAATTTCGTACCCATGTTTATAACATCCTATAAAATATCAAAACATGTCAAAAAGGACTAACAGATGTTAAGTTACATGGTTTAAAGTGCAAAAGGACAGAAGAATTGACAAACAGTAAATTACAGGGGGCAAAGTGCCAAGGATAGAAAGGAAGAAAGAAATGGGAGCAACCTTATGAACATTTGGGCGCTGCGCCCAAATGTAGAATAGGGTGTGCCCCACTTTCCTTAAATCACTACCTCACTTTGCTTTTGGTACAAGCCTTTCAGCACAAGGTACAACACGTTGAAGCACGAAGATAAAAATATATGTTGTTAACTTCGTTGTTAAGGATCCCCAATCTGAGCCTATAAATACGAGGCTTCAGCCAGTGCCTCATCACACAATTTTACGGAGAGAAATTTTACGAGTGCTGTTACGCTGTAAGTTTTGCAATCAAACCTCGAAGCTCCGTTAGGCTGCCGAAACCGCCCCTAAACACTTAAACTCTCTGACCAAAGTGAAACCTTAGTTACCCTACTAGGTTTCCACCTTATTTCATCGGTTTCAAAATCCCAAAACAAGCTGTTGCTCTACCAGATTCCAAACGTCAAATCAAACAAAAGCAAGCAGTTGCTTTGCCCGACTTCAGACTTGACAACAACAATAATCAAGAAAAAGCAAGTAGTTGTGCCTCCCGGATCCTGAGGCGAAAAGTAACTAAAAGGAGCAGTCACGATGCCCAAATTGCAACAACAACAACAACACCAACAAAGAAAAAAAGTCTTCTTTTCTTGGAAGGATAGGGGAAACACATGTAGACCGCCTAGTGGGCTTAAGCCCATGCATACCGGGTTCAGACACTCACGTTCCAGGAGGTAAGTTCTATTCCCGTAATTATTTATTATAATCTATCACTTAAATATAAATATCTAAGTAAGTTTCTTTTCCTGTTTTTACTTTAATGTAATAATAGTTATTTTTCTTTCCGTTTAAATTAGTTTCCTTCCCATTCTTACTTTAATGTAATAATAATTATATTTCCTTTCTGTTTTAATTAGTTTATTTTCGTTTTTACTTTAATGTAATAATAATTATACTTCCTTTCCGTTTAAATTAGTTTCTTTGTTGTCTTTACTTTAAATGTAAAGTAGTTATAATCTCTTACAATTTAATTAGTATCTTTTCTGCACATACTTTAAATATAGAAATAATTATGTTTCTTATTATTTAATAAGTTTCTTTCCTGCTTATACCTGTAAAAATAAATAAAGTGTGTCACTGGCATAACTATTTTATTCATAAAATAACTTATAAAAATGTCGTAATTATTCTCTAAATTAAATTATTTCAGTTGTAATTTTGTTTTGTTTTCTTTTCTTTAATAAATGCAAAGTTATTTCTCTTTACTTCTTTCTGTCATCTATAAATGTATTGTTCTGAGCCAAAGTGTATAAAATAAAACAAGCATATTGATAAACTCATTGTGAGATCGAAATGGAGAGTTGGGTGTCTAACCTCTTTCTAACTCGTAACTTAGCCCCCGAACCCATACAATCTGGTATTTTTGGTTTTTCTATGTTTAATCTTTAAAATAGAGGTGGCGACTCTGTAATACACATTTTGAGTCCACAAATTGAGGCTGAACGTATTCTACGCGCTTCAAAGTTTTGAAACCACCCCTCTTTCATATAGCGCGGATTCGGTTCGGAACGGGGCACTCACATAGTCACATATACATTGGAAATAATGTTGTTTTATTTAAATGTCATTTGGATATAATAACAACTGTATTTGTGTTTATATAAACATAATCTTATTTTCTATTATATTAACGATACGAGGATATATTGTAAATTTAAGGTTTAAATCACAAATTGGTAACCCTACTTTGACCAAATATTTGTTAAGATCACTCTACTTCTCAATATAATAACTCTATATGGCTTGGACATGCAATAAGGTCACTCAATTCATTTATGTCCGTTATGTTGGATGAAAATCTTTGAAAAAACCAAAATGCCCTTATTAAGTTTTAGGGTTTTACTCTCGATGTTAAAAGTTGAGGGTTCAAACTAAAAATAAAAATTAAACCTTACGTTCTTTAGTTCCTAAGAGAGAGAGAGAGACGGAGAGAGGGAGTGAGAATAAGACTCATGAAATGCTTCAATTTGAGTTATTATTTCCCACTAGACAACAATCAGTGGCCAATAATTCACTACCAATTAATGTTCAATTCTATGAAAATGAATCTAGAAAGCTACCAAGGTAATGCTTCTTCATCAGCGAAAATGGCAAGAATACAAGATTCTTATATGAAAATGGACACCATAATGTATGATTGTTTAGGGGTTATCGATTTGACTCTCAAATTGACTATAATCATCACAACCTCAGCCACCGCCACCACCGCCACAGCACTCGCATTCGCAACAACAGCACCAGCAACAGCAATTCCAGCACCAGCATCACTTCCAGTCACAAATAAGAGACTTCCCAAAGGGCCCACCACAACAACAACAATCGTCACTGCCTCCTCTGCCATGATGCGACAGCCTTCTGCTTCTTCCACCAATCTTGCTCCCCCTCAAGAGTATCACCACCCTTCTGCTCAGCCTCCTCATCCTAAATTCGAAAGAAATTGAACTTTATTCTAAGAGAGAATGAATTCCAAAGCAGAGTCGCCTGATTTCTCCGATCTTATTTCAACCCAACGAGTTACCAGTTGCTTCTTTTGCTTCTTTTAGAGATTCACATGTCCATTGATTCACATTCCTCCCACTATTAGGGCAAGTAGTCAATACTTTGGGCATGTTGTTGTTTTGCTTAACCTGTCCTAGGGGTGCTTTTAACGACTTCCTCCGGTTGAGATCCCCGTCGAAGCTGCCAGTGAATCTCTATAGATCAAGCAAAATAACTCTTTTGTTTGGAAATTAGAAGGCCTAAGGGACGTAGTTTCGATCAAATAGGTGGAAATATAGGTCAATTGCTCTCCAACCTCAATCCCCTCCTTATTTTTGAAAGGGCTTGTAAATGAAGACTCCGATTATTTTCAGGGAATACCACCTTTTTGACCACCGTATAAATTGGGGAAATCCAATTTGACCAACGATGTTTCATAACGACCAAATTAACCAACCAACTTTCAATTTGGTTGCAATGTAGTCCTCGCCGTTAGCCCTCCGTTCAATTTGATAATTTTACGTTAGTGATCACGCTACGTGGCGTATGTGGTGTCTACGTGGAATTGTCCAACCGTATATTTTGATCACGCTAACTGCACGTGATCTCCTTCCCGCTGTGAGGTTCCCGGGACGTGCCCCCGCGCCCCGCGCCTTGGTTAGGGTGTGCTGCACGTGCGATGCGGGACACCACCGCCTGCTCCACCCTCCCTTGTTTAGGGGAAGACGAAATCCAAAGTGCGAGAGGAGTGCTGTCTATGTTAGCACGTTGGAATGTGCCTCGGTTGCCTTGAGTGGATTTTGTATCCAAAATGGGAACTAAATGTTTCCTCATGTCAGGTTATCCCTTATTTCGGGGATAACTGGATATGGGAATGCATTACCTTTCCATTCTCATTCTCCCCTTTTATCTTTCAGGGGAAAATAGAGAAGTGCAAGAAAAGATATTGCGACGCCCCCACTTATGGATTTATTAAAATAGCCTTATGGCCCAATCAGATCGCTATGGGAGCTATGGGTTTCCCGCATCAAGTTATCTCTTGTTTAGGGGATACCAGGATATGGGAATACATCACCCCTTCATTCCCGTATCTCCCTTTTTTAGGGGAGAACAGGAAAGTGCAAAGAGGGAATGTTGCGAGGCCCCACTGGATCCGAAAGTTTTAGAGTCGCCACCTTTATTTTAAGGCAAAATAAAGGAAAACCAGAAAAGAAAACCAGAGATTTTAGAAAGCGGGTTCGGGGGCTAAGTTACGAGTTGGGAAGGTGCTAGGCACCCAACTCGCCCTTTCGGTCTCAAAGCGTTTTAGGTGAAGTATGCTCATTGTTATATTAATCTAGCAAATAAATAAGGTCTTATTTTGACAAGGGAAAAAAAATAAACGAGATACATTCGTGGCTACATTATTTACGGACTCAGGCCTCCTTTCAATAATTACAAACACATTTAAGAATATTTGGCCATTATAATGGCTCTTTTACATAATTTTTCCTAATCTAATCCCGGCAAAGACAACGGCTTATATTGGCTACATTGTGCGGATTTAAAATACAACTTTTGAAAATAAATAAAAGGAAAAAATACAAATGAAATAAAAATACGCTCTTAAAGGTATTACCTTTTAGAAAGCGGTGGGGTGTTCGTGTCCTCCTCGGGAGAGGAGTCTTTTTGTTTTGAATTGAATTGAATTGAACTGGATTGCTGCTTGATTTGATTGATGTTTTGAGGTTTGAGCTTGTCAACTCGGGCAGAGTGACAGCTTTATTTGGGTAGGTTTTGGCCTTTTCGGTTGGGCGGAACCTAGACTTAAGTTTTGACCTTTTTAGCTCGCTACTCTAGCAGTAACGGCTTATTCTGGGATTTTTGGACTGGGGTTTTGAGGTGGACACCTAACAACTAGGCTAGGGATCGCTTATAACCTATGGGTTTTTGATCTGGCAGAGTTTGGACGGGGTTTGGAGTTTTTAGGGGCTTCCACTCACCTATCTCGCACCTATCGTACTAAAGATTATCGAAGGAACGAAACAGAGCGTCGCTGCGATAAAAAATCGCGGATGAAAATTGTGTCGAGAATCGGGAGCCGGGGCCTCTATTTATAGCGATTCGAGGGACGCTGGAATTTGTGAATTTGTTCTCTGCATTGGCCGCTGCGGCGCTTGAAGACTTGTACCATTTTGATCAGAGAGAGCGCATGAAAGACATGCTTGGTGCGGCCAAGCTATGCTTGGTGCGGCACCAAGCCTTCATTGGCGGCACCAAATCCTTTTGGAAGTTTCAAAATTTGTCATTTTAGCCCCTGCAGTTCACTATTTCGCGCATCCTGCTTTTTCTTTCGTATTTTTGACTTCTGCAACTTGATATTTGTTAAGTTTTAACAGTTCTTGATATTTTATGTCAGTCACATACCAGGGGGACGAAATTGGGGTGTCTACACCCGCATTCATAAATCACGATTCGACTAGGGCTCTTACCAATTCTCTTAAAAAATTCGATTACACTCGTTCTTTCTGTGTAAGTTGAAATCAATCCTTAAAGATCTATTCTATTTCTAAAAGCGAGGTAATTATTCAAGGCTCGGTGCTCAAGTTCGTGAAACCATGGAAACCCCAATTTTCGAAGAGAAACAAATGGAATCAAATGTCTGCAATTTGAATAGGTATTGTAAATGTGGTGTTCGAGCACAGATGTGGACATCTTGGAGTGACGAAAACCCAAGTAGAAGGTTCATCGGATGTCCGAACTATAAAGTTAGCTCGATTTGGAGTCAACTGATTTTTAATTTGGATATGATCGTATTTTGGATCTGTGATCAGCTATATTTCATTGAAAGGGAATCCATCTTTGAAATGTCTGCAATTTTAGCTCCATTATGTTTTTTAATTAAAAGTCCCAACTGAATACATACTAAGTTTAGCAAATGGACTACTATATGTAACTTGCATTGGTCATGGATTTGTATGGATTTTATGAATTTTACTGAGGATCAAGCGCAAGTCATTTTTCGCTTGGATTGACCCATCATTGCCTGAGAGGTCGAAAAAGCTCATCATTTGTGGACGGCTGAGATCATAAATAGTGGAATTGAAGCAACAACTTAGTTCCATTGAAATGCAACATAGAGAAGTGGTTGAACAAGTTGAAAAGTTGAAGAAAACCAAAGCAAAACTGAAACAAAAATTGGAAGAACGATTGCAGAAGGCAAGAGAGATAGAGAGCAATGGTATTTTTTTTGCAATGTTGAGAACTTGGGTAGTGGTTGTTGGCCTGATTATGGCAATGTTCAAAGGCAACAATATCTAGCAAGATGTTGCTTCCTCATTGATGGATCTTGTAATGTCTTTTGTGTATAGTAAGGATTATGACAATATCCAGCAAGTTGTAATATCTTTTGGTTAATGTTAATGTTTATTGGAAATGTTAGGCTATGTCTTGTTGTAAATGTCATGGTATGTTTCTTGGAAATGTCAGACTCTGTTTTGGTGACTACCTTGTCATGGTCTGTTTCTAGCAAATGCCAAACTCTGTTTTGTTGCAAATGTCACCAACATCAACAACAAAAAATTTAGACAAACACAATTATAAACATCAAAAGACATTAACATAGATAAAAATCATTGCCATTCAATGATTCACTCTGTTCAAAAGACATCAACATAGATAAAAGTAATTACTTTGTGAATCATTCACATCATCATTCACTTCATGATTCACATCATCATTCACTGATCATCATTCACATCGTCAACAAAAGTAAACAAAAGACAAGCTAGAGACAGTATTGTTGTTCTCAGCTACATAGATACATCATCAACAAAAGACATTGTTAGTCATATTTCTTCTTCAACCTCTTAAGCCTTGGTGACTGCCTTGATGATTGGGTGGCATTTGGTGGAGGGGTCATTGGTGGTTGGCTACCTTGAGAAGGACGGTCAATGGCAACTCATACTCCTCATTGGTTTTTCTCAAGTCAGCGATAGTGGTAGCCTACCATGCCAATACAACTTCCCTGAAGTTGGTGATGTTGTGGCTGCAGTTGTTGGTCTTGGGGGCTATAAGACATTACACAATTAATGTAAGTGGTAATGCTAAGACATAACACCATTAAGAATGTAATGGACATAATTAATGCTAAGATTTACCACAAACCCTTTAGGCACATTCCTTCTAGGCATAAGTTTGGTAGGCTGCACTTCCTCACCTAAATTGTCAGTTGTTGGTTGCTGTACTTCCTCACCCAAATTCTCAGTTGGTGGTTGATCTGTCACTTCATTGTTCAAGCTTCAAAAACAATAAAAATGTAAACAACATGTTGTGATTAACCAGAAGCTTATAAAAACAAATTATGAAAAAGTAGTTTGCATATTGCTTGCCTTGTCTCAACATTTGTAACAGGTTCCCTTTGCTTTCTCTTGCGTTGTTTTTTCCTCCTCAACTGAAGTGCATGGTCATCTTCCACCCTAGGATTCTTGCAAGTTCTTGAATTGTGATCATCTCCATTGCAATTAGTACATCTCATCTTCATTCCCTTCTTTGAAAGTGTATTGGGGTTTCTACGTGGAGGTTTTTCCCATTGTTCACCTCTTCTATTGTATTTTGGCCTCCCAGGCAATCTTTTGATAATGGGAGGTAACACTTTCTCATTTGCCAATTTCTTCCATTGATTGACTCCATTGACAGGTTCCATGGGGTATTGATAAGCCTTAAATTGTTGGTCTCTTAGAAACCAATGATTTATATAATTATCAGGGTCATCCCCAATGTAGTAAATTGCACATATTGCATGACTACAAGGTATGCCTGATAACTGCCATACCCTACAACTGCATACCCTCTTATTCAAATCAACAGAGTACCCATCTTCTCCCTTTTTAACCTGAAATTTACTGTGACCATTATGCTCAGTGCTTCATTCCCTATGTTTATTTTTCAGAATCTCCAATTTCTTTCTTATTCTAGGACAAATCTTGTCTTCTAGTTTCATAAACATCTGTTGTTTCTCAGCTAACCTACACATCACAGCCACCCTAATGTCTTCCAACATACTGATTATTGGCTTATTCCTAGCTTGTAAAATGTAAGCATTCAATGACTCTGCCATGTTGTTCTCTACACTATCACAATTACTATGAGAATTGAAATAAGCCCTACACCACTTACTAGGATCCTTTGTAAGCAAGTGTTGATAGGCTGCTTCACTGATTTCTTTCATCTCAGCCATAATGAAATGAAGCTCCTCTAATGTGCCAACCTTTGCTGCTCTCCAAAACAAGTTCCTAAGCTGCACTCCAGTGTAATGCTTTATGAAGTTGGCATACACATGCCTAGCACAGTTTCTAAGCTACGGAAATACGATCTCCATGGCATTTAAAAGCCCTTGATTCAACAAAGATATAGTTGCTCAGTAGCTGAAGTTCATATAATTACAATAAACATTAATGTAAGAAGTTCAAATAATTAAAATAATGTCATACCTTTTGTTGATCTGTGATCAAAGTCAGTCCATTACCTCTGTTGGATCTTATGTCATTGCTCAGTAATTGAAGAAACCAAGTCCATGTGCTGCTGCTCTCTGTGTTTACAACAGCCCAAGCTATAGGGAAAAAATTATTGTTCCCAACCCTACCCACATCACAAAGTAATTGCCCTTTGCAAAAGCCCTTCAAGAAACATCCATCAAGGCCAATGACAGGCCTACAACCTACAGTCCATCCCATTCTCAGTGCAGCAAAACACACATAAAACCTATCAAAAACCTGTAGTCCATCCCCTGTTGATTCTTCCCTTTTAGTTTCAAAAACTATTGTGCTTCGGGGTTACTTCTCATCAACTCATATTGATAATCATATAACTTGCTATAATGTTCCTTCAAAGCTTGACCTCATCCAATGCTATTTTTCTAGCCCTTAAACATTGTTTGATAGTTAGATCCACCTTGTACTCCTTCAAAATATAAGCTTTCATATCTTTGGACTTCCACCTTGGAGAATTTCTAATCTCAGCTGAACACATCTTGGCTATCAAAATTTGAACCGGCAATTTTCAGCTTGAACCTCTTCACACACTTATGTGTATCTCTCAAAGACTTGATCTGAATTGAATTCTCTTTCTGCATCATGCTGGCATATAGCCTCCAATTACAATGAGGTTGCCTACACACAACTAATAATCTGATCCTTTCATTTTTGACCCACTTTAAATCATACCCATTAAATCTTTGCATAACGGGTTAAACAATGTTTCAGTTGGACAGTGTTGGCAAACCTCATTCCAAGAATTGGGTACATGTGGTCCCATTTGGTTTTAGGGTCAAAGATAGGGTAATGAGTCAAAACATCTAACTCATTGTCCTTTTCATTATCACTATCAAAGTGGGGGGAATCATAGTCACTAGACTCCAAATATTCACTGTGGTACCCACTATGATCCATATCACCACCATAATTCTTAATCTGTTCCATGTAATCATCATTTGGGGCTGTTGGCATAGGCTGACTATTTGTATTTGGACCATTAGTTTCAACATGTGGTGGTCTAGCATTAGAGGGGGGCTCACTCACATTTTCAGCAACATTTTCAGTAGCTATCCTTTTCCTCTTACATTCAATTAATTTCTCCCTAAAATAAACCACCTCATCCTCATCTTCACTTATATGATCCAAGCTAGCTAGCCACATCATCTTCAGAATCACCATCATAATCAAGATCTTCACTATCATCATCATCATTATTAGGATTCTCAATGTTTTCATTGTCATGCTCAACATATATGTAAACATAGTTATGGGTACCTTTACCAGCATCTAGTAAATCCTTAATTTGTTTATCACTCCACACTAACCTAAGCCCATCATCCATGTTATAACCTGGCACTTGGTAGTGTATTTTTTCAATTGGTTTTTTGCAATGTTTCATAATCAGTCCTTTCAATGCAGAAAATGTCAAAGTCTCACACAATATATCCTTATACCTTATCACTTTACCCATATCATAATGTCTATGTGGACTAATCCTAATTATCCCATCATAATGAATACACAATACCACATTTTCACCCATTCTGCATGGAAGAAAAACAAACGAAAAAAATATCATTGATTAAAGTGAGAGACAAAGCCTTACAGAAAGTTAAAGTGGTGGGGGACCAAGAACACTAATGAACACTACATGACCACAATTGGGGGTGGGGGTCACCAAGGCAAAGCGCTAACAATAAATAATTTGGGGGGGTTACCAAGACAATACTGCAACATACAATAAACAATGGACGTGGGGGTTACATTATAAAATTTCGAAACCCTTTTTAAGCCCTAGCACATTGGAAATGCCCTAATTTCAAAACGGGACAAGAAATTTCCATAAAAGGAAGAAATTGCCATAAAATGAAGATGTTGACAGAAGGAAGATATTGATTACAAAAGGAGCAAAATTAGTTTACACACCTCGTTCTTCAAGCAAACGAACCCAAGCTATGCAACGTAATGTGGGAGATTTGACGATGGCTGCTTGACTTGCTTCGAATTGTAAAGGAACCCTAGCTCTCTGATTTTCCCACCAATTACTTGGCCTGATTTTCCCACCAATTCACGTATAAGTTACCCCCACCCAAGCTTACGTAAGCAACCGTATGTATACTTATCAAAATATACGGTTGGACAATTCCACGTAGACGCCACATACGCCACGTAGCGTGATCACTAACGTAAAATTATCAAATTGAACGGAGGGCTAACGGCGAGGACTACATTGCAACCAAATTGAAAGTTGGTTGGTTAATTTGGTCGTTATGAAACGTCGTTGGTCAAATTGGATTTCCCCAATTTGTACGGTGGTCAAAAAGGTGGTATTCCCTTCTTTTCATTACAAGATTCCTCCTTCTACGCGCTTAAGGTACTGAATGGTGAATCGAGCTTTCGATAGCCCCCTACTCTTTTTAGTTTGCGGTGCACCTTTTTCTTCTGTAAATTTTCAAACTCCTCCTTGTTTTTGTAAGGGTATTTTTGGATTTTTAGAAAAATTTTAAAATTTTCAACAAAAAAATTGGACGAAATGATGAACTTGATATTTATATCCAAGTAGAATGATTAATTGAGGAAAAAAAAGGTAGAGTGAGCTTAATGAATATTTGGTAAAAGTAGGGTGACCAATTTGTGATTTAAACCTAAATTCAACTATATAAATTTATATTAAATTTTTATTTATAAACATGCATAATTATTTTATTTAGATTTTATTTATTATTATTATTTACATAGCATGCATAATATAACATCCTACATTTTATCTATACATGTATAAAAGGAGAGGTGCGATTTTTGGAAAGTTCCCGCAAAAATGCACTTTCCAAAAATGGCAACACTTCTACATTGTATATGTGTCATTAATGCCCTGGGAAATGAAACAAATTTGTAATCAAAATTAATTAGATAAATAAATCTAAAAACTTTTGACATTCTTTCTTTGACTTGAGACAATTGACAACCATATATACCAAACTATTTCAATCTCATTCACATCCAGTAATATAAAAAATAGTTATGGTTTTTTTTTAACTATATTAAAATTTCAATGAGCTAATAAATAATTATTTATTTCAATTGTTGAATTAATAATCGTTTATCAATTGAATGATAAATGAATAAATTATCAAAACAATTACATGAATTATCATTGAAGATTAATTTCTTCGACTGTAATTGGACGCCTAAGGGAGTTAGACAGTTCCTTAGCTTTTCTCTTCTCGAGCAGTTTTTAAAGATAAAACCACTATAAATTTGTTACAATTTTGTTTGTTGAACATCATTGCTAAAAAAAACTGAGGATAACATACCAATATAAAAGAAATCTATATAAAATGCCTCTCTCTCTCTCTCTCTCTCTCTCATTTTTCTTAGAGACATCAGCCAGACCAAGGGTAAGCATAGATAACTCAATGGTTTTTCATGCAAAATGTATATTTTACAATGTAAAAGTATCTTTTCAACCTGTAATACTTACTGTATTCTTTTTATTTCGATTGATTAGGATCTCATGTACTTGATCATCTCTTTTTTTCCAAAGATCACGGAGCTACAATAAACTGAAAACAATTATATATGTGAAATTATTAAATTCTCAGGGTACCTTTATAATCAATAAATAACTTAAACATATGTCATGCCTATGATTAAAGATGTAGGGAATAAATTACGATAATTTAATAAACTTTATGTTCAAGTGTATGTGATAAATTTAATACAATTTAATGATCTTCAAACTGATACAGATTTATTGGTAACCAATATATATTTATATTAATTAATTAATTAATATGCACTGTAACTACAAATTTCTCAATTTTGGTTTTATCAAATCAGAATAATGAACATTTATAAATAAAATCTAATTAAATCAAATAAATTTGAAATGTAGAGATGAAAAACAAATAAATAAGTGACTAGAAAGAGACCAATTTTGAAGTGAACAACTACATTAGATACAAGTGATTTACAATAGATGTATTTTAATTATCAAAATGTTAAAAAAATAGATCTTCAAAATACAAATATAAAAATTCAAAATCTATATATTTTTTTCTATACTCAAAATATAAAAAATTCGGGTATAACGTTAAATACTGAAAATATAAAAAAGTCTAAAACTTATTTAAACCATATTAAAAAAAATAATTAGGTAAAGAAGCATAAATACCTGGCTCTTATTATAAGTCATTTTCTTCCATTTCACTAACTAAAATTAAGCTCTAAGACTTTTTAAAAAAATTGAAATACAAAGTTGAATACTACAAAACTTGCTTTATAAAAAAAATCTAACGCACCTTGCTACGAAATGGTTTGATCTGATTCTATTTTGGTTGGGGAAAGTCGGTGGATGAATTTTTGAAACGAAGGGTTTGAAGAGATGAAGAGTTATTGTCTCATATTTACCGGAGGAACTTCCTAGGTTTAATGCTATAAAAATAAGAAAGGTGACATTTTAGACGACTTAATTGAGTAAGAGTGAGAATGAGCCGATGTGTATATAGGTTAAAGTGAGTGGGGGTGGAGTTTTTAGGTTAGAGAGTGGGAAGCTCTTTATCTGTATACTGAGAAATCATCCATAAATACTTCTATGCATCTTTCCACTAGATCGGAAAATATAGAAATCATGCATCTTTGAAAAGTAGTTGGGGCATTACAATGTCCAAATGACATTCTCCTAAATGCAAAGGTGCCAAAGGGACATGTAAATGTAGTTTTCTCTTGATCTTCCGGTGCCACTAGAATTTGATTATACCCAGAAAAACCATCAAGAAAACAATAATACTCATGGCTACCTAATCTTTCAAGGATTTGGTCAATAAAAGGCAAGAAAAAGTGATCTTTCCTTGTTGCCGTATTTAATTTCCTTAAATCTATGCACATCCTATAACCAGTAATAGTTTGTGTGAGAACTAACTCATTTTTCTCATTCTTAACGACTGTAATTCCTGATTTCTTAGGAACTACTTAGACTGGACTAACCCATTTACTATAAGATATCGGGTAAATTATACCCGCATCAAGAAGCTTAAGCACTTCTTTTCTAACTACTTCTTCTATAAGAGGGTTAAGTCTTCTTTGTCTTTCTCTAGAAGGTTTGATACCTTCTTCTAAATGAATTTTATGCATACACATAGAAGGAATAATTCCTTTCAAATCTGCTAAGGACCAACCTATAGCTTCTCCATGTGTCCATAGAACTTTTAACAGGCTTGATTCTTGTTCTTCTGTTAAATCAACAACAATTATAGCAGGTAAAGTTTCACATTCCCCCAAAAATGCATATTTTAAATGGGACGGTAATGACTTTAATTCTACTTTAGGAGGGGATTTAACAAATGGTATAAACTTAGGAATTTTTGATTTCACTTTTTCTTCTTTATCTTCCTCCTTAGAGTTATCTTCTTTTTCTTTATCTATTTTGGTTTCATCAAAATCAGATTTTTGATTTTCTAATTCTTCTTTATCATTTTCACCAATTTATATTTTATCAGAACTAATTTTTGATTTGGGATCTTCCACTTCGTTCTTATCTTCACTTTCACTCTTGAGAGCTTCTAATCTTTCTTTCTCTTTCTTAGCATCTGTCTCTCGGAGTTCTCTTTCTAACTCTTCTATGTCAGTTTTTAAATGGGAGAAGGTTCTATCATCAAATCCTACATACGTATCTCTCTCTGAATCATCATCATCATCATAATTTGCTTCAAAGGTTTGGGCTGTAAGATTTTCAATTTCATCAATTGAGAAACATGCATTCATGTCGCTCGGTCTATTTAACGCATCAAAAACTGAAATTTCTATAGTTTCACCCATAACTGACATTAGGGGTGTGCAATATTTTTTCAGAACCGGACCGAACCAATAGAACCGGACCAAACCAATCAAAATTGGACCGGACCAATACTTTGGTTTGGTCCTGAATCTGAATTTTCACAAAACCGGACATTTGGGTTGGTCCCGGTTCTCGAACTAAAAAACACGGAATCGGACCGAACCGATCCATTATGTTGTTTATTTATTTATTTATTATATTATATTATATTATATTATATTATATTATATTATATATATATATATATATATATATTAATTCCTAATACTTTTTGTGTTCTACTTTTTAGTTGGTACTCTTTTATTATTATTTTTCCACCGGTTTGTTATGCTATGAGTTTATGAGTTCGACATTTTTAATTGCTGAATGTACTTTTATCGAAGGTTTTTTAAATTTTTATGAAGTTTCGGTCTTAATATTTTTATTATTTATTTGTATTAAATAGTTAAAAAGTAAAAAAAATTATAGTATTGGTCCGGTCTTGGTTCTCATACATCTTTGATTGGTTTTGGATTGGACCAATGTTTTGGTTCTCATACATATTGGGTTGGTTCTGGTTCCAAATTTTTTGAGAACCAAACTATTGATCTGGTTCCGATTTTCTCTTTTTTTTTCCAAAAAAATGGACCGAATCGGACCAAGCTCACCCCTAACTGACATTGAAAGTTTACCATTCTTAACATTAATCATTGTGTTAGCAGTGGCCATAAAAGGTCTTCCTAACAGAATAGGAACTTCATTATTAGTGCATATTTTTCTTTCCATCTCTAGAACCACAAAATCGACTGGGATGATTAACTTATCTACTTGTACTAGAATGTCCTCTACTATACCTAAAGGATGTTTGACCGAACGGTCGACTAACTGTAAAGACATAGTAGTGAGTTTCAATTCACCCAATATTAATTGTTTATAGACAGCGAAAGAAATTAAATTAATATTTGCTCCTAAATCTAGCATAACTTTCATCTTTTTATAACTACCCAAAGAGACTTGGATATTGAAACTACCTGGATCTTTTAATTTAGGAGGAAGTTCAAGTTGTAACATTGCACTCACGTTTTCAGAAACAATAATTTTTTCATTCTTTTCAAATTTGTGTTTTCTAGAGTGGAGATCTTTGAAAAACTTAGCATAAGACGGAATATTTTTAATGACATTAAGAAAAGGGAGATTAATGTTCACTTTAGATAGTATATTATAGATTTTCGTAAATTGCTTATCAATCTTGTTTTTCATAAGTCTACCAGGGAATGGTATTGGATGAACATATGGTGGAGATGCCACATATGGTTCCTCAAGAGGTTCTGCCTCTTGCTCTTTTTCTTGAGTGACTTTTTCTTGACTTTCTTTATTTAAAAATTCTTTTTCTACTTCTTTATCTTTTGCTTGAATATTTTCACTTTTATCCATTTCATCTTCTTTACCGGAGTTATTTATTTTGTCAGACACATCAGTAGATTGAGTAGGGTTACTTACCTCTTCTCCAATTATTCTACCACTTCGCAAAGTAGTGATAGATTTTGCTTGTTCTGTCTGACTAGGGAACTTCCCTTCTTCTCTTTCTTGATATTTGGCAAGATCTTTTGTAATTTTTCCATGGTTTCTAGCAAATATTTGTTAAGAGCAGTTTGTCCACTGTTCGATCCTTCTGACTTTGGAACTTCTTCAATCTGCAGTTGTCCTTGCTTAGGAAATTGTTGAGGTTGTAATGACTTATTTCCTCCCCATGAAAAGTTAGGGTGATTCCTCAAACCAGGATTGTAAGTGTTGGAATAGAGATCATTCCTTTGTCTTTGAGGGTACATGTTCATTGCATTAACCTGTTCAGGATATACAACACTGGAAGGACACAAATTAGTAGCATGAGAATTTAATCCACAAATGGAACATGCTTCTTGAATTTGCGATTGCCAATGTTCAAATTGAGCTTGCATATCTGATTTTTCTTGGACTTGAAACAAACTTCTACTTTTACCTCTTGTACTTTTATGTTGAGAATTTGCACTTAACATCTCAAACAAGTTTTCTAATTCAGCTGGTGTCATTCTATTAATAGAACCACCGCCTGCACTATCAACCATAGTTTGCAATGCAGACAAAAGAGCATGATAAAATTGAATTACTAACACAACTTGAGATAGATTATGATGAGGACACATGATAAGTAAATTTTTAAATCTATTTCATGCTTCATGGAATATCTCTCCTGGTTTATTTTGAAAAGACGTAATTTTTTTTTTATATTCTGTAAGAGATGCATGTTGATAAAATTTACCCATAAACAAATCATATAATTAAGTCCAAGTATAAACACTTCTAGGTGCTAAATTCATAAACCATCTTCTTGCCGCATCTTTTAATGCACATTGAAAATATTTCATTTTTATTTGATCTTCAGTCAAACCTCCTAATGGAAAATTTTCAACCATAAAATCATATTCCTTAACAAAAGTTACTGGATCTTCAGATGGCAGTCCATGGAATGAAGGTAACATATTATAAAAATGACCTTTTAGTTCGAAATTTCTTACCGCTTCAGGTAAAACTAAACATGATCGTGTTGCATTCAACATGGGATGACTATAATCATTTATGGTTCTTTGATTGATTATTACTTCCATATTTCTATCAGCATGTTCTCCCCTTCTTTGATTCACATTTACCGAAGGAACCAGATTTCCAGGATTTTGATTATTGTTTTTATCCATTGGAGGATCATCCAGAGGATCCTATCGATTCAGCTGTTCTTGATTAATAGGCTGGTTTTCCAAAGAATCAGAGTCTTCCTGATTCTTTCCAAGATTATTTATATTTTGATTTAATTCTGTCAGCTTAGGATTTAGAGATCTACGACCGTGCATAGAATAACAAAAGCAAATAAAACAAATAAAAACTAAAAACTAAAAATAATAAATCTTTTTAGTATTTTTTTTAATAAAAACTGAATTTAAAACAACGCTACCAACAAACTAACTACGCAAACTAGATTGTCCCCGGCAACGGCGCCAAAAACTTGATCGTGTCTTATTTTAATTATTTCCTTACAATCTTCCCACCTCGGAATAATGGGCAGACGAGGCAGGGGACTTGAAGGCTTCATCCCAAGTGCTATGAAGTTGATACAATTCACCCACCCAATGTCAATACTTATGGTCCAGGGTTGTGGCGGTTGTCCATCAACTGACCGGGCTTGCAACGACAACCATGTATTGCAACCAATCGATATAGTAGACAAACAAGTCACAATCCTCTGATACCGTGTAGCAATGATGAAACCGAGTATGCCTAGATTCAACCAATGCTTAGTTGGAGCCGGAGAGGTATGCCAATTAAGAAATACCAACGATCCTTCAAGGTCACCTTCCAAGAAGTTGATGGCCGAGTAGAAGTCCTAGTAGTCAGTAAGTTCATGCATCAAGTCATTATGCACATGATCCCATTTTTCTTCGTCGTGATAAATAAAGTGGGCAATAACTTGGAAACCACAATTTCCATCTGCTTTGACATCTATAACACTTGATATGAAAGTGATCATCAATGGTGGAAGGTGAGAGGCATATGGAATGGATTTACCCGTCGATGCTAATGAACTACGTCCTTTTCCTCTTCCTCTACCTCTACCGTTACCTCTGCCTCCTGATTCTCTTTCTGGTTGACGGTTAGCATGTTCGTAACATATTTAGGTGAAAATAATTATAAGCATTAAAGCATAAATCATTTACTATAAAGAAATGTAAAACATCGAAAAACTGTTTAGCATAGTGATATTGTTGTGATTCAGGAGTCCCGTCTATATATGATAAAAGGTTTTTTTTTATTAATCAAATCAGCTGCAGATTCCCTTGATGTACTCATATCTTGAACTTCGCCCATAGACAACGTCCTCCAAAACACATGAATATCATGAGGTTCAATCGGGACATTTGTCTGTTGCATGTGCCACATTTGACAACTACACAGTAAACCGTAACTTGTCCTCAACAAACACCCACACTACTGAGAATCACCCTCAACTAGCTCATCTATACACTATGTTGTATTCCAATCGTATTGTAGCAACTCAAGAGCATGAGAAGATACCTTAAATCTCAATCGACGGAGAAGAAAATTTGAGGATGTCAAAGGATGTGCTACATTCAAAGACCTTTTAAATAGAGCCAAAATCTCATTGAACTGCAGCTCGATAGCATCGTGGATTTGATTGAATATATGATTGAAACCAAGGCCGGTTTTGAACTTTTGGGGGCCCAGAGCGAAAAGAAAAGAAAAGGCCCCCTAAAAATATATAAAAATAGAATTTTTAGACGAATAATTTTTTTTTGACTTTTTATCGTTCATAGTATTGAAAATGTACAACACCTATAAATGCATAAGAAAAATAAGCATTAAAATTTTATTGAAAACTACTATTTTGCATCGATTTAAACAATTTATGACAAAAATGATATACCCCATTAGTCTTTTTCTTTTTTAACTTCTGGATAAATATTTTCTTGATAACATGTTTGTACTAAAAATTCAAGTTTAAAAAAAGTCACAATCACTAATAAAGTTAAGAATTAAAGAAACATAAGCAATAAAAATGAGTCAAATAGTAACAACAAAAAACACTTGCTTTTTGCTTGAAATGTAATAATTAAGCTATGAGAGATGGATGGGCATGAAATTAGCTTGGCAAAGAAGAGAGTGGACCTAAAATGAATAAAATAAAAAGCTTGGTTGAGACTTGAACTCATGACCTAAGTATTTAGGCTACCCAACAATTTCCATTAAGCCAAGAAGACAATCACTCATTTTAGTTACGTGGTATATAATATATTTTTAAAATCTGGCCTACACTTCTTTAAAATTAGGCCCTCTAAAATTTTGGGCCCTGTGCGAAGGCCCATGTTGCACCTGCTCAGGGCCGGGCCTGTTTGAAACCCCCAGCTGATGTGCATAACCATCTTTTCATCTAGGAGTGTGCACTCTCAACTCTGTAACATATTGTTACAAAAAAAATTACATAATGTTCATAAACAATAAATATATTGCATTCATAAACGTATAAGTTTTACTTGTTCGTCGTTTGATTGCCGAAATGCATGCATTATTTGGTCCAAACACAAACAAATCTATCCTTATAGGGCTCCAACCAAGTTGAATTAACACATCGAATAACTGCTTGAATATTTGCCCACGATTCCTCCATATCTCGACATTTTTTTGTGTATTCTTCCTTAGTTTTGGACTCAACTATATCGAGCCACCTCTTCATAAATATTGCAGCATAACTTCTCCTTCCCAACAGGTTCCTTACATACTTTTCAACATCCTTATCTATGTGTCTCTTACACAACATATGCTGAGACGTTGGAAAGTAATCTCGTATTGCATTCATGAGAGCCAGCTCCCTATCCGTGACAATGACATCCTGTGGGCAAACATGAACTAATAAAACACGCAACTGATGTAATGCCCAACCAAATGTTTCATATTTCTCATTTTTCAAGAATGCAAATGCGACATGAAAATTCTTCCCCACAGATGTAACTCCAATGATTTCCAATAACGGCAAATCATATTTATTAGTCTTATATGTTGAATCTATAAGGAGAACATACAGAAATAAGGCTAACATTTCTTCAGCCTTCGGATGAGCAAACATAACATCAGTCAATACAACTTTATTTTTTTGGGCACGTCTCTTTGACCTGAACCAGAAAATATATCCACGTCGACGCATCTCATCCAAAAAAATACTCAATTTTTGATTTATTTCCCATTTTCTTCTTTCTTACACTACATGATTTCTCGAATTTCTGTTATTAAGATTTTCCTTTTTCAATAGATTTAATATCTGTTTCGGCTTCACATTAGCACTATAAAGTTGATTAACCCTTTTAATCTCAACCTTTGTCAACTTCGATGCATAAGCGTGCCAATTTTTTCCCATTGAAAGTGGATGATTGCGAGCATTGTTAAACTCGCTAACTTTAACTCTCCGACCATCATCTTTTACTTCCTGTAAATACACTTCAAATTTACACAAAAGCTTCTTAGAACCATTTTTCTTTACATCTTTTAAATTCTTTTTACCATCGTACCGAGGTTTTCCACAATTCTCACAATTCAACCAAACTTTACGAGTGTTATCAAATTTCGTTTTACTTTTGGACACGTAAAAGTACATATCTTCGGCACGTTCGGTATCTTTAACCCATTTTTCTGCAGCTTTTCGATCAATGAATTTTTCATCCGTCACAAAAAGATGAGATACATCCGGAAATAAATTATTCTCGTTTTCAAACTGGTAATCTTATCAACAAATAATAATAAAATCATATTAATAATTAATAATATAAAAAAAAATTCCAGCAAATTCAACCAAATAGCCGCTACACAGAAGCGGTTATTCTTATATATAGCCGCTACTGACAAGCGGTCCTAATTAAATACATCCGCTACAAAAAAACGAACCTATTAAATAACATCCGTTTTTAAAAAACGAATCTACCCCTAAACATCCACTACTCTGTTGCAGATGTTTAATAAAACATCTGATGTTCACTCGCGACACTTTGGCTAAACATCCGCTGTGCCCTAGCGGATGTTTTACCCAGTTACGGATTTTTTTGTAAAATTTCAGTGAAAAAACATTCAAAAATCAACATTTACCTGAAAATAATCATCATTGTTTGCATTTTCATCTTCATTAGGATTACAATCATAACCCATTATGAGTTGGGTGGAGGGTTTGGAGAGTTTTTTTTTTTTTTTTTAAAGATGAAGAGGATTGTGAGGGAAATAGATTGAGAGTAATGAGAGTGTTTTCAAATCAGTTGGGAGTAGTATTGGATTGGGAGGGTGGTGGTTGGTTGAAGGAGTAAATGAAGGAGAGTAAATTGTAGCATTTCCTAATAATTGTCCATAAGGGTATTTATGTCATTTTATGTATTAAATGGTGTTACGTTTAGGGTTTTTGGTGTTGCGTTTATGGTACTCATACAATTATATCATATCACATACATCATAAAAACAATCACGTGACATGAATATGACCCCTAATCAAACGATTTTCTCAAGCAAGTGAGAAGTTGAACAAAAACGCCGAATTGAGAAAAACGAAGAACTTCTCAAAGTGCTTCCGTTGTCTCCAAGTTCCCCTTTGCTTTCTATGGTCTCCGTATTCTCAAAATAAATTACAAAATTTAGAAAACTCGTTTTAACATATGAGGGGATTTAGATGAGAAGAGAATTTACATTCAGAATGTATAGGTAGAGATACGACAAGCATGTCGTATTTTGAATAAATAAAATAAACCAATCATCAACCATTGCATAAAGAAAACTCGGGCCATATCCACACATCATGCAATTATATCAATCATATAATTAAAAGTGTAATCCAATGTAAATGAATAAAACGGGTAAATATAAATATATAATAAAACTCAATTAGGAAATTTAAAGCATATAAATATACCAATTTATGAATGTTGATTTAACATTGCGATAAATTATTTTTGAAAATTAATAAAAACAATTTTTATCAATTTCAAAAGTAAATTTTACGTTTAAAGAAGGTTTATAAATAAGAATAGAACTACTTTAACAAATAGTAGTTAGGCAAGGTGGTCAAACCATCCAAACAAGTTTCTGCAACTACAGAATAGAGATTGAATCTCCTAAGCAACGCTTAGAACTGACATTTTTTATTTTTCTTTCAAAAAATTAACCTTTAATTATTGAAACTAAATAAATAATTTAAACAGACAATTTTTAACAAATATCAACAACGATGCCCATTGGTTGGTTATGCGGCACTCCCCATTTTTGGCTAGGGTTCAACTTACCCTTACATGATGTATTTATATTTCTTTCCAATTGCCTGGTGGTTGATCAGCGTAGCCCAATTGCCTAGTGGTTGATCAGCGTAGCCCAATTGCCTAGTGGTTGATCCCAGTAACCATCTCATTAGGGTTTAGGGTTTGACCTCTCTCAAGGCCCTTTTAATTATTTTTCAAACTAACACTTGGTTTTGAAAACTAAATAAAATCGAATCCCCTTTTGAACTCTCGAGAACAATACAATTTTTTTCAATTATCCCAACTATATAAATCATATAAAACAATTTTATCTTACACGAAATAACTTTTGCAACCCTTTGCAATTCAAACAATTTACAACTTTAATCTTTTCCTCAAAACTCTTTTCGATTAGGGCTTATATATAAAACAATTTTATAGTATCAACAATTGATACAAATCAATTTATATAATCGCAAGTTGCTCTGATACCACTGTTGGGTTTTAATCGAAATTAACAAGACAGAATAACAACTTTAATTTCAAAAACCATCCCAAGATCCATGCGAATTAATAAATTAGATTTATGATACATACCCGAATATTGGAACGATCAATATGTGATAAAATCACGCTTGAATCACGATCACCACAATAAACGATTTGCAGGGCTTCTCTACACGAATGGATTGGACATGATTAATCCAACAATTATATGCTAGACAATTGTTGAATCAAAGTAGGAAGTAGGAAACTATTCGTCAAACGAAGGACTAGTTCCTAATTTTCCTCTCTACGAATTTAGTGTTTCACCAAACTCTAAATTCGTTTGTGTGTTAAAATAAAATCCACAGTTTGACCAACTAAAGCATTCCTATTTATATAGAAAAGATAGGGGTCGACCAACTAGGAGTATGAGTCAAATATTTTATTTTATTTATTCCATTAATCAAATTAATGACTCAAATAAATTCCAGTCCAATTCATCCTAAGTATGTAACCCAATAGGTTCCTAAATTACGTTGACAATAATTAATTACTATATCAAATATATAATTAATTATAAACAACGAGCGACATCTAGCAATACATCATTGCTACCCAAGTAATAGGAATTATCAGTGATTACAAATAACTGTTTGTGACCAAAATAGTTCATTTCCCTTTATCCAAATATTTGATTAAACACAAGATATGGAATGTACGTCATCCTTGTTATAGTTTAATCTATATTTCTTGATCTCTGAGTAGATCTATATAACAAGTAAGTAAATTCAATATCTCATATTGATTTATTTGAGCACTACCATGCATTTACTTAAGTCTCATTCACCAAGGGGCTCATAAATATTATACTTCTGTTATGTAGGAGAGACAAATTCTATTTACATTGTTCATATCCTTCAGTACGATTTGTGACATATCCAATATCCGACTTTATAATCACCTTGCTACAAAATGTCATAAGTATCAAAATATACGACTCCTCATCTAGGGTATATAACGACTTCAAGTCAAATGACAACGAACATATTTGTCACTATGAGAATCGCTTATGACACTCACGTAACGATCCACGCAGCATTCTCATGCGGGTCAATCCAGTACGTTGTTACACCTAACACGCACCTATGTGTAAATTGATATCAACTATATGAGTCTCAACACATATTAGTCTCCATGTATTATTATTGCCCTTATTAATAATAATACTCGACTAGAGATATTTAAGAATAACAAATTTATTCTAAGGGCTTTATTATGTATTACTATGAATAAGTAAACAATATATAATAAATAAATGTCTCAAGAAATAATGATATATAGAGAAATAGATTTGCGTCTAGGGCATAAACCAACAGTCTTCACCATTCAAGGGGTCATATAGAGATATTCAAAAGGTTCAAGTTCACGGTTAAAACCGTTGAACCGAACTGCCCCAAAACCGGATTAAGTAACAAATCGCGAATTGTGATCCGTCTTTGAACATGAATATGCGGGTTGTCGGTTCGGTTCCAGTTCAAAGAAATCGTGAACCTTAAACCAACGGTTCCACACCGTTAAATCGACTCAAATTTCAAAATAAAATAAAATTATAGACAAACGATCTGGGCAATCCGACGATGGCTACATCACTCGAGGAGTGTTTTCTAGTCACAAAGTAAATTAGGACAAAAAAATTTTTACCCCCAAAGGTTCCACTAAATCCTAATTTGTCACCCATATTAATTTTTGTGTCACTTCCATATTCAAAGTTGCCATTTGCCCCAATTTTCCATCTCCCATCTATTACCATTTCAAAATCCTCACATCACCTCTTTCATACCTTCTCACTCTGCCTCACGCTTCTCTTTTTCCCCAAACACACACACACACACACACACATTGTTACAACCATGTTGGATTACTCTTTCCTTACATAAAGTGACGAGTGAGCAGTAGAAGATATTCTCTCTCAGAGACGATGGATAACTCTTTCCTCAAACAATTCCCTGCCATCAATTGTTTCTCTTTCACTTCAGACTCCCTTCTCACCTTGAATCTCGCTTCCCCAAGCTCAAATCCTTCCCTTCCACCGCCACTAACAAAACCACCAACAAATTATTCCATCAATCTGCCAAATCTCTCAAACCCTCACCCGAAAAAAATGCGCTCGATTCACCTCCAATTGAACATCCTTTTCTGGAATAAGGTCAAAATCCAAAATCCAATCAGAAACCGAAGCCTAGGTCCTATTCTTAACTGTTGAAAACGTCTGATTAGATTCTTAGATAGATATTCAAATAGGCTTATTACGTGATTGCGCCATCCATTTAGAGCATTTCCACTAGTCTCAATTCTTAGCTGGGTTCCACTGCCACCTATACATTTTAAAAATTTTCTTCTCTAAGAATTTATCTTCCCAATGGTTTTCATTCTTCCTCCATTATTACATGGGTCTTATTACCAAATCATCAATTTTATTTACACTACTTTTTTATTTGTATACTTTCAAAAAAAAATAATTAATTCGTATATTATTTTATAAATAAATTAATCAGTTTATAATTTTAATGGATATATTGCATTTTCAAATATTATTTATAAATAAAATAAATTATTCAGTTTATAATTTTTATGTAATATTAAATATTACAGATAAATTTTAAAACAAAGATATTAATTTATATTTTTTGTGAAAATATTACATATTAAACAAAAAAATACAAATAACAAATACTTCTAAAATAAACAAACACTTTTTAAAATAACAAATTAGAAAATTAGCCATAACACAAAGAAAAATTAGCTATGAATAAAGATAGGGGATTGGATGATTATTTAAAGATAGGAGATTGAATGATTATTTACATTTTTTTTTTATATAAAAGCAACGGTCAAATTTTTAAAAAACAATTCAAACATCACATGGTGGTCGACATGTGGGACCCTCCGTTGCAGGGCCGTTTACACACTTTTGCGAACGTGAGACGCACGCACCTAATGGAAGGGAGCAGTGCGCCACACTCTCCTCCCCATTGGCTCTCTCTCTTCTGTTTCAAAAAAAAAAAAAATCTTATTTTGGTTGATTTAAGAATTTTTGTAAGTATTGGATCTCACAATGGATTTTGTGATTCTTGCTCAAATAAGAATCACCAATGGTGATGCTCTTAAATTTTTCCCATTATGATTATTAAGATTTAAATATGCCTCTTTATTTTTTTCTTTCATTATTAATGTGTATCAAAATATTAGATGCGAAAAAGTAGTTTTAAAAAGTACTTCGAAAACATATATACTTAGAAAAATGGGTTAAACACATACCCGAAAGAAAGCCCGGGCCCTATCCAAAGAAGGCCCAAGCCCAATAACATACCAAAGGCTAACATGTGAAGACGACCAATTATTATAAAGGTGGAAACTTTCTCCTGTAGGATGAGGTCTCTCCTTTCCCAGCAAACAAGGGGCCGCCTTCATTTCTCTCACTCTCCCTCACGGTTACATACATATATACATTCTCCCTCCATTTCTCATTTTCTCTCGGATATATATTGCATTTATTACACCGGAGGGTTTTGGCGGGAACTACCCCGCCCGCTGACGATAATTCATGTTGTAGACATTACACATTGGACATCCTAACACCGGACGACGACTCCGGCAACCAGATACCACATCACTTTCGACACCCCTGGCCCGATTTTTTTTTTTTTGGCATCATCAATTATGAACTAATTTTAATGTTGAGTAAGATGTGTTTTTGATTTACAGAAGATGGAATCTCTGTAACAAAATTAGGAATATGCTGGAGCGTGGTTAATTTTGTGTAGGTGTGAGTGTATGTTCGTTGGATAGAGATGGAGAGAGGAAGTGATGGTGAGAGAAAGAGGGAGTAGTGTGGTACTGGAAGAGAGGGAAATGAGAATAGAAAGAAAAAAAAGGGGGGTTAATTATGAATTCTGATTATAATGAGAGAGAGATAAGTAAACTTCCAGGAGAAAGTAATAATTTGTTGGTGTGTGCGTGTACCATGCAGGTGTGTGTGTGGTGACTGGTGAGGGTGCATGTGTGTTGGTGAATAATTGAATATAGAGAAACTGATGATGGTGCTGGAGGAGGTGATGTGAGGAAGAGAGAGTAGGAGGTGGTGATGGGACTACGGGGAGAGGCCGTTTTTAATTTTTTTTGGAAAAAAACCAAAATAACCTGCAAGTGGATGGGAGGTAGGAAACTGGACAAATGACAACCTTGAAATCTTGAAATCTTGAATATAGGGCGCTGGGGCCAGGGGGAAGGTCTTTTGGCCAGTAAATTATCACCAAAAACAAAAAGAATTGTCAAATGAATTCCCGTTACCATTTTCACAAAAAATTAGAATCTTCAAACAGAAACAAAAAAATGTGAACGAGAAATGGTGGACAATAGTGACTGATGAATTCGGTCTCTAATATGTGAATTTCTTGTAGTGCCATCAATAAATAACCTGCTGACAACTCTAGGAATTGGATATATGTATCGCGAAAGAGAAGCTGCAAAGGAAAGGCACGGAGTGACTTTGAGAAAGTATGCTAATGACCCTCTTGAATGGATAGGCAAAACTAAGTGTACGTCCGGCAGGCAGGAACTTCTCAAGAAATGGCTTCCAGAAAAATTGGGAGGCAAAAAGTGGCATTGGTGGTTGCAAGTCTCTGAGCAGGTTGCTTTGGATTTGGTAAGGCTTTCAAACACTTGTATTTTGGCCTCCCTCAATGGTGTTTTTTCAGTACTGTTTAATTTTTTTTATGTGAACCGTTAAACTGTAGTTCATTTTTTCTTTGTATTGTTGGAGAAATACAAGTCACTTTTGGACGAAAGATAAGTTCTGATGGCCCGGTGAATTATGATGATCGTGAATCGTGATTGTGCCATTGTGGTGTTTGAACGAAGGGTAGGCTACTTGGGCTTGGCTCTCGACACTCGTCTAAGTCCAATGCCTCCACTAGCAACAGGAAGCTGTAAAATTCTGTGGTTATATGGTTATGGTCTACTTAAAGATTTCAATTAAAGTTGACAATGTAACGCCCCAAACTCGGTACCGACACCGCGGTCCCATAATTTGACCACGTCACCATTTCTAAATACTAACCCACAAAATATCCAAAATAAAACATTCAAATTTTCCTATCCAAAATACATAACAGTCTAGTACAAGTTCCAAAATATAATAGACACCATAAATCCCAAACAAATGTTTATTCCTCAAGAAAAATAACTGTCAAATCTAAGAAAGTTAATCTTGTCCAAGCCACCCTTCATTCCTTCAAATGGTCCACTTGATCCAAAAAGGATCTCAAAAGATACTTATGACCTGAAAAAAAGTAGAAAAGATGAGCAAATAATGCCCAACAAGTTCATATACAACCCCTCCGGTTTCTAAGGAGGAGTTGATCACAAGAAAAATATTTCGCCAAAAAGTCAAATAGTCTTAACAAGACCAAAAATTGCATCAACCAGATGTAGAGATTATAAAACCAAATACAAATGTAAATAAGAAATTCCAAGTGAAAGATAAGGCTCAAAACAAATACGAGATATTCAATTGCCGCCAACCGTCCCATTCCAGTTGGAAACAAAGAACACCCGTAGAGTCCATGATCACTTAAGTGGTCAATTCGACCTGACTAACTGCCACAATGAGCCTGATGCCTAACGGGCCTGAAGGTATATCCGGATAACCTCACCACATGTCCAGTGGTGTCAAATAATTCAAAATTCACAAATGTTACATATTTCACGTAACAACTTATTATTTTACTTAGTGATCACGGAGGAGTTCCAAATAAAGCCAAACGTCCAAAAATATATGTAATCCATTTTTCCAACGGATTGATATTTCAAGAAGTCAAACATGAGTTACAAAAGTTTCAAAATTCGGATTATGAACAAAATAGGTTCGACGGAGTTCAAAGCAAATATCGGCGAATGCTGAACATGAGTTTACAAAGAAAGTGTTAAGCCAATAAAGTTATAACGGAAACTTACCGAATAAAATATGATGATCAGATAACTTTAAAGAAATATAATCTCTTACCTTGCTATCTTGTAAGTAACGAAACACAATCACCAAACCTCGAACGAAGCGTTAACTCCTCTTGTCCGAATCTAAAAATTCAATATCAAAGTTAAATTACTTTACCAAACATTTTAGTAGTATCTAAGTAATTAACTAAATTTTAATAAATAAACCTTATTTTTCATAACAGTACACCATCTCTCCCTTTTTTTTCCTTTCTTCTTTTGTTTACTTTCTCTTCACTCGTCACATCCATTACTCAAAATTTGACTTGGCTTATTTAACAACAACCATTCACCAATGGTTAATCCAATATAATTTTATACACTTTATTTCCCTCACCCAACTCCCTCTCTCTAAGTCAACATCACCTACCAACACTATTCTTATTATTTTCTTTCTTTGAGACTTCAGTTCATTTCCTCCAATACACCCACCTGCTCTCTCTTCTCCTTTTTTTTCCACCCCCGAATATACATACTCCCTCTCCAACCTTACCCAACGGCATACACACCGAAATACCACAACCCACACGCACATATACCTACAAATCGCCCCCACCACCCACTCAAAATCTCAAGGAACCCAACCCAGCAACCCACTCGTTAGAAGAACCAACCAATCTGAAATTCAAAGAGGAGGAATCAACGTCGTACCTTAAAGCAAGGACTCTCGACCTCGTCTGCCGGGGGTTCGGTGTGCCACCGGTTCCTTTCACTTCAAGACTTCGCCACCGATTTCCCTCGTGCACCCAAGTTTCTATGCGTCGTCGGTTTCGCCCACTTTGCGACTTTGCCAAAAGACTCCCGTCGTGACGTCCGTCTCTCAACCTCTCTCACACTATGTTCTTACTCTTGTGAATGATTCAATTGAGGGAAATCGCCCCCCCTTAAATAGTCATCGAAAACAACCCTTGAGTTTCCACCATAAGTGTTGTTTTTATTATCATCATTATTATTAGCATTATTGTTATTATTATTATTATCATAATTATTATCATTATTATTGTCATTATTATTATCATTATTATTGTTATTATTATTATCATTATTATTGTCATTATTATGATTATTATTATTATTGGACCATCAATTTGGCCCAAGCCCGATCACAAATAAATAACCCAAATGTGTACCAAAACTAAGTGGGCTTGCAATTAAATTAAAGTAGGTCCAATTAACTATTTTATTCAAATTAGGCCAAACCATAAATATCAGCCCAAGTACATTTACTCCAAAATAATACAATAAAAAATTAGGGATATTACAGATAATCCTCTGCCAAATGTTATCAATAGTGATAGTTCAGCTGCTACATGATCCATTTCTTCTAATCCAGTTTATCATGCAAGAACTGAACGTATAGAGTTGGATAATCATTTTGTAAGGGTAAAAAATATAGTCGTTGGGGGTAGGGGTGATACACACCAAGCAAAACCGAAGTTATAGTCTATAGAAGTCTTCAAAATGCATTCGGAAAATCTCTTGTAATGCATCATATGTACGGGCTTAAGTGACGTAATTAAGTATGGAAGAAGGGTAGGCGGGGTGTGTTCATTTAGAGAGAGAACACCTGTATAAGGGAGGATCAATTGGGTTTTTAACGAATATTTTCTCCACATCGAAGAACCTTGGGGATATATTTTGGAAATTTGGACAAGATAAAGGTAATCTTACCTCTCTCCCGCTTCAAAATTTGATTTTTCTTCCGTTTTTGGCTTTTTTGCACGCAAAAATTACTTTATAAATACACATATTTTATTTATATATAGATATTTGGTTTGCCTTATTTAGAGACAAAATAATTTTTTTTTAAAAAATTTGAAGTTATTAGCATGCCTGACCCTAAGACATGTCTGGAACGACGACCATAACCCCCAATTTGTAAAAACTACTTATATATCGGATATATAATTTAATATCGAAAATATTTACAATTGGGATTGAAACTTGGCAAGGGTTTGTTAACTTTTTTATTAATTTGGTCTATGGTCTATAAATTCAACTTAAAAGATGTACTTATGGCCTATGATCTATTGGTCTATGGCCCCTTTAATAATTTACATCTACTTTCAATTCATAATATATTTAGTTGTGTTGATGGATGATGCGTCCTTGATATTTTGGCTGTACTGCTTAGGCCCAATCTGGATATCTGGTTTTCAACGTATCCTCAATTCTTCAAAGCCCAACTCTGCAATAAAAATAGACAATCATGAACTAGGCAGGGGCACTCCCTGCAAAGGCCCTCCGGTGTAAGAATCAGTACAAGATTCAACAAATGAGTGATTAATTTGGCAGAGTTTTAGCTAGAGAATATGATTGCGCGTACCTTTTCTCTTCATTTTTCGGGGTTTTTATACTTGCCGGAGGGCATAGCTGCCAATAACCGTTAATAACTGCACATAACTGTTAATAACTGCCTGTTAACGATCGTGGCTTTAATGGCGGCCACATTTAACTGCCCCATTAATTACAACGGTTTAAATGGAGAGTTTTCCGGACATAACCGTCCTTTACAGCAAACAACTCATGCTCGGACATAATCGTCCTCAATCGGCAAGTGATTGTAATGACGAGCATAGCAAATCATGCTCGCACTCTAGACTTGCTCTGCCGATTAACCCCTAGCTGTTGGTATCTCCTGGTTAAAGTCAACACCGTGCTCGCTTGCTCGGATAACATGCATTTGCCCAGTACATGACCCATAACTTGGGCCTACTGGGCCAGGTAGTTCAGTAGCCCCTTACTCCTTGTTCATCGAGTATTTATGCTCGTGACGAGGAGGAACTTAAAAATTCAAAGAAGATCTTCCATAATAATCGAGTCTTTCAAATATATGATTCAAATAATCTTGGAGGTAAAATCTGAAATGGACGGTTACCCAAAAGGCGTTTTAAGAAAACGTAACCAAGAAGCTAAGCTGTCAGCCGCCAGTTGTGAAAAGACAGGCCCATTTTTCTATACGACATTAAATGCTGCCTCGTTAACTGAACTTCGTTATTTGGGCCCAATGATGGGCGCCCCTCAAACGCCGATTTCGTGGAACATAAAAGACATAATCCCTTTCCTTGAAAACTTTTACCACCCACAAACTCTTCTAAAACCTTAAGAGAACTGCTGGTGCGTCTGCAAATTCCAATCAAGGGCAAAGATCAAGCTTCAATCTTCAACAACGCTTTCAAGCACGAAATCAAGATCCAGCCCTAATATCAGGTATTTCACGCTTTCATTTTCCTTCTTTCATCATATCTTCGCCATTTTCATTCTGAAGCTAGGGTTCTTGTTGTGTTCAACCCCTTTCAATCTTTAACGAATTGTTCAAACATGTAAGTCTAGCAGCCTCATCCTCAATCTGTCAGCCCCCTTGCCTATTTGTCAGCCCCTTCGTCTATTTTTCAACCTCCTCAAAATAATCAAGGGAATCGAGAAATTTGTGATCGGTGCCCTGTTCACTGATCTCCGGACCTACTTACCTGAAATTTTTAATTTTGCTTATGTCACGTCCACCCCGATCAAGATGTTAACATACGCTTCTCGATTCCTCTTTCCTGTAGGATGTCTAGCGAGGGAACCGTATCAGAAATCGAAGGCCAATGTTACGATCATGGAGCACTGCCATAAGCTCCACTATCCTCAAGCTCGAGCTCTAAGGAGAGCGAGCAAGAGGAAGCCACATTAATTCCTCGCCGACGACGATTGGTACAATCAAACGAGCAAGAGATAAACAGCAGGTCTCATAACCCTTCGGAGATAATGCGAGCAGAAGATCCTTCCCGCTCAAGCCATCAACTTCCTGGGCCAAGCCAAAATTCTTTCACTCCCACTATTCCATGCACTCCCTCAATTAAGTGGGATGATTTAAATTATGAGGAGGAAGTTAGCACTTGGTTTTATTCCCTAGGAATTGACCCCAAACACTACCGAGTCCGTGCCTTTGACTTAGACATTGATAAGGAGGGTCATAACTTCCAAGGTGATAGTATGGTATTTTATTTTGACTTCTTCCTGGTCGGGCTTCGCCTTCCCCTCGACCCATTCGTTGTAGAATTCTTAAATGATTCCAATACACTCCCCTGCGACTTGACCTTAACTACCGTTAGGTTCCTGATGCCGTTCATCTTAGCTTGCAGGTTGCTCGGGTTTGAACCCGACATGACCTTGTTTCGAAAATTCTTTCTCCTTTCCCTCGACAAAAAATCTGGTCGTATCAGCAGTCGATCAAACCACAACTACTTCAAACTTCTCAATGAAGGACCCAACAAAGTCGATGGTTGGGACTCAAAGGCTTTACTCGTTGAATCGAGTATCGGCTGGCCTTTTGCCCCTTACCTCTCCGACTATGGACTCCTCGAGCATGATAAAAACGCTTACAAAAACGGTGAACCCCGAATAGCCAGAGCCTTCAGATCGCTGCTCAAAGTGAAGGAGGGAGACGGACGAGCTCGTCAGGATTTTGTGCTCGACTGGAGAATTCTTACCTCGGACCTGGCCCTTCTCCGGCAAGCTGGAGTCTCCACCTTGCCCCTGGAAAGAATCGAACCCCGGGTTGTTATCGACCCTGAAGTTCCGCATCCCTATTGGGGTCCATGCCACGGGAAAAAATTCCCGAATGAATGCGAGGAATGTGCCCGAACTGGAACCCTCTGCAGACCTTCTTTCTCTCTGACCGGTTAACACTTCAACTGTATTCTTCTTTGATAACCTTGCAAGTCTTTACTTTTCTCACATTTCTTATGCTCAATTTAACTTGTGCAGACATGAGGCAATTAACCGACGTCAATAAGTTTCTCCAAGCTGCGAAGAAGAGTTCCAACAAAAGAAGCAAGCATCTATCAACCCAACCTGCGACCAGCCTGCCAACCATCCCATCAAACACCACCAACCGCGGTACCAAACGGAATCAGCCTGAACCAAGCGAACATGCAACAACTGCCATCCCAACTCTCCCTACACAAAAGGTTAACACAGCCCCTTCTCCTGTCATTACTATCGAACCAAGCGAAAGTCCGAGGAGGCCAAGACGCCGAGCGGACAAAGCCGTGGTCGAAGAAGATGCTCCTTATATCCCATCTTGGCAAAAGGAAAATTTCCTTATGCCTGACGATCGGAAGAAAGCTGCTGCCCTCATCAATGAGCTCGCCAATGTATCCGACCTCAACAACATCAACATCAACAAACGGGGTGGATTTCAAGCCACCACAGGCCTTGGCTTAATGAAACAACTCAATCACAGCAGAGTCCAAAAGAAATGTGGCAATCAAGCGAGCTATATCTTGATCGGCGAAATGGGAATGTGTATGACTGAGGTAAAGTTTTCTTCTTACAGCTTCATGTTCCTTAACATTCTCCTCTTAAGTAATATCTTTTCTTACAGATTGCCAACAAATCTATACTCATGTACGAGCGCTTGGTAACCAATCTCAACACCAACGCCGCTTTAACCAATGAAAAGAATCAATTAGAGGAGAAAGTCAACTCGATCCGAGCCGAGCTAAAGAGCACCGAGGAAAACCTCACCAGCAAGGTGACTGAACTCTCCCAACTTGAGGCCGAAAAGACAAGCTTGGAATCCCAGCTGAACCTCTCCAAAAAGTCCGAGGAGACAACCTTGAACAATATAACTGGGGTACGCAAGGAGCTTCGATCTTGCCAAAGTGAACTGGAGGCCGCCAATGCCCTGATCGCCGATCTGGAAGATAAGCTGCAGACAGCGGATTCTCGCTTGGGCGAGGAACAAAAACAGGCTACCATCGAAGACTTCAAAGATTCTGCGGAATTTGCAAACTTAGTGGAAGCTGAGGCATATCCGTTTTTTATTCAGGGTGTCAATCATGTCCTAAGACAACTTGCATGCAGCGGGCTGGAGATCCGACCTGAGCAACTCGCTGAGTGGGGCACGAACCCCCTTTTTAGCTCTCCTGCCCGACCCGGACATGCCCTTGTGCCTTATAATGAAGATGAGCTTGACTCCCTGGCCGAAGACGATGCTGAGAAAAATCTTCCTCCTTGGGTTCCCCCTCCTGTTGCTGAAAACAATGTGAGCGAGCTTATGACCCAAATCTGGAAGTCTCAAGCGCCTCCAGCAACAGAAGAAAATGTCTCTGCCCAGGACGAAGGTGATGAAGTGACCATCCTGAATGCTTCCCACCAGGAAACAGCCTAACAAAATCCAACCACTCAAGACAACACCGCCGCCCCCAGTGCATGAAACTATGTTTTTGGCCTGCGCGCCTTGAATCTTCAAACAATTTACTCTTAAGTCTGTAATATTTTGCTATTTTGTTTTTCCTGCTGATGGAACACTTTCACTTGTCTTATGTCAAGCAAAGCCGACTTTTGCTAGTGAAAAATTATTATCTCCCCATTCAAACACCAACTCTTTTCATGTGCATAAAGCCCTTTATGCTCAGAAAAGAGAATAATCGAATACACGGGGAAAACAATTATCTCAAATACCAACTCTTCTTGCGAACATAAATAATTTATGCTCGCAAGAGAGAATAATTGAGATAGACAATTCAGCTTGAACACCAACTCTTTGAGCGAGCAAGAACAATCCCATGCTTGCCAAAGAGAATAATCGAGAACGCAATAAAAACAACTCGAACACCAACTTTCAAACCAAAGTTGAAAGCATAATCGAGTTTCACCATTATTATTTACCATAAGAAAGGATCAAAGAATTACATATTGCTAAAATCAATTACCAATAGTATTTCTTCAAATGATCCGCATGCCATGGATGCTTCAATTCGCTCCCATCCTCAGCTCGCAACATATAAGTACCTTCTTTAACAATTCTAACGACCTGAAAATGACTTTCCCAATTTGGTGAAAGCTTCCCCCACTCAGCTCGATGTCCTGTTACCTCAATTTTACGAAGGACCCAGTCGCCCACAGCAAAAGACCTACCACGAACCCTTTTATCGTGGTGGGCCTTTGCTCGCTGCTTGTAGTTAGCCATCCTCATCTTAGCCTCCAACCGTTTTTCTTCTAATAAATCCAGATCGGCTGCCCGAGCTACATTATTGGACTCAGTATTGTAATGCAAAACCCTATGAGTAGGCAAATACATTTCTACAGGAGCCATAGCATCCGAACCATAAGCCAATGAAAAGGCTGTTTCTCCAGTTGGACCCCTGACTGTCGTTCTAATCGCCCACAGAGCTGAAGGCAGCTCGTCTACCCATCTTCCTGCCTTATCTTCCAAATTTCGTTTCAATACATGCAGAATTTGTTTATTTGCAGCTTCAGCCTGCCCATTGCCTTGGGGGTATGCCACCGACGATTGCCAGTGCTTCACGCGCATCTGCTCGCAAGCTTTAGTGAATTTCTCAGAAAATTGAGTCCCATGATCAGACACAATTGCTCGCGGCACCCCGAAACGACACCATATATGTTCATGGACAAAATCGATGACATTAACTTCGCTAATGGTTGCTAGAGGCTTTGCTTCCACCCACTTAGTGAAGTAATCCACAGCGACCACTGCATACTTGAACTTCGATCGAGCCACATGGAATGGGCCAATTAAGTCTATCCCCCACATATCAAATGGCCACAAAGCTATAACTGGAGTTTGCTCGGTAGACGGCAAGTGTGGTATATCTGCATAACGCTGACATTTGTCACACCGACGAACATACATTTTGGCATCTCGCCTCAAAGTTATCCAGTAGAAACCAGCCGCCAAAACTTTTTCGGCCAATGACCTTTGACCAGGGTGACCTCCATATTTGCCTTCATGTACTTCTCCCAAAATTCCTTCCGTCATTTCTGGTCGCATACATCTCAACAGGGGTCGGGTGTAAGATCGTCGATAAAGGATGCCTTCTAAAATAACATAGCGGCATGACCGCTTCTGGATGGATCGAGCCTCCTTCTATCCTCGGGTAACGTCCCCTGCTCGATGTAAGCCTTGAGATCATCTATCCAACACTTTGCAGACGGCTCGATATCCATAATCACCCCCTTCTCTATAACAGGCACTTCCAGATGCTCGATCATGACTCCCGGATGCAAAGACTGAATTTCATCTTCAGCCATCTTAGACAAATAATCAGCCCGCATGTTGTCTTCCCGAGCAATTCGCACCAATTCCCAATAATCAAAATCTTTCAAAATCTCCTTCACCATCGCACAATAACGAACTAAAACCGAATGATGAACTGCATAGTCGCCTCTGACTTGATTCACCACCAACTGGGAATCACAGTACACAATCAATGCGCGCACCCCTATATCCTGTGCGAGCTCAATCCCAGCGATCAATGCTTCATACTCAGCCTGATTGTTAGAAGCTGGAAATTTGAAGCGTAATGCTTTCTTAAATTCCACATCTTGCTCAGGCGGGACCAATACCAATCCGGCACCACTTCCAAATCTGCTAGCCGAACCATCAACATGAAGCTCCCAACAGTACTCTGGTCGTGGTTTTGGGCTTGGAACAATTACTGGCGTCGCTTTGAGTGGTACTTCTTCCTCGCCAGAATCCTTAAAACTTGTTTCAGCCACAAAGTCCGCTAAGGCCTGTGCCTTGATTGCTCGCCGAGGTTGATAATCAATATCAAACTCGGTCAACTTGATCGACCAAGTGAGTAGACGACCAGAAGTATCCGGTTTATGTAAAATCTTTCTCAAAGGCATATCAGTATACACAACAATCGAATGTGCAGAAAAATAAGCTCGAAGTTTCCGAGCAGTAACAACAAGCGAATAAGCTAACTTTTCTGCATTAAAATACCTTCCCTCTACATCAGTAAGGGCCTTTGAGACATAATAAACAGGTTTCTGGACATTACACTCTTCCCTAATCAACACAGCGGCTACCGCCTGCTCGGTAGTTGCTAAGTACACAAACAGTTTCTCCCCGAAAACCGAGCTGCTTAACAAAGGAGGACTCCCTAAGTATTTCACCAGTTCTTCGAAAGCCTTCTGACACTCAGGCGTCCACTCAAATCCCTTATTTCCGCGGAGAACCTTAAAGAACGGCAAACACCTTTCTACCGATCTAGAGATAAAACGACCAAGAGCTATCACCCTGCCGTTGAGTCTCTGTACATCCTTTATGCAGCGAGGAAGCTTCATGGTGACTAACGCCTTGATTTTCTCAGGATTAGCTTCAATGCCTCTCTCGGTCACCATAAATCCGAGGAACTTACCGGCCTTCACCCCGAACACACACTTGCTCGGGTTCAACTTCATATTATTTTTCCTGAGGTTGGCAAAGGTTTCGCCCAAGTCTACTGTATGCTCATGCCCTTTAGTCTTGACCACCATATCATCGATGTATGCTTCAACATTCCTCCCGAGCTGCGAACTGAATATCTTATTCACCATCCTCTGATATGTGGCTCCTGCATTTTTCAAGCCGAAAGGCATCATCTTGTAACAATACATCCCTCCTGCTGCTCGGAAAGCTGTCAAAGCCTTATCCTGCTCATTCATCTTTACTTGGTGATACCCGGAATAGGCGTCTATAAAACTGAGAAGCTCGAACCCCGCAATAGCATCCACCAACTTGTCAATTCTTGGCAAAGGATAGCAGTCCTTCGGGCAGGCTTTGTTCAGATCCGTGAAATCAACACACATTCGCCACTTGCCGTTGGATTTTTTAACCATCACCACATTAGCCAACCAAGTTGGGTAATGTATTTCCTCGATGATGTCAGCATTCAGCAGTTTTTCAACTTCCTCCTTGATCGCTTGATCTTTCTCAACAGAGTAAACCCTGGGCCGCTGCTGGACTGGTCGGAAGGCTGGATCTACATTGAGCCGGTGTAATGCCACAGTTTCATTTACCCCTTGCATGTCTTCCGGCCTCTAGGCAAACACATCTAGGCTATCTCGGAATTGCTTGATCAAGTTTGCTCGAGCCCCCGCTGATAAAGCCTTGCCAATTTTTATTTTCTGCTCAGGGTAAGCAGAATTAATGATCACCTCTTCGAGCTCGTCTTGAGCCGTGAATTCTGGCTCATCTCGCATCTGGAGTGTGTCACACTCCACCTTTTCCTCCTCTTCAGCTCGATCCTCAACTTTATCGATCTGGTCTACCTCCATGACCTCGGCTTGTTCTTCCAATCCCTCCGATGCCAATGTTGGCAGAGGATTTTCCACGCTTTTATAGCCACTTCATACGGTACAAGCGGCTCCCAGGCTTCAATGTCGGCAAGGAAGAATCGGTCTCACCACCAACTTGGTTCACGGTCATACCCATAGGCGCTTCATTCTCGCCCTGCTCCCCCGACTTCAATGTCGGCATAGAGCTCACATCCATTTCAAAATCTTCTCGTACCATCGCAACTACCGATGGTCCCACGATTAAATACGCGAAGTCTCCTTGGTACTAACGGTAATCTTTTGATCGCCGTCTTCCAAGGTTAACATTTCTTTCTTTGGCTATCCCGCACATACTCAAGCAAGCTGCTGCAGGTAGCTTCTTAACGCGTTCCCACTCCCTGGTCGGTGTAGAACTTTGCTCGCTGATGTGGAATTGATGCCACCATTTGAAACTTTGCCATGCTCGGCACACCCAAGATTATATTGTAAAGGGACTTCAAATCAATCACCATGAAAGTGATCTTCTCAACTCGCGTCCGGATCCCCTCACCAATGAACACTTCCAACTCAACCGTACCTTTAACCGGGACCTTATGGTTGGTGAATCCATCCAATGTACCAGCATACGGCTTCAATCGATCCTCGCTCAGCTCCAACCCTTGGAAACAGGAATAATGCATCACATCTCGGCACGCGCCAGTATCTACCAGAATTCTATGCACGACCCAGCCATCCACCGTCTTTGAAAGCGATCAAGGATTGCTTTCGGCGCCACATTATAAATCGGCTCACTGCGAGTAAACTGGATAGCTTGCTCTCCATCCTGGAAGGCAGCAGGCCGATCTACAACTCTGGACAAAGAATATATTTGTTTTCCGAGCTGGGTCGGAGTAGGCTCTTTATCCATTATAACGTTTATTACCCCTCTGATCGGCGGGGCTTCTCTCCTGGGGGCATTCCCCCTATTCCCTCCATCTCGTTTGAAACGATCTAGCCGCCCCTCATTAATCAACTTTTGAATGGCCTTCTTCAACGGCCAGCATTCCTCCGTTGTATGCCCGTAATCATCATGATAAGCGCAGCGCTTGGTTTGATCCCGTTCAGCAGCTGTCGCCGGATTCATGCGAGGTGGATTAGGGAGTTCATTCCTTATCTCGTACATGATGTCCTCGCGTAGCGTGTTGAGCGGAGTCAGATCTGACTCGCGAAAAAATTCTTTCGGGCGGTCATATCGGGACTTGCTCTTATTATAACCTCCACTTCCAGCCTGACCATTTACCTTGGAGTTTCCGGCAGCTTCAGTATTCTCCTTTTTCTTCTCATTTTTTGCCGTCTCCCCGGCACACCACTTCTGTGCTCGCATGAGCATTTCCGCTTGCGTCTTCGGTTCACGCATGCTCAACTTTGACCGCAAGCCACCTTCACCTTCAAGCAAACCAGTTTCAAAACACAGGGTTACCTCCTGCTCGGTCAACCTTGGAACTTGCTCCAACACCTTGGTAAACCGCTCAAGGTAGCTCGTTGTGGACTCATGTGCCCCCTGTTTAACCTTGGAAAAATCGGCCCTTGTCTTAGCCAGCGTGCCCACCGTTCCAAAATCTGCCAAGAACTTTGCTCGCAGATCAGCCCAATTATTAATTGATCGCCGTGGCAGCGCCCCCATCCAGGCTAAAGCTTTCCCCTGCAACGCACCAACAAAAGCTCTAATTTTCAGAGCTTCATCCGAAGTCACCAGGCCGATCTGCGATTCAAACGACATCAACCAATCCCTGGCCTTTGTTTTGCCTGTATATTCCTTAATATTCGGAAATATAAGCCCCTGTGCCGGTGGAGCATTCTCAATCCAGGGAGCTAGCGGGCTGGCTGACGTGCCCAAGAAATTTCCATCTAGAGCCTTGCCTTGCTCCCAGGCTTCCATTCGGCGTTTCAATTCCTCGAAGTCTTGCATATTTATGGTTGTAGGCAAACTACCCCCTGGCCGAGGCATAGGAGGGGCACGTGGGGACCCATAGCCCCAACGGCAGTAATCCCCACTGCGCCACGAACTCGAGGCACCCCAACGAGCTGAACAACTGGTTCAACTGATTGATGCAGATCCTTTTTCCCTTGGGAATGATGAGATAGGCGCCCATGAGATCGCCTAGGAGAAGGAGTTCTTCGTCGGTGTACATAAGAACCCCTTGGTGACCGCGAACGACGACTATGAGCACGAGATCGCCGTGGCGAGGGTGAACGAAACCTGCGAGCATGCGACCTTGGCGGGGAAGGTGAACGTCGACGACGGCGTGATTGAGCCGAATCCTCTCCAACTCGTGGTCCCAGCCTCGAATGAACACTAGGCACGACCCTGTGGCTAGCTTTACTGCCCTCTGGTTGCTCATGCCCCTTAGATCCCTGTGCTCGTGGCTAAGAATGAACGACCAAGGGATTCATCTGGTTACCACCGGTGCGAGAAACACCTACCGCCTGGCTCGGAGCTGACAAGGCTGGTAAGGGGTCCAGCTCAATGGGCAATGGTGGTTTACCCATTGCAATCAACAGTAAATTGAGCTGGTGCATCTGACCCAAGTATATGGCTCTTGGACGCAGAGCCTCCTCTCGAAATTCGTGCGCCAAGCCAACCGCTGCTTCAGCACTCCGAGCCAATGAATCTACCCCACGCCTTTGATTGAGTTGGTGGCGAGCATCATGAGGCGGAGGAACATTATTCCCAGCTAACTGATTAAGGCTAGGAGTCGGGTGCACCTCCTCTGGACGACTGCCACTGCCACCATTAACTCCATTTTCCGCCATTGTCCAAACTTCCAGAAAAACAATTACCAACTTACGTAGACGTACCGTAAAAACTTTCGTTTCCCGGCAACGGAACCAACTGATGCGTCCTTGATATTTTGGATGCACTGCTTAGGCCCAATCTGGATACATGGCTTTCAACGTATCCTCAATTCTTCAAAGCCCAACTCTGCAATAAAAATAGACAATCATGAACTAGGCATGGGCACTCCCTGCAAAGGCTCTCCGGTGTAAGAATCAGTACAAGATTAAGCAAATGAGTGATTAATTTGGCAGAGTTTTAGCTAGAGAATATGATTGCGCGTACCTTTTCTCTTCATTTTCCGGGGTTTTTATACTTGCCGGAGGGCATAGCTGCCAATAACCGTTAATAACTGCACATAACTGTTAATAACTGCCTGTTAACGATCGTGGCTTTAATGGCGGCCACATTTAATTGCCCCATTAATTACAACGGTTTAAATGGAGAGTTTCCCGGACATAACCGTCCTTTACAGCAAACAACTCATGCTCGGACATAACTGTCCTCAACTGGCAGCGATTTCTCGTAATGACGAGCATAGCAAATCATGCTCGCACTCTAGACTTGCTCGCTGATTAACCCCTAGCTCGCTGGTATCTCCCTTGGTTAAAGTCAACACCGTGCTCGCTTGCTCGGATAACATGCATTTGCCCAGTACATGACCCATAACTTGGGCCTACTGGGCCGGGTAGTTCAATGGATATTGTTTATTGTTTATTGTTATAATGAGATCATGGGTTCAAATCTCATTCACATCATTTAAACTTTTATTTTAGTGAAAATTTTATTTTTGTTCAATTTTTATTTTTGTATCTTTATAAAGGGCCCTTCTATTTTTTTTCTGGATCTCCAAATGTTCTGGATCGACCCTGGTTATTAGGGATAAAGATGATGAAGTATTAAAAATTATTGAGGTTCGTACCAAATTGTTGGAAGGGTTCAGTGTCGACCCTGAGATTTTGAGGGCCTTAGGTGAATTCAAAAAATGTGGCCCCAGCTATATACATGTTAAAAATATTAAATTTTTGGTACGAGACAAAATCAATTGTTTTTCTTTTTATTTTTTTTCTCAGATCTATATTTTTAAGTTCTTTTAAAAACTAATAAAACGTTAAGCACTGGAAAAAAATGAAATTAATAAACAATAACACCCTTACATAGACACATTAACTAATAAATATTTAAACACAAAATTATTCACAATAAAAAATACTCCATCCATCTCAAAATGTTGTCATGTTTGATTTCGACACACAGATTAAAGAAAAATAATTGTCTTGATTATTAATATTAGTATGATGTGTAGTTTTTTTTAAAGTCCATATTCATGTGACTCATAATTAAAGTAAGAAGAAAAATTAGGCGACGAACGGTAAAAGTGTTGTCCTAAAAAGAAAACTTTCAAACTAAAAAAGAGGGACATACAAAAAAAGAAAGCATGACGATAATTTTAGGATAGATGGAGTAAACAAAATCTAAAATCTAAACTATGGATTAATTAGCTAAATAATCATCCATAATAAATTATAATTTATAAATATTAAAATAAAAAGTGAGATTAGGGGACTTTTTTTGGTGTAAAAAATGGGGGCCTAGGCAGCCGCCTAGTGAGCCTATGCCCAGGCTGGCCATGGAAGAATTTTTTATTTTGGTAGCGAAATAATTTTCTTTATTCATCTATATATAATGACAAAGGTATATTTATCCCTCTAAAATCATACTTTTGAATTGTTGACTTTTGAGTTACCATTCCACTATTTCTCTCGCATGCCTTCTCCATATTTTCGCTATCATCACCATCATCTCCTCTCTTTTAATTATGTTTAAATATTTTTCTCTCTTTAAACAAATAGTAACTAAAACAAAAATAATAGTTCCGGGGTCAATAAAACAAAAATATAAGAGGTTAGTAAAATAAAAATAATTTATGGAACAAGCTACTATAAAAATATAAGTTACAGAATCAACAAAACAAAAATAATTTAATGCGAAGGTTAGTAAAATAAAATAATTTATGGAACAAAAGTTTTAAAAATTCTTATAAAAAAAGTAAAACAAAAATATGTTACTCCGTAGTAAAATAAAAATATTTGATGGAACAAAAATAATAGTTACAAAGTCAATAAAATAAAAAATAATTTAATCTGAGGTTACTAAAATAATTTCGTTATTTTTTATTTTAGTTTATTTTCTTATCAGGAATTTATTTATTCATAAAATACAAATATAATTTAATAAATGTAATCATTCAAAATGAAGAACTTATTTGAGTTCAAATTTTATTTGTAGGACGAAAAAAATTCAAGTTAATTTGTTCGAAGACATTCATTCTATAGAGTTTTTGAATAGTATAAAGTGTTCAGTGTTGTCAGGTCATGGATTGACACTTAAAATTGATGTTTTAGTAATGCTACTGAGAAACATTGACCATGCTCCAGGATTGTGCAATGGAACAAGATTAATCATCATAAATCTTAGGGATCATATTATTGAAACAATTTTTTTTGAAAGGAAGCAATGTTGGAAAAAATGTTTTTACCCTAAAATTATCATTAACTCTATTCGATGTAAGACTAACTTTCATATTCCAAAGAAGATAATTACCATTGCCAGTATATAGCTGTAGGTCCCTTTTTGAAGAAACTAGATATTGATATGCAGTGAAAATGAAAAACCAATTAATAAGATAATAAATATTGTGTATAAGAAATTTTTTAGAATCTATAATGATTAGTAATATATTTATGTGTAATTGTTAATAAATCGATTCTTTTTATTTTATCCTTTAAGATTTTTTATCCTCTTTATTTTGTTTATGTGCGATTTAATTGACATACATTTAACGTACGGGTTAAAAAAACTAATTTTTACTCCCTCCGTCCCTAATTTATTGTCATGGTTGACCCGACGCATCGTTTAAGAAAACCTATTTGACTGGATTATTAATATTGGTTTAATGTGTAGTTTCCTTTAAAGTCCATATATATGTGGCCCATAATTAAAGTATGATGAAAAAGTAAGAGTAAAATAGTAAAAGTGATGTTCTAAAAAGGTAAATTTTAAAATGAATAATTATTTTGGGACGAACGAAAAAGGAAAGAAGGACGATAATTTAGGGAGGGAGGGAGTAATAAATTGATTCTCAAATAGGGAGTAAAAGAAGATATTCGGTTATACATGATCTAAGAGCATGTGATTCTTGATGATGTCCAGCTAGGAAAATAAATAAAATCAAGGGATGCATTTATGACATGTCTTCAATTTGAAGACATGTATTAAACTCAAGACAGAAAAACTTGTGGATGAAAATTGTAAGACAAATGATATTATGAGTTAGAGCTTGTGATATTAATACGAGCTTTAGTGTTAGAGTCGTTGGATAATTAAGTTGGTGGTGATTTGGAATGTCTATATCATTATTTAGAAAATACCATATTTGATCTAACGATGTAATTTTTTTAGTAGTTTGATCTAACAGCACTAACACTTAAGTTTGTAATAATATCACAAGCTCTAACTCGTAATATCGTAGCTCAAATTGCAATGCACTGGACAGCCAAATCTCGCAGCTTGGAAGCATTTGTGTCTTTAACCCACCGGCTAGAACGGTTGAGTGATATTTTACTTCATTACGGTTGTTGAATGCTTAATGACGGATGGGATGGGATGCATGGGAGCCATTCAATTATGGGCCTCGATTGGTACACGTACGAAAATGAAATTAATTACTTATGTTTAGTATTGTCTTAATTTTATTTGAAAAAAAAATGAATTAATGACATCTTGAAATCAATTTCTTAAATTTAAAAAATCACAATCCTGATGAAAAATATGAGATTTTGATTCTTAATAATTAGAATCCATGTAAAATGATAATTATATCTTTCTATTAGGTCATATATTTGTTTTATATTTATAATCTCGTTTGGTTTTAACTACTTTAAGTTATTCTTATTTGAACTAATTTCATTAAAACATAAGCTTGTTTTTTTCTAATTTTAATTTAATGAATTTTTTTTGCCTTTATTAATAATGGATAATTTTAAATTTTCATCTAAATTGAAAAAAGAATGAAATTGATATTAAATGAAGCAACGATAACGTTAATGTCTAATTTTTATTTTGAAAATCATTAACAATACTTATCTACTTTGAGATAATGCTGTAAATTGTCTTAGTTTTGTGATTACATTCCAAATTGTTTTATATCTAATCAAACAATATAATAGAAATTTGTACTATATTAATAATCACATTCCTTTATCTTATCAAACACTTTTTGTTAATAATCCTACCATCTATATCCGTAAAATCTAGTAATCGATTTCGCAAAATTGATTCCATTCATTGTACCAACTCTTTCATTACTAAACTTTTTCCATAAACGTACCCCAACTCTCTCCATCTATTCTCTCGGGTGGTAATTGGATGTTAATAGATAGTTTTGTATCAGACTATTATCTATTATATCAATTGATAATAAACTAACCCAAAATTATCCATTAATACCCAATTACCACACCTACTCACCATCCCTCCTTGTCTGTCTATAAATACATGGCATTTAACACTTAGGCCTCTCGTAGCAAGTTATTGATCCATAGCTCGATCCATAACATGGCGAGCTCCAAACTTGTTAACATTTTTACATTCTTCTTCTTCATCCCTACGTTATTCTTGTCTTCGGTTTTATCTCAACCTACGCTTCAAAATGTGCCCGTCCCATCAATAGGTCCTCATAATTTTGCCTTCGACTACAGAGGCAGGGGACCTTACACCACTGTTATGGACGGACGGGTTCTCTTGTACGAGAGCTCGAGAAATACATTTGTTGACTTTGCCTTCACCTCCCCTAATAGGTAATTATCTCACTCAAGAGTTTATCTTACGTAAGCATTAGCTGAATCTTAATTTATAAGATAGAGCCCCACTCTCTCACAGCTCACCCTACCAACGTACGGTATGTCGGATAAAGAGAATCCATTTTATAAAAAGTTTTTGCCCTCACTCAACATGATCTAAAGTTTGGTTTTTCTTCTTTCATTTTTCTCAACATACTTACATTTGTTTCAGGTCGAGGGCATTGTGTGATGGCATTCAAGGCCTTGACTTGTTATCAACTTGCGGCAGGCCCTTAACTTTGGCATTCTACTATCGCTACAAAAAACTCTTCATAGCTGATGCCAATTTAGGATTGTTTGTGGTTGGACATAAAGGAGGCCAGGCCACCCTACTTGCCAACAGGGCAGCTGATGGTGTCCCATTTCGCTTCACTGTCGGTCTTGACGTTGACCAATCCTCCGGATATGTTTATTTCACAGAAGCAAGTTCTAGGTTTGGAATTGAGTATGTACTCCCTCATCCATATCGTTTTACCTCATCTTCTTTATTTTTCCAACATGTAGATTCATGTGTTAAAGATATATAAAACATGATATACATTGTTGGTGCTTTCTCTAATAACTTAAATTTTTAGATGAGTTGGTTACTTAACACTACGTAGTAATAATGAATGTTTCTTTTCTCTTTTACAGTGACGTTCCTTCGATAATTGCCACAAACGACTCAACCGGACGGCTACTTAGATATGATCCAAGGACGAACAATGTAACAGTTTTACTAAGTGGCATTCCAGGGGCAGCTGGAGTGGCTATTAGTTATGATCATTCCTTCCTCCTTATAACTGAATTCGTTGCTTCGAGGGTTCAAAAGTATTGGCTAAGAGGTCCAAAAGCAAACACGGTAGAGGTTATATTGAACATTACTGCTGGACTTCCTGATAATATAAGGAGGACACCATCTGGGGACTTTTGGGTGGCAGTGACTAGTCAAACCGGCGAACTCCTCGGAATTAGGATTAATAGCTGTGGTACTATCTTGGAAACATTGACGTTCAGCCCACGGTTCCAAGCTCCGACCATCGCAGAAGTTTTTGAATATAACAACACATTATATCTAGGGTCTCTAATGGGAGCCAACATGGGAGTATACAGAACTTGCTCAGTTTAAAAATCTATAAATGTCACTATTTCGATATGTTTGTTACAGTTCATGTATTTGATATATTGTGCCTAATGAGTAACAACTCACAAATGCGGAGTGCCAGTAAAAAAACAAATTCAAATATCCATCAGTTATATTTTCGGTTAAAGAGTCCATTATTCCATTTTGAAATATTTTAGTAAAAAAGTTAATTTTTAAAAATTAAGGTATAAAAATATTATTTTATTACTAATAAACTGCGAAAAATGTCATTTTTCTTAAAGTTTTTTGACTTTTAAATAATAACTCTTTGCCTGGAACGGATGAAGTTTATTGCTTTTAAATTTAAAGCTTTTACCATAGAAATTTTGAAGCATTAGAGCTTATATATATACATTCAAACCAAAGAATTCATATTTGAAAATTCTAATTATTAAAGGTTATATATATACATTCAAATTGATCATAATTACAAAAATGCTTAAACATAACAAATAGGTTTATATAAAAAAATATAGAGGATAAAGCTAAAATATTATGAGATAATGACATAAATTTTTAAAAATTAACTCTTAATATAAAATATTCTAAAATAGTAAAATAAATTCTTTCCAGAAAAAGGTGGTATAATTTAGGACAACTTTTCTTAATGTTCGTCTGATTAAGCAGGACAAATATTATTTTCATAATTTGTATAACAAATAATGTTGTGCCCTTGCATTTAAACCCACCAAGGATTAAGTGATTTTGGGTATCTACCAAATTTTATGAGCATTGAATTGGTCTTACGTCAAATCAACCCTAAATGATGGACCCATTCAATTATAGTACTACTACTACTTCGGTTATAAATTATCTTCGATTATCTTTTTTATAAATAATTATCATTTTTTAAAATTTATTAAATATATTAAAAAAATTATAAATTACATCAATATTTATAATATAATCAATTATTTTTTCTTAAAAAATATATCAGATCAAATAAGACAATATTTTAAAAACGGAAAAACATCTCTCGACTATTACATGCACTGAGCCATGATTTCTCTCTCACAAACATTATCGTGGTTTGCCTATAAATATACAAGACCTTAATGAATCTGGCATATATATATATATATATATATATATATATATATATAGTTAACACTTTTTTTTTCATTCCATTTTGAATTTGCCACCATGATACTCGATCGGTTTTTGGCAAAAAGTCTTTATTTGAAAGTTAATTTTTATTAAAGAAAATAAAGTTTTTAGAAATCTAATAATAAAATGACCCTTTATTATGCCTTAATTTTTTAAAAGTAACTTTTTATGTGAAATATTTAAAAATGAAATAATAAACTTTTTAATAGAAACACATAATATTCCATAGCAACGTCAATTGGTCGGTTAGAGCATCCCCAATGTTCAAAACCCCCAATTCTTAACCAACTTCCTATCAAGAAGTTGCTAAAAATTCTCCATTGTATATATTCTTGGATGCTAAGTAGGAGAGAGAGACAAAACCACTTCCCAAATAAGAACCTGCTATTCACATAGGGAAAGGTGAGAAAGTGAGGGGATAGCAGCCACTTTCTTGGGTGTGTGTGGGTGGGGGGTTTTGTTTTTATTTGATGATGCTAAATTTAATATTTTTTTTTTGTAAGAAATTGTGTAAGAAGATTATACAATATGAAGATATATTCTTAAGTGGATAAGAAGATAAAAATATGTAGGTGACAATGAGACCCATTTAAAAAGTTATGTAAGAATTTATAACATTGGGATGCCCTTAGACGAGCTCTTCCTCATTGGGTACTATCTGACATGTATGTACTATCAAACTTGGTAGCTTTAAAATTTCTTGCTTAGAGCATCCCCATTGCTTTCTTCCAAAAGCCCATTCCAAATAGGGAGAAGGCATTTTGCGTTGATAACCCTTCCCAAATTTCTTCCAAAGGTGAGGTGGAGCTGAGGTGGCGGAGAGAGAAGAAAATTTCTTCCAAAATTGGAAGGCAGCCAAATGGGAGGAAGAAGGCGCGCAAGGCAGGAAGGTGGGCGTCACACACCGTGTGTGGCGCTGCGTCATGGTGCGAAGTGAGCGGCGCATGAATGGTGGGGCCCAAACGTTTTGTTTTTGTCTGTTTGATTATTATTATTATTATTATTAAAAAAAGGCAACTTTACCGTGTTTGTTGGGGGGGGGTTTTGGTGGGTGGGGGGGGGGGTTTGGGATATTAATTTTGTATTAAATTTTGGTATTAAATTTTGTACTTATATTTTGGATTTTAATTTGAGCATTGCTTGGTCTTAAATTTTATTTGTCTTTTATTTAATTTTTTATTTAACTTTAATTAGTAACTAATTATTAATGTTTTTATGTTACTTTTAATTATTAATGTTTTTATGTAACTTTTAATTATTAATGTTTTTATGTAACTTTTAATTATTAATGTTTTAAAGTAGCCGTTGTAAAAGTAGCCGTTGTAAAGTAGCCGTTGTAAAATAGCCGTTTTAAAGTAGTCGTTGTTGAGAAGTATATATAGATAAGGGGGTGTCATCAATACCTACAAATCATCAACATATGACTAAAGATGTCTAATTCTTCCTTTTCTTCTACCAATAGCTCTAACACAAGCAGTTATACCGAAGAATCCAACGAATCCAACATGTCTGAAGGTGAGAAAATATATTTGGAGATAATTGCATTACAACAACAAATAGAAGAAACGGAGAGAGCCAACAACAGGAGGCGTCGCCAAAGGAAAAAGATGAGGTATATAGATCGAAAGCGTGTAGCGGGAAATACTCAACTTGTCAATGACTACTTCTCATCTCAGCCATTGTATCCCGATCATATATTTCGGCGACGCTTCCGAATGCATCGAAACTTATTCATTCAGATAGTTAATGCATTGGAGAATCATTCAAGTTATTTTCGATGGAGGTCCGATACGAGGAAAAGTAGGTCTCTCACCACTTCAAAAATGCACCAATGTCCGTCAATTGGCTTATGGAGTTCGGTACGATCATCTCGACGAGTACCTCCGATTAGCGTAAACAACCGCCATCGAGTGCATGTTCAACTCGCCGATGTATCATTGAATTATTCGGAGGTCAATACTTGAGAAGACCAAATGCTAACGATACTCAACGCCTACTTCAAATGCACGAGCAAAGACATGGCTTTCGTATGTTAGGAAGTCTTGATTGTATGCGAGAATGGAAAAATTGTCCTGGCCGTTGGCAAGGTCAATATGCAAGAGGTCATGGGAAGCCCACAATTGTGCTCAAGCAGCTGCGTCGGCAGATTTATGGATATGACATGCATTTTTTGGGTCGCGTGTTCTGTAATGATCTCAATGTGTTATATGAATCACCTTTGTTCAATAACGCATTTTCGAAGGAAATGCACCAGGTGCAATTTTGAAGTGAATGGCAAATGGCAAGTATACAAAGGATACTACCTAACCGATGGAATTTATCCTGATTGGGCTACTTTTGTTAAGAGTTTTGCGTCGGATGCTAAGCGAAAGAAATTCAAAGAGATGCAAGAGGTCGCAAGAAAAGATGTCGAGCGAGCATTTGGAGTACTCCAATCAAGATGGGCAATTATCAAAGGTCCTAGCAGGTTTTGGTATAGAGATAACTTGAAAGAAATAATGCTCACATGCATTATTTTACATAACATGATTGTGGAGGCTGAGGGTGATCACATTACGAATTGGGCTGATGATACCGTAAATGACTCTCCACAAGTAAATCATGGGCCAACACAAGCATTTGAAGAATATATGCAACGAAATTCAGAAGTACGAGATAGAAACACCCATCATGAACTTCGATCCAACTTGGTTGAGCATATATGGCGTCGTTACTGTGACATTTTTATGTAATTTTAATTATTGAACTGTAATTTTAATTTTAAGTTTTTTTGTTTTTATGTAATTTTTAAGTATTTATCTTTTATGTAACTTTATGATTATGCATTTTTTTTCAATTTTAACGTTTTATGTAATTTTCTATTTACGTTATTTTAATCGTCATGTATAATATGTATTTTATTGATAATTTATTAATTAAATTATAAATTATTTAAATTGTGAATAATAGTATTATTTATAAATTAATTAATGTCATTATTTCTAATTTAATTATTGATTTGTTTGAGAAATATAAAAATAAGATTGAAGTGTAAAGTTAATGATGTGGCAGTGGGACCCAACTAAGAAGATGTATAAGAAGATTAGCATTGGGAAGATATATTCTTAAATGGAATAAGAAGAAAAAAATGTGTATGTGACAGTGAGATCAACTAAGAAGACGGTATAGGAAGCTTTGCATTGGAGATGCTCTTAATGGAGAAATACAATGGATATTGGATACAAATGAATGAATGAAAGTGAAAAGTCAAACATAGGCCTCTTACTAGCTTTCCAGCTGAGTCCCCGTTTCACGTGGTGGCGGTGCTTTTGTTATCAAGCATTTCCTGATCTTAGAGTGGGATTATTGGAGGACAATCAAGTTCTTCGGTAGACTCCAACATTGGCTCCCATAAGCGACCCTAGATAGATGGTGTCCCTGTATTGTTGAACTTCTGCAAGAAACGGAGCCTGAAACTGTGGGCTGAAAGTCAATGTTTCTAGGATAGTGCCAGAGCCATTAATCCTAATACCAAGGAGCAGGGCCGGCCCTGAATTTTCTGGGGCCCTTGGGCAAAAATGAAAAGTGAGGCCCCCTTTAGAAAAATAAAAATAATTTTTTTTTTTTTTTCACTTTTCAACATTAAAAGTAATGAAAAAAATACAAAATCAACAAACGCACACGAGTAAATAAGTATCAAATAATTATTGAAAAATGCTAGATCTTCTTGCATTTTGAGAAGCAAAATCATCAATAAGGTCATCAAAATTAACTTTTTTCGCCATCTCATTTTCAATGCATAAAATTGCTAAGCCATTTAATCTTTGTTGAGACATAGTTGAACGTAAGTATGATTTTATTAATTTTAGTTTTGAAAAGCTTCTTTCTGCTGATGCGACAGTAACCGGTATAGTTAATAAAATTCTATAAGCAATAGAAATATTAGAAAAACAATCTAAAGTTTTAACAAACTCAAGAATTTCGATGGCTGACTTTATATCTTTTGGTAGACACGTTTGCAACACTTGCAATTCAGAAAATAAATTATTGGCATCAATGTCAAATTTCTCATTATGTTTTAGGGCAACTTGAAGATTAACACAACATTCATGCAATCTATTATCATCTAATGAATTCAACTTCTTGGGATTAAACAAAAAACCAAAAATGTTTTCAAAAATATTCAATTGTTCAAATCTACTCTTTAAAGATGTAATAGCAATATCCACAACAACAAAAAAATAATTAATCCTAAAAGACTCCTCAGGAGATTGTGATATGTCTTCATGACAATTTTCATCAAATTGTTTTTTTTCTACGAATTTTACGTTTTTTAGCAAAGATAGGATCAATTTCCATTTTAGATGCAAGTTCTTTGGCTAATACTAGGGCTTCTTGATAACCATCCTCCCTATATCTTTCAAAATACGAAATCAAACCTTTCAAAATAGTTATTGCACTATCAATTTGCATATCTTCAGATTGTAATTTCTTACTAATCAAATTAATTTTCTTCAAAATATTATGCCATATAGTCATGCCCAATAAAATTCAAAACTTTCAAGTTGAGTTGCTAATGTCTCGGCCTCACTTTTAGTTTTGGCATCATCACTTACACTCGACAATTCAAATAGGGCTTCTCTTATCTCTTCAGGCTGAGTGATTATGGCTGTAATATTATTAACATGACTTTCCCACCTTGTTGTTGACAATGGTTTTAAAGTTAATTGATGAGCATGATCTAGTAAAATTTTCCATCTTTTTTGTAGAACTAGCAAATAAGGTACACATGCGTTGCACAATTCAAAAAAAAGAGATAGCTTTAACACAAGAATTTGCCATATCACATATTGTTAAATTAAGAGAATGACAAGCACATGGCATATAAAATGCTCTTGGATTGATTTCAAGAAATCTTTTTTGTACACCTTGATGTTTTCCTTTCATATTGGAACCATTATCATAACCTTGTCCCCTTACATTATCAATATCAAGTTTGAGTAATTCTAAAACAGATTGTAATTCATTGAAAAGCCCTAATCCAGATGTATCATCAACTATTAAAAATTCTATGAAATATTCCTCTATCTTTATTGGACAACTTAACATATCAACACATCGAATTATTAAAGTCATTTGTTCATTGTGGCTTACATCCGAAGTACAATCAAGTATCACCGAAAAATACTTAGCCTCTTTTATTTTTTCAATTATAGTGTTTTTTACTTTAGAGCTTAATATTGAAATCAACTCATTTTGAATCTTATGACTAAGGTAATGATAATGAATTTCCTTTTTTTGAATACGTCTAAAATGCTCTTGCATTACTAAATCAAATTCTGCAATTAATTCAAGTAACCCTAAAAAATTTCCATTATTATTTTGGTAAATCTTTTCATTTTCTCCACGAAAAGCCAAATTTCGAGTACAAAGACATTTTACAACAGAAAGAATTCTTACCAAAACTAGTTTCCAATGTTCTTTATCTTTCTTAATTTGGGTTTGTAACTCTTTATCAATTGTTTCATTCTTTTTCAATCTAATTTGCAAATCTAACCAAATTCTCATATTGTTGATATGCTCAATACCGTCCTCATGTTTTTTCAATCTCTCACTTAAACGTTTCCAATCATCAAGGCCTTCATTTGCTAGCAAACTAATATTTTGCACCGATTTAAATAATTTACAACAAAAACAGTACACTTTGTTCGCATCTTTTGAGTAAACAAGCCATTTTCTATCTTGATTCTCTCCATTTGGTAATTTTCTTGTATAATAAGAATATGCAAAATGTCTAGAAAGCCCATCTATAGGAAATTTCAAATTACTCTCTCTTATAGGACCTTTCTCCACTAAAATATCTCTTGTTTTATTATCAATGTTATCCCAAGTTCTTGGATCATATATATTCAAAGCTTGACTAGTTTGTTCAATTTTATTTTCATTCTCAATTAAATTATCATCTTCTTCATTCAAATCATCACTATCATCTTCTTTCATTTCTTCTTCATTCAAATCATTAGTATCATCATCTTTCATTTCTTCTTCATTCAAATCATTAGTATCATCATCTTTCATTTCTTCTTTCCCACTCATTATATGTTCGTTTTCTTCTTCTTTATTACTCGGTTGTGATTCATCAATTGGATCTTTAACGGAAAAACTATTTTTAAAAAACTTATCAAGTGCTCCTCTTTGAGTTTTCTTCATCTCATCATCTCTTTTTCTTTTATTTCTTTTTTGACTTCCGGATAAATATTTTCTTGGTAACATGTTTGCACTATAAATTCAATTCTAAAATAAAACACTCAAAGATAAATCTAACACAAATAACGATAATAAATAAAAATGATAGTCAAAGAGCAATAAAACCTGATTTTTGCTTCCAATGTTTATGTTGAATTGTTGATATAAATATAAAACATCCAAGGATCCACCCAAAAATTATTGTAAATACGACTTTTTGTATTTCTAATTTTCAAGCAAACCTGCAAGGAAATTTGAGAAAACAAACAAAATTTCATAAATCATAAACAATTAAAAAATAAAATCATCACAATTAAAAAATAAAATCATAAACAAAGACTAATCAAGAATAATGACATTTCCCAAATAAAAAAACAATTTACCAAATAAAAAAACAATTAACCATTTTCTCTCCATTATTGCCTATTGGTTTGACCATTTTTCTCAAACTCAAATTCACTGTCTCACGTAAGAGACAGCCTTGCAGCGGCCACTGCTCACATCACTCACATTAGTCATTAGTCACAGTCACATTCACATTTCACAAACACAAAGTCATTAAGTCAAAACCCAATTCTCCAATTTCTATTATCGGTTTCTCTTACTCTCCATAAAACCCAATTTTCCAATTAGTCTCTCACTCTCTCAGTCTCTCTCCATAAAATGATAAAACCCAATTACCCAAACTAGCAAAGCTACCAGTCGCCCTTGATCGGCAGAATGATCTCTGAGCCGATAATGATCGAGAGCTGCGGAGGCGAGTCGAGACTTCGGAGGAGAGAGAGCATACCTTTTAGAGTTTGAGCCGTGTTGCCGTGTTGGTGCTGCCGCCTGCCACTCTGCCAGAACAAAAGCGCCAACCGGCGAAGTGCCCTGTCGCCTGTCGGATTCTGCTTCGGCCGTCGGCGATTCCAAAGAATCAAAGATTTAGCCGCTCAAGTGCTCAACGAGACAACGACTCAACGTGATTACGTGAAAGAGAATTAGAGATTTAGAGGCAAAGGGAAGAATTCAAGAAAATCCCCAAATTTGATTTCCAATGTTAATTGATTAATGATAATGATGTAAGATGTTTTTTTTTTCAAATTTCAATTTGGGAAACTCTGTTTATAATAGATAAGAGGAGAAGGAGACGTTGTCCGTTGTCCATCTCGTTCAGTCGTTCTTCTGTGAGCCGTCAGCAGCGGTCAGCGTATTGCCTTGCCGTTTTGGTGAAAAGAACGGTAAATTTTTTTTTACATATACCCCCTTATAGAACTACATATGAACTCGGGGCCCCCCAAAATTTGGGGCCCATGGCGGTTGCCCCCCTGGACATACCCCAGGGCCGGCCCTGCCAAGGAGTTGGCCAGTTGGACTCGTCACGGCCACCCAAAAGTCTCCGGACTCCGTCCTCCTGATGTTATCGGGAATTCCAGTCGTGATTTGCAATATAACCTCTGCAGTGTTTGCTTTGGGACCTCTTAGCCAGTACTTGATAACACTCGAAGCAACAAATTCAGTTATAAGGAGGAACGAATGATCTTTACTAATCGCCAGTCCAGCTGCTCCAGGAATGCTGCTTAGTAAAACCGATACCCTTCTAGTCCTTCTATCATATTTAAGCAAGCGTCCAGTTGAATCACGAGTGGAAAGTATCAAGGGAACATTGCTGTAGAGAAGGGAGAGAAAATTGTAAGAACGAACGAACGTGCATGTTGCAAAACTAAAAAGATTAAGGTAAAACGATATGGGTGAGTTGTGCGTACTCAATTCCGGCGGTAGAACTTGCATCAGTGAAGTAAACATTTCCGGTGGATTGGTCAACGTCGAGACCAACAGTGAAGTCAAATGGGATTCCATCTGCGCTTGAGGCTAGTTGGGTAGCTCGACCTCCATTACGTCCAACGACAAACAATCCTAGAGTGGCATCAGCTATGTAGAGTTGTCTTGTGCGATGGAAGAATGCCAAAGTTAAGGGTCTGCCGCAGGTGGATAACAAGTTGAGGGTTTTAATGCCATCACATAGTGCTCTCGTCCTAAAACAAATAAATCAATGTTAATTTGTTATTGATAATTAAATATGATAAATATTGAGTGCACAAAAGAGGGTTTAAATCATGTTGAGTGAAAAATATAGTTAGCTAGTTACCTATTTGGGGAAGTGTAGGCAAAGTCGACGAATCTATTTCTTGAATTTTGGTACATGAGAATTCGACCATCCATGACACCCGTGTAAGGTCCTCTGCCTAAGGAGTCGAAGGCAAAATTATGAGGACCGAGTGATGGGACGGGCAGATTTTGAATCGAGGGAAGATCGGATAAAACGGAAGAAAAGAATAACGAAGGGATGATGAAGAAGAAGAAAACCGAAAGCATTTTGTTGCTAACAGTTTGGAGCTGGCGATTGGTTATATTATGCTGTACTAACTGTATTAGTATGGCTATATATATATATGATGATGGAGAGTTGTTGCATATGAATGTGAACTGGTTAAGCAATGTATTTATAGGGAAAAAATTGCGGATAATGAGTTTAGACAGAAAGGGTCAAATTCGTATGAACCGTATCTGGAAAAAGTCATAACTCAGAAGGATTTTGCAATAATGGACAAAGGACGCATTCAATAGACGACGAAGTTAAGAGGAGAGAATTAGATGATCCAAGTCCATGTACTACTTGTAGGAACCCATCCAGCTATAATTACTATGCTCAACTCAAGTTAACTGTTAACTGGTTTGACCTTAAATATATGCACAAGTAACTACTGTTAATTGTATATTTTTAATTGAGTCTATTTTAAAAATAAATAATGAATAATGAAACACCAAAAACATTCTATTGGAAACTTCCCTTCAACTTCTTTGCAAATTGACTGTGTGTGTCCAACCTATATTAATATGTAGTACATGCACCTTATGATTAGTTGACTGTCTCTTTAATTCTCTATCTAATTACAAATGATTTTTGAGTTAGACTGTGACCAATTGAGTTGACTTGACTTGATAAAAGTTATTTTAGCGATAAAATTTTTTTTGGGTTTTTATTTTGAGATATTTTTTTCAAAAACACAATAAGCCAACTCTTATAAAAAACAAAAAAAAATATTTTTAGTTTATAAAAATTGGTAGAAACTTAAGTAAAATGGTCTTACGGATATTTTTTGTAAGATAAATCTTCTTTATCCGACCTATCGTGTGTTGGTGGGTTGAGCTATAAGAAAGTAAAACTTCATCTTACGAATAAAGATCCGTAAAACAGTCCTACATAACACTTATTTATAAAAAAATTGACATTAGCACTTGAATTTTCTTAAAGGTGAAAGTTTAGAAAACTAAAATGGGATGCTTAATTTGGGACTGAGGCAGTAGTAGATTTGAAATCGTGCACCAAATAAATATAGTCTAGAATCATCTAAGTTGGTCGTCAAGGAAAATGGCCGTGGTGGTTGAATTTGTTTGCCTCCATTGCGAGACCAGACACTATGAAGATGACCGAAAACTAATTTTGATAATTTGGGTCCCATTTTTGGGAGCTAGGCAGAAGAAGAGAATGGTAGCATGTTAATAGGAAGAACTTGGCTGTGATGCATGATGCATAATAGCGAGCGGACATATTCTTGACAAAATTTAAAGGTTCAAAAATTAAGTTTTGAGAAGAAAATGAAGGTTAATGGTGTTAGTTATCAGTTTTGAAACTAATACTCTAGTAGAAATAAAAAAGTTGAGGTCTCTTTCTCTTGGCATGACATAACTTTTAATCTTGAATGAATTACGAGACCTACAATATGTCAAATCAAAACTTTCGACGAGATCTACAAGATTTATATGACGTTCGTTTTAAGGCAAAAAAACGTTGTTTAAGTATTATTTTTTAAGGCCTCAGAAGTTTTTGGGTTTTTTGTAATTTGTGTTTTATTTTTTCCTCTTAAGGTTTGGATTGTTTTATGGTATATAAATACCCTCTCAAACATTTTGTTTGATAGTTTTTGATAATTATTAAACAATTTCTTTTTTCATATGTTATATGTGTGAAACTTAAGCCGTCATATGCTTGTTTGAGAAATTTCTTAGGCAAAACACACAAACGGGCCACCCAACTTTGGACCTTCTTGCAATTCGGCCACCGAAACTTTGGTTCATCTATTTTGGCCACCCTACTTTCGTTCTGTTGCAAGCGAGCCCATTTTCTAACGCCCGTTAGAAAATGGCGTTAAATTTTTGTGATTTCTCTATTTTGCCCCTGTTATTAGACAAACCCCACTAATTTCGATTTGAATCGAAGAAAGAAAACCCCAAAGCGATTCAAATCGAAGAAAAAAAACTGCAGAGGGTTTTCGATTCAAATTTTGCCCGTTAGATTCAAATCGAAGAAAAAAAACCCCAAATTCTAGGGTTTTCGATTTGAATCGAAATTAGTGGTGTCAATGGAAGTTGATAGGCAGAGAAACAGGCTCAAAGCTGCAGAGGCAATAGCTGAAGCAAGAGTGGCAGCTGAACGTGGCGATCTTCCATTTACTTGAGTTTTGCCGTAAAGAGTTGTCGAGAAGTAGTGGGGTTCCAATCGGAGACCGACGTGTGTTGGATTAGTTCTTGAGTTGAAGGAAATGCAAGAAAGGATGGCGAATCGCCGTGTTTACGAAACATCAGGAAGGGATTACGTTCTGTCGGGGTTGAGTTCACACTCATGGCAGAGGGCCACTGCAAGGGGTGATTCCACAGATCTGACAAGATCAACCCAGTTACCAAACACCCTCCATCCCAAATAAAAAACCAAAATAATTACAGACAGAACAGATCTGCAATCGTAGTTTTGTAATCGTAGCTGCAATCGTGTCGGTCCGAGTCGATGGTCGAACACAACGGATCTCCATACAGAAATCCGGTCAATCCAACCTTCCTCCGGCATCCGAGCACCGATTCACCTCCCTCTTCATCAGCACCACCGTCGTCGCGGTCGTCTCCTTCGCTTCATCAGCCGGTAAGCTCCGATCCTGCACTATCAGGTCCTCGCTAGGCTCAAACGACCTCACCGGAGACCTCAACGAGCTAGATCTACAGAGTACTTCACTATTGTAGATTGGTTTTGTCCATCAATGGCAGCGGTCGGTGTCGGTGGGTGCTAGGAGATTTAAATAGATCGATGGACTCTGGTGCCTTAAAATTAGATCTCTCGAAAAACATCAACCTTAAAATAATGGCTATGCATCATTATTTTTCCAGTAAATCAAAATAGTTTTGACATTTTTAACGTTATTTTTCCTATTTTGCCCCTTAAGTTAACGTCCTTGTTTAACGTCCGTTAGAAAATGGGCTCGTTTGCAACAGAACGAAAGTAGGGTGGCCAAAATAGATGAACCAAAGTTTCGGTGGCCGAATTGCAAGAAGGTCCAAAATTGGGTGACCCGTTTGTGTGTTTTACCAAATTTCTTATGAAAAGAATTCATATTATTATTTCCGTTGTGTGAATAACAATGCGAGTAGTCATGATACCAGCCAACAAATTATAGAGTTATGAATGACCCAAAGAAAAGAAATCGTGATTTAATGTGTTTAAAAAATCTTTTGAGCTTTGAAATTTCTAGCCAAAAACCATAACTAATTCTCGTGCCTGTCCTGTAAATCACCTTCGCCTCACATATGGATGTACTCTTCCACACACATTGATCGATGTCCGAACTAGAATGATTTGTGAATTAATTCATGCTCTAATTCATTATGAGGTAGATTAACAAAAGGTGGACCGAATTGTTCAAGAAAATAATTAGTTATTAGAACCGCTATTTATGATTATTTTTTTGACATAAACTTGGGTAAGACTGTAATATAAATATTTTTTTATAAGACGGATCCGATCCCCCATGTATTAGTGAGTTGCTGTGAGTAGGGGTGACAATTGAGTGTTAATGGATAGCCTATTATCCATTCAATTGCCACCATTAGCTAAGTGAGTGGAGTTCCGTCTTACGAATAAAGATCCGTAAGACAGTCTTACAGTAAACTTATTTTATTATTATTTTTTCCAAATAATAAAAAAGTTGGGAAATTTGAAAGTAGAAAGAAAAAAAAACTTTTAATGAAGTTAATCTATGTGACTGTATCCTGTTTGTTTACCAACAAATTGAACCGAGCTTTTCAAGAGAATGTTTATTTATTAATATAAATCAATTTATTCTTGTAAGAATTGACCAGAACTGGAAATTTCACTACAACCGTACAACGGTAGCCGATGAACAAAGCCAATTATTAGGTTGATTCTAGGCAGCCGTTGACTAACCAATTATTATTAGACGACCAAGCACTCTCTCCACTACATTAATTGGCTGTTGAATGTGTCCATTGTCAAAAGTCAAAATCCCAAAAGATAAAAGATTGGAGCCATCCATTATGCAAGTTAAAGAAAAGTTTATAAGAAAGACATATTTACCCTTTTTCATTACAATTATTATTGATAAATTGAATAATTATTTTTTTCTCTTTCTTTTAACATCTCTCTTTAAATAATCATAATAAAAAACTAGAAATTTAGAATTTAGTGGTCTAAATAGCTCTCTCCTAATAAAAAACAAGAAATTTTAATAGTGACTATTTCAAATTTATGTTCGGGGTCTTGTACGTGAGAATCTATTATGTATGTACTGTGCCTAAAATTAAAAGAACACCGAATATCTAGTCTTAGATGAAACTTATGAATAACATTGTTTCCTAGCTTACTCCTATTTCATGTCAGTCAGCGGCGGAGGGTGCATGGTGGCCGGAGTTGATCGGGGTGGCGGCGACGGTGGTGATCAGAAGTTGTTGTGGTGGTTGAAAGAAGAGTGGTTTGTTATTATATATGTAAAGTAGTGGAGGAAAAACGAGACCAAAATTTTGAATTTATACTTTTAGGTTTTGATGTAGAATTAATTTTATGAAATTGAGCCATTTAGATTACAGGTCGACTCCAATTCAAAATCTTAAGTTGGTTCCCAAACGATAGAATTTGATTTGAGGGCCCCAATTCCAAGCTACGAATAAGGTTATATCCAAATATATACTTGAGACAAATTTCTTGGTTCCCAAACAATAAAATTTGATTTAAGGGCCCCAATTCCAATTCCAAACTATGTAATTAGCCATTAGGGTATCCAAATATATCCTTAGACACAAATTTCTCATAATTTGTTATCTTATCAACTTGAACCTAATCTGTCCAGTGATATTATCTTCTTTGATGAATGTTGCTCCCTCTGTTCAGGGCAAAGAGTTTACCACATTATTTTGGAGATGTTTCACTTTAAAAGTAACTTTCAAAAAATTATGTTTATCATCTCTATACTAGAATTTGTGTCCGTGCCTATGACACGATGCCAATATGAGATTTGATAAATATATTGAGTGGACAATATGCGAATGAATCACTATATGCTTGAGATTATGTATGGTTAGATCAATGTACACTACACAACAAAAAAAAGGACAAAACCCAAAAACTAAAGAAAAAACATATTTCATTTCCTCTCTTTTATGATAATGTAGTGGTCAAACCAAAAGTTTTAGAGGAAACTATGAGATTTAAAAGTGGAGATACTCCAGTTGAATTAACTAACAGATGATAAAGAAGTGCCCTTTCTCAACTTCTAACTCACACTTCCCTCTTTTTGTTTTTGTCGTATTCGAGCTGTGCATGATTCAACCTCCTTAGTCTTCAATTTTTTTATTCTCTTCTCCGCGATCTTGATCATGTACGCATATTCCTCTTCTATGTGATCTTCATACCCATACTCATAGGAACCCGCTATAGTATTGGAAGATCAGAAAGTAAGATGACATTAAATGAAATTAAACACTAACAAAAAATAAAAATACACCAATGTACCATTTTTCCATGTATTACATTTCAAATCAAAGCTTAGAGGGAGTACTTTGAAGCATTTTCAAAGTACTGTGGAAATGAGAACCAATTTTCTGCCAAAGCTCTGAGAACTTAGATTACATGAGTGACATTGAAGTTCAAATACTTGCATGGATAAATAAGGCATATATCTAGCTGATTCTACAATTAAACGGAAATCAAATACAAATACAACTGAAAGGAGCAGAAGCACTTGTGACTTCAAGTACATGACACTCATAGCAAACATTAGAAAAAATATACTTCATCTTTTGGTGCATTTGAATGTCCATAGAGTGAAGTTAGTTCAAACACCCCGCATCTCTTGGAAAGACATCACATAGTTTCCTCTGTCCTTTACTTCTTTTTCTAATGCATTTTATGGTGGAGTGTTTATTAAAAGACTTACCTGAAACAGCTGATTCACCTTTAATATGTACAACAGGGTAAACATATTGGTAGTAGTCTACTTTTTGTCACCTGAACAAAATGTGTTTGAGTACACCATTCAAGATTTGATCTACCAACTTCTTATCCCATCAGATCAAATAAGTTATTTTTATCTAGTTTTGAAGTGGATGTAGCGCTATCAACCAAATAACTCCATTTTATCGATGATTCAATCTTGCTGCCTGCTAGATGTGAAGTTTTTCCTTTTTAAATGCGTCCTACTTTTGCTCCTAATATTCTCTATGCAAATGATAATTTCATTTCAAGTACAATTAGTTTTAGTTTGTTTAGTTTTTGGGTTGTACTTCAACAGTAGTTTTAATGCCCTTTATATTGGGATGGCTAGTGGAAACTTGACTAATTTGTGATCCAAGGAATAGTTTTTCTTTGCGAGCATTTGACCCACCAGATATCCTACTTCGTATAATGTTTTTCTTTATTGACAACTTCCTTCCCTACTACTAACTTGAGAGAATAGGGCAAAGATTGAGGATGAAGAGGTAATTTTAGATCTAGCTCATAAACCAACTTTCCACTTGCGACATATTGACTACTCGCAAGAAAGGGACAAAATCCAAGATAGATGAGATAAGAATGGAAAGAAAGCAGAGAAAGGCTAAGGGCACCCTAATTCACTACCTGAGTGTGTACTTGATCATAAGCTTATAATTTTCCATTATTTTCATTATTTTCTGGAATTTTATTAATTATTTTGAGCTTTGGTTAATAATTAATTACATTTGAGATACTATTTTTATGTATTTTGTGCTTCATGTAGGTATCTCAAAGATATTCGAGGTTTTATGGCTCATTACGTGCAAATCGAAGCAATTTTGGGCTTCACTGTTAAGTTTTGATACTTGCCGTTAGGGTCTGTTAAGAGTTTCAAGGCAAAGCAGTCCTAACGGAGGCTAACGAGGCTAACGGAGGACTTAGTTGCAAAGCCTGGGAGTCGAGGGTCTTCGGCAGCCGCATTCTGGAAGGCAGGGGCACCAGAGTAAGTCTTTAAAATGCAGGGGAGGCCGGCGCCAAAGCTGGAAATTGGCTCCCTGTTGCGCCGTCGCCTTCTCCCTTCGCCACGTGTCGTCCCCTGGCTGCCCCTCTCCATTAGCGCGACCCGTGTGTCCCCATTCGGATTCGGGTCATGCTTGCTCCAACCGGCCCACTTGCCCCCTTTCCAGCCCACTGCTCCTCACACCCTACACCCATTTCCACTTTGGCAACATGCGTCCCTCCATCTGGTCCAACCCAGCCCCTGCCGTGACCCATCTCCCTTTTCTCTTCCATTTTAGCCCCTCAAACTCCTCTGCTCTTCCCTTTTTGCCCCCGCCTCTTATTGCCTTTGTTTTTACTGCTTCCAACCGGCCATTTTTAAACAAAGCCTCCACCAATTTTAGGGCAGCAGCCCTAAAACTCTCTTCAAACCCATTTCTCCACCTCTCCACCCAATTTAAAATGCATCCATTTTGAAGGCTTAGAGCATCAAATCAAGGGTCAAGGGAGCAAGATTAAGTGAAGTCAACCAAAAATTTCAACTTCAATTGGTTTAATTCTTCCACTTTATTATTTCTTTTATTGTTGTAATTTTTGGAGAAACTTTGCATTTATCTTGATATCTTGATGATGAGCTAAATATATTTTTGGATTGTAATTATTATCTATGTTGAATGTGATATTTAAATTTAATTTCTCTCTATATGAAGTATTACTCATATATTTTTGGTCATTATCATTATGTGCTTAATGCTTTTAATGAAGTCATGAATCATTAAATGAATCCTAGAATGATAGGCTACGAAGCGAAAGCCCTTCCTATTATTTTGAAAATCGTTATAATTGTTTACGTCTCTAAAGCACACCGATTGTCGAAGGCCGTAGATAGTCATTGGGTGCTTGATCTACCACACGACTATTTTCTCCCCTATGTTATGTGTTGTAATGATATGAGCCTGTAGCAAGGATGAGTGATATCTATGTTTGCTATACGTAGCGAAAGCCCGTAGCAAATATTAGTGTGCACCCGACTACCAAAAATTTGAGTTAAGAAAAATATAGAGAGTTAAGTTAAACATTGGCTAGACTAGAAATATCACAATCCTATTTTTTAACCTTGATTTGATGTTGCCGCCGTTTCATCGTCGCGTTAATTTAGTTTACTTTCTTGTTTTTATTTTGTTTATTTTATTTTTATTTTAAATCTAATTTCCGTTAACTTAGATAAAATTAGATGTGCCCAATTTTAGTGCTTAGGATTTATTTCTAGCTCTATCCTCGTGGGATCGACTTGTACTTACGAACTTTATTACTTGATACGACCGGGTAATCTTACCCGCGTTGCGTTCGCGCCCATCAGTACTACTTGCTTTGAGATCAAATGTTAGTCAACCTTTAGCTTACCTGCTGGCATCAAAATCGACTTGGATAGTAGTGGTCAAGTTGTTTGTTGTTTATTGTTATTCAAATATGGTCCAAGATTAGATGATCATCTGCTGGAATTTTAATAATACTTGAATTGAAAAGCAAGAGCAAATTCCAGCAGTCAAGAATGTTAAGGCCGGATAGGAGGATTTTATGGCATATTAACATATTACAATTGTCTAAAAGCAGACCTTCAAGATATCTCTATGATGCGATTGATTTTACAGAACCATACTCCAGAACAAAAGGGGATTAAGAAAGGCAAAACCTCTTCCAGGTGTTTGGTTACCAAGATAATCAAGGAAAAGGGAAAGGAAACAACAAGAAAAACGCTATTGGTTCAAAAATTCAGTCAATAAAATAATAATAGAAAAGCTTAACGTATAGTTGAGTTGACTGATCTATTTTCCTTTCTTTTCCTATAGTAAATACACACACACATACTATAATACCCCAATCCCACATTGGGTAGATGTGAAACTTGTGTTTGATTTATAAGGTAGATATGCGTTACTACTGGGTACCAACATCATCCATGAACGTTTGGGTCGGCTTGTGGTGGGCCTGATGACCCAAGGTGCCGCGTGTTCAGTGGGCCAGTGTGTGGGCTACACGTAGCGGACCGGGCTCTCGGGCTCGAGGCGTTACAAATGGTATCAGAGTGGGTTCCGGCCGGAAATGTGGGAACAAAGTGCTGTGCGGGGGACCAAAGTGCTACACCGCAGAAGGTGGGATCCACCTCTTGATCCCCGTACGAGCCACCTCTTGAATCCTCCATCGCCCGATGTACGATTTGGCCTTGACGAGGACATCAAGGATTTGAGTGGGGGAGATTGTAATACCCCAATCCCACATCGGGTAGATGTGGGACTTGTGTTTGATTTATAAGGTAGCCATGCGCTACTACTGGGCACCAACATCATCCATGGACTTTTGGGTCGGCTTGTGGTGGGCCTGATAACCCAAGGTGACGCGTGCTCAGTGGGCCAGTGTGTGGGCTACACGTAGCGGACCGGGCTCTCGAGCTCGGGGCGTTACACACACACACACATATATGTTTGATTCTTTGTTTACATGCTTACTGAAAGATCAATAGTAGCTAAGATTCAAGAAATTGTCAATACGGCTCGTGATGTAGCTTGTACTGTAGATATACCCAGAGGTGCATTGACCAAAAAGTCAAATATGTAAAGAGTGGAAGACTTTAAACAAATAAAAAAAATGATAAATATAGAAGTTTACCAAACAATCTACAAACTATGCATGTAGATGCAGCCTTTTAGCCAAAAAGATTTCACTAAAACGAATTATGTGTTTAACAAAAACAAATTGTGAAATCACTAAAATACCAAACTTCTCACAAGACAACAAGTGTGGAGAGGAAAACCCACAAAAACAAGATATAGAAAACGTGAGATTAAAAAATAAGCTTTCTAATAACTTAGGAAAGCAAACAGCAAAAACAACCAATGCAGCTTATGATGAAGCTGCATCCGAAGCTGTATCCAAAATCTGAATAGCTCTCAGTTTCTTCTTTCTATGTAATCAGTCTGGTTCAGCATCTATTAGCCTCTATTGTCTGTTCGAAGTCATCACACATATATATGTGCTTGAAGTAGAATCATACACAAATAGGAAAACCAAAGATTCAAAGGAAATAAAGGATTAGGAAATAAATGAATTAGTTTCCAAATATAGTTTCCTAATTTAAGTAAAGGAATCTATCCTAAGATTTTGTCAATTTAATTAAGGACTTTTAAGAGCTTTTTGGAAGTCTTTAATTATGGTAACACTTACCATAACTTTAAGATTAAGAAAGTTATTAAATATGATAACTTCTTCCCATAGCTTTTGAACCAAGAAAGGTCACAACAATAAATTCAATGGAAGAAAATAGGACGACTCTATTTTACCAATACCCTTACACTTACATTTTTCTTTTTGTTTTTAATTGGATTTTATTTTTTTATTGTATTTAGCAAAAAATAGTCATCAAACTGCTCTTATATGGTCACACCTTTTTTTATTCAGAAAATAGTCGTCAAACCGCATTAGAAAAATAACAAAAGCACTCAACATTGCTAGTTAGCTAGATATCTCATAGCAATATTTCTTACGTTCACGCTTGTAGGGGATAGTTACAGCCCGCAACTACGTCCAACAACCGAACAACCGGTTGAATCGCTCTCTCCAAATATAAAGGCCTCTCTCTATGTCGAGGGCCTTGCGACGTACAATTTGGGATTGCAATGTCAACAGGTGGTATCATGCACATTATAATAACAATGCTAATATGATAATCATGGGACTCTAAACCTTTCAAATTCTCTCTTTCTCTCTCTCCCTCCCTCCCTCCCTCCCTCCAAACCTTTCAGCATTATGTTCTCTAAGCCCTTGCAATAAACTCCAAAAGAAGAAATTGTTAGAAGAAATATATTGTAAAAAGTTAAACCCATGCTCATTATAATAACAATGTTTACATATCTTCGGGAAGCTGATATGAAGAAATTATACTAAATTCTAATAACTCAAAAGTTAAAGCCTTCAAAAGTTGGGAATAAAGAGATGAAGAAAGAGAAATTTACAGTTTCTGGCGGAGAAGAAGACGAGCTTCGATTCCGGTTGGGTATTGTAGATGCAGGAAACCCTTGTAAGAAAGAGACAGAGAAAACTGGTGGAGAATCCGCGACGGTAGGAGGCAAATGGGTGGAGAAAAAAACATGATAAAGAGATAAATCAAATTGGGGGTAGTATGAAAAAAATGCCTGTCAGGAAAAATGCATGTTGAAAAAAGCTTGAGCAAATTGATTAATTACCGGCGGATCCACATGTACCCAGGGTTGTGCATGGACACCGCTAAAAAATAAAATAAAATTAGGAGTAGGTTTGATATATTTGACAATTAGACCCTTCCAAAAATTTTCATTGAACCATACCTAAATTATCTATTACCCTTATTGGCTTACTCCCGTAAGTCCAATGGTAGGGGTCAAAACCAAATTTTGATACCTATGTAAAAGTATTAGGTTCTCTAATGGTTAAAGTAAGAGGTATCAAAATTAGGTGTGGTACTAGGGAAGGTACCAAATTTGATACCTCCCTTAGTACCTCACCTAATTTTAATACCCTTTATTTTGATACCTATGGTTGGATATGATCATTTGATACCTATAAATAATAATCAATATGTATTAAATTTTGGTTTTGATACCTATAAGCAAGTACCACCATTGGACTTGTCCTAAGTCAACTAGACAAAGACAAAACAATACACTACGATTAATTTTCTATCACTCACTCCCTCTCTCCTGCTGTCCCCCACCGAGAATCAATTAATCAAACTAAACAATTCATCAACTCTTATTTAATTTGTGTATTCTAATTCTCCTCAGTCCCATTCCCAAACCAACCCCTAAGTCCTGTTGCTGTTGCCTGTTAGTGTTGTGATTTATCTACATTACTAGTGCAAAAAAAAAAAAAAAAAGACTTGTCGTACTCGCTGTTGTATCATATTTTGAAGTTTGCGTTGATTTTACCAGTAGCAACACCAAGTGTGGAAAGATGCTTCTCTGCAATGAATATTGTCAAGACGGATTAACGAAATCTAATGTCTGATCAATTTTTAAATGATTCTCTTGTATGTTATATCAAAAAAGACATGTTAATGAATGTTAGTGATGATGTAATTACGCGTTTTCAACGTATGAAAATACGTAAATGAGAATTGTAATTTTTAATTAATTTTCTTTATGTAATAGTTAAAAATTTAGACACCGATCTACATTATTGTTTAATTTTATGCCCGAAAGAATCATTGCAGAACTTGAACAAATAATAACAATTTATTTGCATCTCAACTATTTGCCTTTTAGACTTTGCTCAAAGAGTCAATTATCATTGAACAAAATTGAAGATGATAAACAAAATTATTGAAGGCAGACGTAACTAAAATTCAACATGATAAACAAAAAGAAAAATTGAAGGCGGAGGGAACTACCGAAAGATTCAATTTTTTTAAAATAATATGATAATTAAACAATTGAAATGAAAAACAAAATATGAAGGCAGAGGGTTTTGGGTTTTTCACCAATATTTTTTGACCAAAACTACTATTAAGACTATTGCTTACACTAAGGATAAAGTGGATATCTAGGGTTGAGATCGACACAAGCTACTGGAAGCTACACCAATCCTAAAATTTGCAATTCACTTAGAATTAAATTGCAGGTGATAGGAGCAGTGGAAGTATTGAAAATGATAAATTGGTAGGGAAAGAAGAAAGAGAAAGCTTACAGGTTGTAGGCGACGAAGAGACAGCGAGGCGACGGAGAGTTGCAGCGGCGAAGAAAGAGACGAAGAGAGAGAATGCGACGAAGAGACAGAGAGTTACGGCGACTGTAAACCGAGAGAGAAAGATCGAAAGAGGATGAAAGAGAGAGAAAGCAAATAGTTGCGGCGGCTGAAGCTTGGCGGCGTGGAGAGGAGGAGGAGATTGGGAGGGATGAGGCGGGGACTGGGAGAGACAGAGAGCTATTCCAAAGGAGGACGAGACGAATGCGATGAGAAGTAGTCGCTTAGGAGAAACCGTCCCCAGCACGCGTGAAGGTAAACTTTAATGATGGCCAATGGACGACCAAAAATAGTATTCCCTCCTTACTTAAATTATTGTCCTTTTTTTTTCCGTGCATTACAAAATAATTATTCGGTTTAAAATTTAATTTTTTAGGATATTATTTTTACTATTTTATTTTTATTTTTTCATCCTACTTTAATTATATGTCATATACACATAGACTTTAAAGAAAACTACATATTAAATTAATATAAATAACCAAGTCAATTATTTTTTCTTAAACTGTGCGTCGGGTCAACTAGAACGATTATTTAGGGACGGAGGGAGTAAATCTCAACTACTTTTTTCCCAAGTTGAGAGTGTTTTCTAAGGGCAAGTCCAATGGTGGTACTTGTCTATAAGTATCAAAATCAAATTTTGATACCTATTGGTTATTATTCATGAGTATCAAATGATCATCTCTAACCATATGTATCAAAATGAAAGGTATTAAAATTAGGTGTGGTACTAAGAGATGTGTCAAATTTGGTACCTTCGCTAGTATCACCTAATTTTGATACCTTTTACTTTAACCATTGGAGAGTCTAATACTCTTACATAGATATCAAAATTTGGTTTTGACCCATACCATTGAACTTGTCATAAGCTGTTTTATACTCTTTCCATTCCACCCAAAGAGTCCCCGTTTGAAAAGTTTAATAGTTAAGAGATATATTTATGTGATTTGAGTTGATTATAATTACAAAAATATATAATAAGAACTAATATGCATACAATACAAGTTGTGGGTAAAGATGAAAAATTAGGAAAGTTATAAATATAATTTTTGAAAATTGACTCTTTATGTGAAACATCCTAAAATAGTATAATGAACTCTTTACTTGGAAATGAATAATATAAATTGTTTTAACTATACCCTTCACATTTGATATTGCTATATTAGTTATGTTCGAACATTGTTGTAATTATGACAAACTATAATATTAGTTATATATACATTAATAATTAAACTTTTCAAATATAGATATTTGGGTGGATGGAAGGGAGTAATTTGAAAGAATTTTGACAACGTTAACGTCGGGAAGCGATGTAAAGGTTCGGTAGTGATTCATGGTTATGGTGTCGATGTTAATCATGTTATAATATGTTTAGGTGTTGACTGTATTATGAGAGTTGTTCATTATTATGAGCAGCCATTAGACATATGTACATACGTACATATTTATGTATGTATGTATGCATTTTAGGCAAAAAGTTAAGGATAATGAAAGAGAGAGAGATAGCAAGTCAATACTACCTCCAATCCAAAATAAATGTTATTTTAATAAAGTAAAATAAAATAATTCTAAATAAGTGTTGGTAGACTATGAACAACGGAAGATCAACAAGATAACTAAGTCAATAATGGGAGAGCAACACGGTAGCCTTAGGCCCTTAGGTAACTTAAATAAGTTATTTTACTTTTGGGTAGCATATGGTGTTACTGGGGTGAGGGAGAGCTTAACAAATTTTTTTGCCCCAAAGTTTAGTTTTTTTCTTGTTTTTGGTAATTTTTCATATAAAAAAAGTAATTTTTTCTTTTTTTTTTAATTTTTTAAAAATACACATTTTTATTTATAAACAGAAGATTAATTTGTGTCATTTGGACAACAAATCAATTTTCTACAATTGCATAAACAGAAGGTTAGTTCGCACCACCATTTAATTTTGAAATGTTATGAAAATTATAAATGTAATTGCTGAAAACATTAACTCTTAAAATGAAACATTTTAAAATAATATTATTAATGTTTTGCATGAAACGTAGGGAGTAACAGTAACAAAATTAATTCAAGTTTCAACTACTCTAGCACAATAAATAGTGATATTTTATGAGGATATACTCATTAACCTACCTATGTAGTTTCTCAAAATGTGTGTTACTCTACGCTTATTTTGGATGAGAGGTATTTTATTTGTCCCAAAATATATGATGTTTTGAGGTTTTTCATATTAATCATAAAACATATTGTAAAAATTAAACTATTTATATCAAAAAATTAATAATGTGTGTTGATATTTTTATCTAAAGAGTCAAATACGAGTTACGAAGTTAATAAATATGGGTAAAAATAGAAAAAAAATCAATAAAAATTACAAAGTGTTATCTATTTTAAAAAACAAAACTTTCAAAAAAACATTATATATTTTGCAACGAAGGGAATAGTATTCAAGAACTAAATACAAACCTAGTCAACTTCAATGGATTGACAAATTAAAGTTTTTGGACAGAGCGATTCCTTTAATGGGAACTAGTCCCAAATTTATCATGCTATGGAAGTATGGAACAGGTCGTGGGAGACCTACAAACTAAATTCGGATCAATAAAAAGACCTGGGATATATTATAAAAAAACTGAAAACAATATATATTCTCTTAAAAATTGTTTGTCAACTTAATTTTTAAGACCATTGAGACAGTCATATCCCATAATAATTAAGAGTAATGTTAGAGCCACTTAATAAACACTCAAATTTGTGCATCAAATGATGTAGTTTCCAATGTGTCATTTTATGGATTCCACTATAAGTTAAAAAGTTATGTTAATAATATGATACATAAGATGCCACATCATTTGGTACTCAAAATTAAATGTTATTAGAGTGGTCCTAGCATTACCCAATAATTAATTAATTAAGACCACCGGTTAGCCGTTGAGTGCTTGCTGCCACTACCCTCACTCAACTGTGCTGCGATCGGGATTTTCCTGTCATGGAGTCCTCCGCCGTTGAGTGCTTGTTGTCACTAGTCACTACTCTCGCTCAACTGTGCTTGAGCAACTTTGTCAACGCCATTGTGATTCTCTTAAATCGTATCGGGATATACGCCATCTAAGTGATCTAATCCCTCTCCGATTGGCTTCAACCCTGACTCTCCTCTTTGTTTCCTGATGCATTAAACCTGGCAACAAAAACATCCACAGCCCCACTAAAAGTTGCAGTTAGAGTCTCTTTCTTTTTCACTCTCCCACGTTAAAACCCAATTTTGATCATCACCAATGGAGATGGATACCTTAAAACAATCAGATATGAAACGTGGGGGGGAAGGGGTTGAAAGAAAGGGGTGAGGAGCACGAAGTATACTAGGGTTTTGAACATTGTTTTGTAGTTGGATGATGATACTAGAATTGGATTTGGAGGGATTGATATGAACTTGGTTGGTGTTGGATTTGAGGGAAGCATTTGTAGTGTTTTGGGATTCGGGTTTAGTAGAAGAGCGGTTGGGAATTGGGGTGTTTGTGAGATTGGATAAGGGGGTTCTCTTCGTGGTCGATCTACTGTCTTGTCTTTCAGCTTCCATTGCTATCCATTTCAAGATGAATCATTCATTAGAGCTCCTCTTTCTGCACAGATAGAAAATTTTGAGGAAATTGTTAGAGTAGCTAACTCTATGAATTGATGGCCGGACATTTTGATGTGTTCTAGTGATTGGGTCGTTATATTGAAGAGATAGATGGATGGGTGATGAAAAGAGGGAATGATTGAGCTCTCGTTGATCACTGTGATTTTTGAAGTTTATTTGAAAATATTGTCTTATTGCATTTTGAGAAAGATGGGGTTTAAAGCACTCAAATTGTTAGTTCCTTTTTTGAGTAGGTGTTGTTTTAACCTTGAACTCCCTTTCAATCAGCGATGCACTTCCGGCCATAAAAAAAACTCAGTTTCGCTAAAACACGCATGCCAGAGTATATATATTCATAGCAGAGGAGGTCCTGTTTGGAAAAGCCCCAACAACACCGTTCTTTCAATTCAAACAAGTAATATGTCCTCACTGTCCATAAACATTCAAATTCTTCGTATGGCTAATTCTTAGCAAGACAAGAATTCTAAACCAATGAGAACAAATTCTTACCCAAAAATTCTTTGTTAATTTCCTATTAAGAATTTTTCAACTAAGAGAGAGAAAAGAAAGAAGTGGGAGAGAGTGTGGCGCACCTCACGCTTGGACACGGTCCGTGCGTCTCACGCTATACACGACGAATGAAATCCCTCCGTCAGCCGGGCCCCATATGTTCCCCACCTTCTTTAATTGATTTGTTTTTTTTAAATCTCACCATTGCATGTTGTTTTAAAAAAGTGAAAAATTTTAATTTTTCACTTTTTTCCAAAACCGTTTTTACTTAATTTTATTTTTTAATAATCATCAAATCTTCTCATTTTATGTAACTTTCAAATTATGTAATTTATTAATTTTAAAGTTTTATGTAAATTTGTAATTGTTTTATGATTTGGTTATTTTTGAACAATATAAAATATTTATCAATTAAAATTAAATGAAATAATTTATGAGTTATTTATTATTTATAAATTATTTTATTATTTAAACGAAATATTTGAATATGAAATATAATAATTAAAGTTAAATAAATTTATTTATTTGAAAAGTATAAAAATAAGCAAGTAGTAGGAATAAAATGTGTAGGTGGCAGTGAGACCCAGCTAAAAATTGGTGTTAAGAATTTTTAGGATGGAGATTCTCTAAGCTTTCCTCTCGGATAGGGAATAGAAGGTGATATAGTATTTTCGGGTTTCTATAAATGTTTTAATCTTTCCAAATAGCGATTTAATCCTATATTTTTCAAATAAATTAATTTTATTTATAGTTTTAATTAATCTACCAATTACTTTTACATAATCATTTATTAGTGTCAAATCAATAAACACAAATATTTTATATCTCACAACTATGAAGACTATTATAGAATTTTGACTTAAAAAATATTTATATATATTTAAAAAAAAGGAAAAAAGAAGTGAAAAATTAATTATATTGGGTAGATAATAATTTTATCCAAACAAAGCATTCACAATGGTTGCACCCTAAAACACCTTCTATATAATCACTAAATATTTTTAAAGATTCTCTAAAAAAATTTAATTCCAATGAGCGCACTCTATGACGTTCTAAATTAGTGGCATCATTTAACTAATAAATCTAACTATTAATATATTTCATTTTTTTTATTTTCTACCGCAATCGAATAAATATATATACTATATATTTTATAAAAGGGTTTTAGGATGGTAGTAAAAAAAACCACCACAAATGCTTTTAACCGATAACACCCAATTACCATCCCTAGCTCGGTGCATCACGCAGCCACGCAGGTAATAATTGCTTGGCTTTGGCCGAAGAAAAATTGTGCTCCTACAAAGGAACAAATTTGAACAATTAGTAGGTCTTTTATGTGAGGAACAGTCCAACATCCTCCATTGGTTTGGAACAAACCACTTGTGTTAGAACAAAAAATAAATTAGACAATTGTAGAGGCTCCGAGTTAAGTTATGTTAAAAATGCAATAGTTTATTGTTGATTTTAATATGAGCCTTAATATTAAATTAGCTAAGTTAATTAGTCAATTTTCTTATCCTTTTTCTAATATAATTATGCTTCATGTTTTTCTTATCCTTTTAGATCTCTACTTTATAACTTATATATACTTTATTAAATATGTCGTTTAGACACACATTCATAATATATCAAAATACATTCAATTTCATATACTCAGTTCGCAAATTATCATGGTATTAGAGCCAAATTGGTTATGTTCTTCTGCTATCTTACTTCAATAATTTGATACCAAAGTCGAACAATGAATTTGTTTAAATATCACTTTGTGGACGGTATCTGATCCGGTCTTTGCAATAAGGAAGAGTTTTTTGAACAAAAAGTTCAACCTTTCTGAACTGCCTGGCCCAAAAGGCCCAAGCCTAGGTCACGTGCCTGACACACTTCCTGTCATCACGAGTAGAGCACGTGTACTCCGAAGCTCGATTGTGAAGCGAGCAGCGGCCAGACATTGGTCTTTATAATGTATGTAGGATTTGGAGGCTAAAAGCCTACTCAGCAGGTGCATAGCGAGCTGGGGAATTTGATACCCAGTACGTGGACAAGTTCACAGCGAGCTAGGGGCTCACCTCCCAAGCAGTCAACTGTTTAGTGAGCATACTTACCATGCTCGGTTATGCAAGCAACGGTCATAACGAACGTGGACAGTTATCCTCGAGAAGATCGCTTCCACATTCATGATCAAACCGTTAGGATGGACATGACAGTTAATATGCCCGCCTAGCACGCATTGACATTTAATGGGGAGTTATCCAACTTCCCCAGAGGGCTATAAAAACCTTTCAAAATAAAGGAGAGAGGTACGTGATTCATATACTAAGGCTAAATTCTGTCAGTTTGCTTACTTAATTAAGTGTTAAGCTAACTTTCACGTCGGAGGGCTTTTGCAAGGTAAGCCCCTGCCTAGTTTACGATTGTTACTTGGGTGACAGGATTGAGTCTTGAAGATTTGAGATATATTGAAAGCCAGATATCCAAGTTGAGAAGCCCAGTGCGTCATTGGATTATTTTGGACGCATCACTTTCTTTTGAATTCAATTTGCCAACTATTGAGAAGTTTTTCGGGGATTGGCTCCTACCTATTTCGGTTTCTCCATATTTGCTAGGTTACAGTTTCTACCACAATTTGGGTAGCAGCCTCTACTACAAAGATTTAACACTTCATTGGTCTCCAACTCGACCATTTCACAAAGATTCCGTGTACGAGTTGATGGGGGATGTTGAGAATACAATAGTTTGTTGTTGATTTTACATATTCGCTCATGTGAACCTTAATATAAAATTAGCTAAGTTAATTAGTCAATTCTCTTATCGTTCTTCTAACATGATTATGCCTTTTGTTTTTCTTATCATTTTGAATCTCTACTTTGTAACCTATAATACTTTTTTAAATCTGTCGTTTAGACACACAATCATCCTATATCATACTACCTTAAATTTCATACATCAAATATCAAATTATCACATTCGGTGTGTCCCAATGAAAAGGACCAAAAAGTAGGTATCCTTTGACATTTTCCCGAACAATTTGACCAGTGTTTAGATGAATATTTAATGTATTTTTATTTAGTTTGAAAATGAAAATATACTCCCTCCATTATTTAATTATCTTATTTAATTTGATACACATTAAAAAAATTAATTGATCATTCTTTAAGAAATAGTATACCTAGCTCATAGTTAAAGTTAAAGTAAGAATATAAAATTATGGTAAAATGGTAGAAATATTTTTTTTCTTAAAAAGGAAAGTTTAAAAATATGACATTTTTTTTAAATTGATGAAAAAAAAAACATGAGAATAATTAAGGAAGAGAGGTAGTAACATTTAGAAACTACACCAAAGGTACAATGAGTCACATTTCTACAATTTTCAAAAATATTAAACCCTTGTCAAATATTGATCCCGAAATTGGTCTGACATTTTTTTTTTGGCTTAATTCATTATTTGGTCACCCTATTTTTGCAAAAAATTCAAAAAGCTCAATCTAGTACCATTTTCATAGTTTGATCACCCAACTTTACAAAAAATATCAATATGGTTCATGAATTGATGTCGTTAACAGAAGTCATGGAAAGGACATAAATGCCCTATCTTAAAGACATAAAAATACTAAAATATCAATCTTCATCCCCGTTCCAACACCTCCATCCCCCAACCAGTTACCAAACACCTTCCATTCAAATAAAATACCAAAATAATTATAGAGGAAGTGGCCAGAAAAACAGAGGTGATGAAGGCTTACAATGCTCGATAAAATACCCTCTTCAATCGGCCCAACAAGTCTCGAATCAACTCCGGATTTACTTGCTCAATTTGGGCGAGAGGCAAGAAAAGGCGGGCTAAGTTTAACTCACAAGAAAATCCGACTAGATCTAGAACAAAAAAAAAAAGGATCTCGAGCTATTTCTTAAATCTACACAAATCAAATCAATATTTACACAATCTAAGGCCATAGTTATCATTTCCGAGGAGGCAAACCCAAACTTATCTTATCTTTTGCAGCTCATCTCATAACCGATCTTGAAGGTAGGGAGAGAAAAAGGAGTAGCAAAAGCAGTAGAGTAGTGAGCGGTCTATGCATTCCGTCACGAGGCTACGTTATCTATTCAAGGAAGAGTTTCAACATGGAAATAAGCAAGCTACCTTTAGTTAGAACCTCCCCTAGGCGATCTCAAACCTATTTTCATTTTTGAGTTCTCGATCCGCTTGAGCTCTCTTTCTCTGTCTTTTTTCCTTCTCTATGAGGTAGGGCATAGGCCCATGGTTCGACTTAGAGTTTACGGAGAGGAATGGCAGAACTCTTGGCCGGAAAGCGTGGCTAGTCACTGCCCCCTATTCGATATGTCTTCTTTGAAGGGGGACAAGCTAAAAAACTTCTAGGGTATGACCGGCGCTCCTCTATTTTGACAAAACATGTACCTATTGCCAAAGAGAATCACCTTTTATTGACTATTTGAACATTGAGGAAGAAAGTTTTCACTAGTTTTTTCTCTTCACTATGATCGTTCTATTTTCTTAATAGGAATAGAAGAAGATAGGAAAGCAGTTTTTCCTTATTGTGAGTAGCTTCTTTCCGGCAAAGCTTACCAATGGGTTTAAAAAATTATGAAATCAAATTGGGGAAGAAAATGAGGTGAGGGTGGGAGAACGTGACAAGCACGTGTAAATAGTAAGAGTATTTTCGGGTTATCACAAAAAAAAAGAAGATAACTCATCCCAAAAAATAGACGAAGTGATTAACGTGATACTTTTTATAAAGTAGAGTGACCAAATAGAGAATTATCGAAGAAACCAGTTTTTCATGGTCGAGGCAAGCATATCGACATCAAGTTTCACTTCATTCGTGATTTGATTCGAGATAAAGAGATCGTTGTTGAGTATTGTCCGATTGAAGATCAAGTTGCAGATATTTTTACGAAGCCATTGAAGACCAATCTATTTTGAAAATTGAAGACTATGTTGGGCATGATTAAGTTTGAAGACTTGGTTTAAGAGAGACATTGTTGGATCCTAAACTAAGTCCAATGAGATAAAAAAATTTATTTATGTATTATTTTTTAACCTAGCTCTAATCCGATTAGATAAATGATTTATTTAGGTACTATAAATATGTGTGTTATTGAAGTTTTCTAATAAGAGTGAGATATAATTTTCTGCCCTAAAAAAATAATAGTGTGCCGCTTCCTTTCTTCTCTTTGGCTTCTCCTCTTCTATTCTAAGTTCTGTGTTACAGCAACAACACAATTCCAATTTGATTCTTCACATACCTTGGTTCGCGTACATGAACATCATATTTGGTGGAGTACTACTTGCTGCTCCATAATAATTTATTCTACAGAAAGGGAAGACCGGAAGAGAGATACAGAGACTGAGACTCATATAAACATAAGCTGTATAAATTGGAAATGGGATTCTATTTGCCAAGAAGTTAGACCAGAACTTTTCAAGAACATGTAAATTGTTTCTTTATTTGTTTTCAGAATGGATCCTAATAATTAATTTACCGTTGCCTTCAAGGGTAGAATTGGTAATTACAATCCATTAACCATTAATCCACCCAGTCCACTACCCATTTCACCCAGTGAATTTTAGGTGAATTTTTTTTTTTGGAAGTCGGGTTACCCGTTTTAACTTGTTACACTCCGACCCAACCTGTTTGACATTTGAAATCTAATGCGTTTCGAACCGTTTTAACCCATTACCCATTTTAACCCAACCCCAACCCAAACCCAAACCAATCAAATCCACCCAATTACCAGATATACTTTAAGGTAGCCTCTGATCCCCGATCATCTCTTTAACCCAACCTTGGATTGAACCGGTTACTAACTCTAATCCGCCGGACCACATCAGTGGTGGATTATACTGGCACCTTGTAATCGCTCGGTTCCGGCTCAATGGTATTGATGAGCTCGGCCAAAATCACAGTCTGAGCCAAACACATGTGCCACCACGTGATAAGCACATGCATGTTAGAACCCGGGGAAGAGGTCACCGGTGAAAAGCTGGGGTAAACACCTTACATCTATCCCGGCAGTCTATCGGCGAAGTCTATCTACTGGACGAGGAGGCGAGCTGCTCGAATAAACTGATATCCATCCAGAAGCTAAGCGGCGGATAACTCCCGAGCTTAGATATTCAAGCCATGACTCAGATTAGTTAGTAGCGGCAGCGGTGACCCGCATTTATGGTCATAAAGTCCTAAATTCTCTCCATCATAATAACTCAGCCCGGATTTCACTCCAAAAAGGGCTATATATACCTCACAAAGTTACATTTGAAAGGTACGCATACTCTTACACACCAAAACCCTGCCATTTTGCTTTCTAAAAAGCTTAATACTATTACTCTCACGCTTTGAGGGTTTTGAGGCCACTTCCTTGCATTCCTACTAAGGTGTTCTTTTTGACGAGTCTAGACAAGATCATTCCTTTACATAAGCCCAGAAATCCTACAAGCCGCAAGGAACGGCCCAAGACCAAATGGATAGGATCTTCGCCCAGCTAGAAACGTCGGGAAAAATCACCGAGCAAGGAGATCAAGGAGGGAATTAAAATATTGTAATAGGGTTTGTAGTAATTTCCTTCGATGTAATTTTCAATGATCATGAAATGAGAAAAGTATTTTATAATTGTCAATGTGTGAATGCTCGTTGCTATTTATTCATTTTTATTTTTACTCTTTGGTAAAAACAAACAGTGTTATCGGGCAGGGCCTCTTCTGCTAATTTGGCAATCATCGAATAATTGCCTTACCTTTCGATTTATCGGGCGAGAATTATTGTGATGGCCAGACCCTTGGTTTATTAAACTGTTAACTAATTATTCCAGGTTGGATATTTATTTGAACGAGACTTTTCTCCCTTTGTGTGCCATAGCGGCAACGTCGAATATCTCGGGCGTTGGGTTGCCCCTTCTCATGTCGAGACATTCAAAATACAATACAAACCGGGCAGGTTTATTTCCGTGCATAACTGTTATCTTCATGAAGCACAAATGAGCAAGAAATATACATCATTAATAACAGTTATCTTCATGAAACAACGGGCATAACATACCTCCCTGACTAGCAGGCCAATTTCCGCAGGAGGACCTTGTTCGGAGTTTGGACATCACGCGAATAACATGGTATCTTGAGAATCCACCGCGCCAAGCGGCACTCATGGTTCCCCAATCACGAATGTTGCCCAGTCCTTCGAGGGGGAGGCGGCAGCTTCGTTCACCGGTGCTAACCCCTTCTGGGATACGGGCGTCACAAAGTTGGCTCTCAACCCACCCAGGTGTACCACTCGCGGTGGCTCTTCACGTCGAGGAGGATGTGGCAACCGTTACTAGGGAGTTGGAATAATGGGAGAGAGACGGACGGACCACTTGAGTTGTTTCTTGGGGTTCGTCCTCCCCTATCCTTGATCGGGTATTGAGCCTCTGCTTTCGAGAATCGATCAGCGTTAGTCTCTTCGAGAAGGCTGCTCGGTGGTTAAGCCGTTGTAGAAAGAGATTTCGGTTTTAGTGGAGGAGCGGAAGCCGAGATGATTTCTTGTTCCTTCGGTACAAGGGCTTTTTTGAGTAGAGAGGCGGCAGGCGCTTGCGGCTATCAATTCAGCGTGGCGAGCAATAGACCTCGCCTTGAAGTCAGTCTTTCTCTGCCTCAATATATCCTTCACCATTGCGAGCAAAAAGAAAACAAGTTAGAAAACGTTAAGAAATATTTTCTACAACTCAAAAACAAAAAATATATATACGGCATCGTCAAAATCAAGGCAGAGGAGTAGGTCTCTGCGGACCCCGCATCTCGCACTCACTAGGAAACTTGTTGTCA
>CM028384.1:69939728-70017486 GCA_013146195.2 Codonopsis lanceolata | reverse complement strand
TACTCAAAGATCTTCAAGTTTCCAATTTAACTCCCTGCTCACTATTCTCATGACAATAAATTTTTAAGTATTGCCGCTTAATCCCGATTTCATGAGAGGACTAAGCACATTGAGATAGATTGTCATTTCATTCGGGACAAGATTGTTATGGTTGATTACATGTTTATTCCAACCTCTTTACAACCAGCAGATTCTGCTCACCAAGTCCCTTTTCCTCTACTCAAATTGAGTTGTTTCTTTCCAAGTTGCAAGCGTTCAATTTGTTCACTCATTCAACTTGAGGGGGGATGTTAATGTAGTATATTCTAGCCTACAGTGGTCTTGTACACAGCAGATAATAACAAATAGTTTGTTAGGAAGCTTGTTATCTAACTTAGTGGTTATATGGTTAGTGATGTATTAATAAAAGGAGATAGAACAGTTTGTAAGAAATTAACGAAATAAGAAACTTCCTTCTCCTTCCTTTTCCTCTCTCTCTCTCTCATTCTTGTTTCATTCATGACAATCACTGATTCTGATAAACTAACACAAATCCCACTCTATCTCCACCACCACCACCGCCACCGCCCTCTTCCCATTCAGAACCCTCTCCCATCTCCGCTCCACCACCACCACATCCTCCGTTTTCTCTCTTCGCTTCGCCTTCGGCCTCACCACCTAACCCCGCCACCAAATTATGGGTGACGGCGTATTTAACATAACAATCGATGTCGAATTTATGGAAGTGGGTTTCAGGGGAAAAAGGGGAGGTGAGGCATATAATGGAAAGGTTTGAGTAAGAACGGAAGATTAGGGTGCGGTTTATGAAGTGGAAGGAGTCAACGGTGGTGGATGAAGGGGAGAGATGGAAGTCAAAGGAGAGAAGACCAGAGGTTTCGCCATTTGCGGGAGATTAGGCTATATAGCTTGGATGGCTTCTTGAATGGGCAAGTAGGATATAATTTTCAGACGAAGGTCCCCCGGTAGATCGTCGAGGGTTGTCAAAGAGGGCATCGGTAGAGCTGACGACTGTTAGTGTCTCCGGTTAATCGTCGAGTAACCGGCTGAGGGGTTTGCTGTAGGGAAAAATCGATGTGAAACGTGGATGAAGGGGAGAGATGGAAGTCAAAGGAGAGAAGACCAGAGGTTTCGCCATTTGCGGGAGATTAGGTTCGCTTGGATGGCTTCTTGAATTGGCAAGTAGGATATAATTTTCAGACGGAGGTCCTCCGGTAGATCGTCGAGGGTTGTCAAAGAGGACATCGATAGAGTTGACGACTGTTAGTGTCTCCGGTTAATCGTCGAGTAATCGGCAATCGGCTGAGGGGTTTGCTGTAGGGAAAAGTCGATGTGAAGCGTGGATGAAGGGGAGAGATGGAAGTCAAAGGAGAGAAGACCAGAGGTTTCGCCATTTGCGGGAGATTAGGCTAGCTTGGATGGCTTTTTGAATTGGCAAGTAGGATATAATTTTCAGACGGAGGTCCCCCGGTAGATTGTCGAGGGTCGTCAAAGAGGACATCAGTAGAGCTGACGACTGTTAGTGTCTCCGGTTAATCGTCGAGTAACCGGCTGAGGGGTTTGCTGTAAGGAAAAATCGATGTGAAGCATTATTTTTGGACGGTAGCACCTTCCAAAATGTCAAATGTGTCAGGAGAACTTTTGACAAGTTCAAAGTTTGGCACATCTACAATATACACACATGATTGTAATTATTTTTTACTAGATTGATGATGGGAGAAATGGCAGAGAGCTTGGGTTGGGGAAGATGGGTAATATTTCAACATGAGCCCTTATACTTTTCAAACTTTCAGGATTGTCCTTTAAGTTTATAAGTTATAAAAAGACTCTTTTTTTTGTGCACGTGGGTAGTACATGATCACATAACATTAATTTATTAACGGAGTTAGGGCTAGGGACCACTGGCAGATGAAAATTGAGTACTTAGGTTAGTGGTGATATACTTTGAAGATCAGGGGCCTTTCGTGTGAAGGGCCAAAGTTCAGAGACTAATGATGCATTTAACCCTTTACTTTAACTATTGGAGAGTCTAATATTCTTACATAGGTACAAAATTTGGTTTTGACCTCTACTATTGGACTTGCCCTAAGCTGTTTTATACTCCTTCCATTCCACCCAAAGAGTCCCAATTTGAAAAGTCTAATAATTAAGAGATATATTTATGTGATTTGAGTTGATTATAATTACAAAAATATATAATACTCCCTCCGTCCCTAAATCATCATCCTTTCTTTTTTTGTTCATTCCAAAATAATTGTCCAGCTTGAAACTTACCTTTTTAGAATATCACTTTTACCACTTTACCCTTACTTTTTTACCCTACTTTAATTATGGACCACATACACATGGGCATTAAAGAAAACTACACATTAAACCAATATAAATAATCAAGTCAATTATTTTTTCTTAAACTGTGCACCGGGTCAACTAGGATGATTATTTAGGGACGAAGAGAGTAACAACTAATATGCATACAACACAAGTTGAGGGTAAAGATGGAAAATTATGAAAGTTGTAAACATAATTTTTGAAAATTGACTCTTTATGTGAAACATCCTAAAATAGTATAATGAACTCTTTACTTGGAAGGGAGTACTATAAATTGTTTTAACTATACACTTCACATTTGATGTTGTCATATTAGTTATGTTTAAACATTGTTGTAATTATGACAAACTATAATATTAGTTATATATAGGGGTGGCAAAATTTTATCAAGTCATTGAGTTATCCAATATAACCATTATAAAAGACTTATTGGGTGTTATCCATTAACACCCAATTAAGTTAATGGGTGTTAATGAATAACACTCATTATGAACCAATAAAAAATGGATAATTTATGGATATTAACCGGTTATTCATTAGGTTTATCCATTAATATCACCACAATCATTTGGTTTATCAACTAATGCCACCACCACCACCTGCCTTCTCCCACCGCTGCCACTTTCCAACTCCGGCAACCGCAATCAATCACCACCACCCACTGCCCACCGCCACCACCACCACCATCAGTCGCCCATCGCCACCAACCTCTGGCCACCACCTGCCAACACCGCCCACTGCCGCTGCACCAACCTCAGCCTCCAACCACCATTTCCTGCCACCGCCGACACCTTCGCCCACCGCCACCGCCACCGCTTGCTGCATATCGTCGCCACCACCACTACTATATGTTCTTTACTTAAAAATGATAATAAATAGTAATAGAACTTGCTTTGAACAAGATTCGAACTTTGATCAAGTTACTTTATACCAAAACTTGCTACCACTAGGTTAGCCGCCTTTTTGAAATTTATTTGAAAGTTTAATATAAATATAAATAATAATCATAAAAGTTGTTGATTATTATGAACTTATTTGTTATTTTGTTTTGGATTATTTATAATTATAATGAATATACGTATTTAAATTTAATTTTTTTGTATTTTGTAAAAATTGCACCTAAATTGCAACTTATTGTACCGCACACTCTTCATTTACTTGTCTATTTCATTTTGCTAAATTAGCAATTGGCTCCATTTCATTTATTTAGATTAATATTTATTGCTCCATTTCATTTGGCTTAAAAAATATTTAGCTAGAAATTAAAAGTTGGCAAGACAAAAATGAAAACAAAGTCTACACAAGTTTAATATGTATTTTTTTAAAAAAAAATCATGACCACAAATTATGACATTTTTTTTAATATTTGATGATCCATTTCATTTCATTAACTTTTAGTAGCCCATTAGTAATAAAATGACATTTTTATGACTCAATTTTTGAATGTTGACTATTTAAGTGAAACATCTCGAAATGAAATAGTGAATTTTTTTGCCCGAAACGAAGAGAGTATATTGGTCTGATAGTCGTGGGTGTTTGTTAGTATAGTCGGAATTATAACTATCCATTGCTTGTTGTCTTTTAAAATTTTTGTATATGTTACTTTTTTGATTCTACTATAATTTCTTTAATTTATTTGGAAGGACAAAAATATTTTATAGCCAACATGTGCCGAGACAACTGAAACATTTTGTGATATAGAGTTTCCTAGAAAGGTCCCCAAGCTATAGTTGTTTTACTTGCCAATTGCAATTAACACAAGTTATGGTTGTGTTATTCTTTGATCAGGTGTTGTGTGAGTGTTCGCATATATATATATATATGTATGTGTGTGTGTGTGTGTGCGCGCGTGTGTGTGTGTGTATAGTTTTGTACATTTTTTTATATGTTATGATTAGTGAATAATAATATATCTAGGAAAGTAATACTCAAAAATAAATTAAAATATGATGTTACTTATTGGGTATTATCCTGATAATATCCATTTATTAATGGATAGGATTGAATATTATCCATTAACACCCATTAAGCTTAATGAGTGTTATTGGATATATATTGGGTAGATAATGATTTTATCCAAATTATCAGGTAACATCCAATTGTCACCCCTAGTTATATATATATATATATATATATATATATATTAATAATTAAAATTTTCAAATATAGATATTTGGGTGGATGGAAGGGAGTAATTTGAAAGAATTTTGACAACGTTAACGTCGGGAAGCGATGTAAAGGTTCGGTAGTGATTCATGGTTATGGTGTCGATGTTAATCATGTTATAATATGCCTAGGTGTTGACTGTATTGTTGTCAAGAATGTGTTGTTACTTGTTAGCTATGAGAGTTGTTCATTATTATGAGCAGTCATTATACATATGTACGTACGTGCATATTTATGTATGTATGTATGTATTTTATAGGCAAACAGTTGAAGATAATGAAAGAGAGAGAGAGAGAGATAGCAAGTCAATACTACCTCCAATCCAAAATAAAAGTTATTTTAATAAAATAAAATAATTCTAAATAAGTGTTGTTAGATCATGAACAAGGAAGATCAAGATAACTAAGTCAATAATGGGAGAGCAACACGGTAGCCTTAGGCCCTTAGGTAACTTAAATAAGTTATTTTACTTTTGGGTAGCATATGATGCTACTGGGGTAAGGGAGAGCTTAACAAATTTTTTTTTGCCCCAAAGTGTAGTTTTTTTTTCTTGTTTTTGGTCATTTTTCATAATAAAAAAAGTAATTTTTCATTTTTAAAAAATATACATTTTTATATATAAACAGAAGGTTAGTTTGTGTCATTTGGACAACAAATCAATTTTCTACAATTGCATAAACAGAAGGTTAATTCGTGCCACCATTTAATGTTGAAATGTTATGAAAACTGTAAATATGATTGTTAAAAGTATTGACTCTTAAAGTAAAACATTTTAAAATAATATTATTAATGCTTTGCATGAAACAGATGGAGTAATAGTAACAAAATTGAATCAAGTTTCAACCACTCTAGCACAATAAATAGTGATATTTTATGAGGATATCCTCGTTAACCTACCCTACGTATATAGTTTCTAAAAATGTGTGTTACTCTACGCTTATTTAGGATGAGAGGTATTTTATTTGTCCTAAAATATATGACGTTTTGAGGCTTTTCATACAGATCATAAAACATATTGTAAAAATTAAATTGTTCATATCAAAAAATTAATAATGTGTGTTGATATTTTTATCCAAAGAGTCAAACATGAGTTACGAAGTTAATAAATATGAGTAATTAGAAAAAATGAAAAAAAGTTCAATAAAAATTACAAAATGTTATCTATTTAAAAAAAAAAACTTTCATAAAAACGTTATATATTTTTGGACGAAGGAAATAGTATTCAAGAGCTAAATACAAACCTAGTCAACTTCAATGGATTGACAAATTAAAGTTTTTGGAGAGAGCGATTCCTTTAATGGGAACTAGTCCCAAATTTATCATGCTATGGAACAGGTCGTGGGAGACCTACAAACTAAATTCGGATCAATATAAAGACCCGGGATATATTATAAAAAAGCTGAAAACAATATATATTCTCTTAAAAGTTGTTTGTCAACTTAATTTTTAAGACCATTGAGACAGTCATATCCCATAATAATTACTTCCTCCGTCCCTAAATTATCGTCCTCCTTTCCTTTTTCGCCTGTCCCAAAATAATTGTCCACTTTGAAACTTATCTTTTTAGAACATCACTTTTACCACTTTACCCTTACTTTTTTACCCTACTTTAATTATGAGCCACATACACATAGGCTTTAAAGGAAACTATACATTAAATCAATATTAATAATCTAGTCAAATAAGTTTTCTTAAACGATGTGTCGGGTCAACCAGGACAATAAATTAGGAACAGAGGGAGTAATTAATTAAGACCACCGGGCAGCCGTTGAGTGCTTGCTGCCACTACCCTCACTCAACTGTGCGGCGATCGGGATTTTCCTGTCATGGAGTCCTCCGCCGTTGAGTGCTTGCTGTCACTAGTCACCAAGGTTCTAAAAATCGCTAGGCGGGCGCTAGGCGCCAGACCAGGGCCTAGCGCCTAGAGCGCCTAGGCGGGATATACGCGGGGCCTAGGCGGGGTCGAGAAATAAGACATAATATCTGATTTTTAATATATTTTTTATTATAACCTAATTATTAAACATAATTTTTTTAATTATACTAATACTAAATATCACCTAATAATTTAAAAGTAATAATTACAGTATGGTGTTAAATTTTAAAGGTAAAACTAGAAATTTAATATCATCTACGGTTCAAAATATTACAAAAATAGTCAACAATTCAATTATCCATAGGTCTGTTGACAATTACAAATTTACAAAAATAATTTAATAATTTTAAATTGATATTTATTATTATTATTATTTTAAAAACCCAAAATGACATTATTTATGGCCAAAATTTTTTAAAAAACTAAAAAAATAGGAAAAATCAGCAGTTGGCCGCCTAGCCCGCCTAGCCGATTTTTTCGCAGATTTGCCAAATTTCTAGGCGTCGGGGTGGCGCCTAGCGCTTAGGCCGATTTTTAGAACACTGCTAGTCACTACTCTCGCTCAACTGTGCTTGAGCAACTTTGTCAACGCCATTGTGATTCTCTTAAATCTCATCGGGATATACGCCATCTAATCCCTCTCCGATTGGCTTCAACCCTGACTCTCCTCTTTGCTTCCTGATGCATTAAACCTGGCAACAAAAACATCCACAGCCCCACTAAAAGTTGCAGTTAGTGTCTCTTTCTTTTTCACTCTCCCACGTCAAAACCCAATTTTGATCATCACCAATGGAGATGGATACCTTAAAACAATCAGATATGAAACGTGGGGGGAAGGGGTTGAAAGAAAGGGTTGAGGAGCACGAAGTATACTAGGGTTTTGAACATTGTTTTGTAGTTGGATGATGATACTAGAATTGGATTTGGAGGGATTGATATGAACTTGTTTGGTGTTGGATTTGAGGGATGCATCTGTAGTGTTTTGGGATTCGGGGTTTAGTAGAAGAGCGGTTGGGAATTAGGGTGTTTGTGAGGTTGGATAAGGGTGTTCTCTTCGTGGTTGATCTACTGTCTTGTCTTTCAGATTCCATTGCTATCCATTTCAAGATGAATCATTCATTAGAGCTCCTCTTTCTGCACAGATAGAAAATTTTGAGAAAATTGTTAGAGTAGCTAACTCTATGCATTGATGGTCGGACATTTTGATGTGTTCTAGTGATTGGGTCGTTATATTGAAGAGATAGATGGATGGGTGATGAAAAGAGGGAATAATTGAGCTCTTGTTGATCACTGTGATTTTTGAAGTTTATTTGAAAATATTGTCTTATTGCATTTTGAGAAAGATGGGGTTTAAATCACTCAAATTGTTAGTTTCTTTTTTGAGTAGGTGTTGTTTTAACCTTGAACTCCCTTTCAATCAGCGATGCATTTCTGGCCATAAAAAAAAAATCAGTTTCGCTAAAACACGCATGCCAGAGCATATATATTCATAACAGAGGAGGTCCTGTTTGGAAAAGCCCCAACAACACCGTTCTTTCAATTCAAACAAGTAATATGTCCTCACTTTCCATAAACATTCAAATTCTTCATATGGCTAATTGTTAGCAAGACAAGAATTCTAAACCAATGAGAACAAATTCTTACCCAAAAATTCTAAGTTAATTCCCTATTAAAAATTTTTCAACTAAGAAAGGGAAAAGAAAGAACTGGGTGAGAGTGTGGCGCAACTCACGCTTGGGCACGATCTGTGCGTCTCAAGCTGTACACGACGAGTGAAATCCCTCTGTTAGCCGGGCCCATATGTTCCCCACCTTCTTTAATTGATTTGTTTTTTTAATCTCACAATTGCATGTTGTTTTAAAAAAGTGAAAAAAATTAATTTTTCACTTTTTTCCAAAACCGTTTTGGCGTTTTTACTTAATTTTATTTTTTAATAATAATCAAAGCTTCTCATTTTATGTAACTTTCAAATTATTTAATTTATTAATTTTAAAGTTTTATGTAAATTTGTAATTGTTTTATGATTTGGTTAGTTCTGAACAATATAAAATATTTATCAATTAAAATTAAATGAAATAATTTATGAGTTATTTATTATTTATAAATTATTTTATTATTTAAACGAAATATTTGAATATGAAATATAATCATTAAAGCTAAATAAATTTATTTATTTGAAAAGTATAAAAATATGCAAGTAGTAAGAATAAAATGTGTAAGTAGCAGTAAGACCCAGCTAAAAATTGGTGTTAAGAATTTTTAGGATGGAGATGCTCTAGGCTTTCCTCTCGGATCAGCGAGTAGCAGGTGATATAGTATTTTCGGGTTTCTATAAAGGTTTTAATCTTTCCAAATTACGATTTAATCCTATATTTTTCAAATAAATTAATTTTATTTATTATTTTAATTAATCTATCAATTACTTTTACATAATCATTTATTAGTGCCAAATCAATAAGTACATATATTTTCTATCTCACAACTATGAAAGCTATTATAGAATTTTGACTTAAAAAACTTTATATATATATATATATATATATATATATATATATATATATATATATATATATATATATAAGGAAAAATTATCCAAACAAAACATTTACAATGGTTGCACCCTAAAACACCCTCTATATAACCCCTAAATCTTTTTAAAGATTCTCTAAAAAAAATCAATTCCAATGAGCACCCTCTATGACATTCTAAATTAGTGACATCTGTCAAGTTTGGAGAATGAAGGGTAGTTGAAGAAGCTTGGTTGGTTGCCGGACCACCACCATTGACGGTGGTGGCCGGAGGTGAGGGAAGATGAAGCTCTCGTACACAGGCAAAGAAAGAGAGAGAAATAGAAAAACTAAATTTTGTTATTGATTGAATTGAATTGAAATCTAAAACTATTACAAGATATTTATACCAAAAATAAAAGTATCTATTGGGCTAAACAATATAAATGGGCTAACCAATGTGATAGGCCCAATTGGGCTTACATGTTGAATTAATTTTCTTTAACACTCCCCTCAACTCGCATAACGCTACTTTGTAAAGTGTGCGAGTTGGAGAGATAAAAATGAATGAATGAGCCTTTCTACATATGTGCCACTTTGGGCCCGAACGTTGTTGTTGAGCCACTTTGGGCCTGAATGTTGTTGTGCCACTTTGGGCCTGAACGTTGTTGTACCACTTTGGGTCTGAATTTTGTTGTGCCACTTTGGGCTGAAATGCCATTATGGGCAAGAATTGTGTTGTGTGCCACTTTGGGCCTTGATTTCAAAGGCAGTTACATCCCGTGATTCTTGATACCACTTTGCAACATTTGGGCCTTTGTGTTGTTCTAATTTCTCCGTTCTGGGTATGGGTTTTACCCTTTACCGCATCCTCCGAATGCACCAATGAAGATCTAATCAAATTCCTTGACAGATGTCGCTTACTCGATGGAACCTTGCTCGTCCCCATTCCCTTCTTTTGTAGTCTTTGCCTCTCGATTTTGAGACACGTGTGGAAGCTTGGGAGAAGTGGACCATGAATTGAGTTTGTGCAGCCCTTCTCGTAAATAAAAACCTGCAAATTAACTTGCGCAATGAACATTGATGGAACAGATGGGTAATGTGGAACCACTCATCATCAATCAATCGGGAAGCGGACTCAGCTTCTGATATGAGATCAGCCCACATGGGTGTTTCAATATCCTCCAGAAAATCCCAATGATCCACTGATTTGGTGATTTGAATTTCAACCCCATTTCCGCTAATTTCTCCACCGCCGCCGTCGATCGTCGACTGATGGGACTCCATTTTAGGCAGACCCATTCGGGGGTTTTGATTTTTCTTTCGCAAGCTTCGCAACCTTGTTTCACGCAGAGAGTGCGGAGAAGGCGTTAACCTATATGGATCTTGGGAGTTGCGAGTGTGTGTGATTCATTGTGGGCTTCTTCACAAAATCCTCCCATTTGAATTTTGAGGTCCTTTGGTTGGGGTTCTCTGCTGCTTCTTTGATGATAGTCGTTTAAGAGGGAAGAGAGAAGAGTGACGGTCCTAACGGACGGGTTTCTTGGAGATGATGGGTTTCTTGAAGTCGTTGTTGTTGCTTGGCTTCTCACCGTTCAGACTTGCCGGAAGGGGTGGATGTGAAGATGGTATTTGCTAATACCGATGAACAGTGTGATGTTGCAACTGGGATCCCAACTTGCTCTGACCACCAATGTTTCTTCCACTTCTTGAAATGATCGGCTGCTTGTCTAGAAAATATGATATCATGGATCTTTGCTCTGATACCATGTCAAGTTTGGAGAATGAAGGGTAGTTGAAGAAGCTTGGTTGGTTGCCGGACCACCACCATTGACGGTGGTGGCCGGAGGTGAGGGAAGATGAAGCTCTCGTACACAGGCAAAGAAAGAGAGAGAAATAGAAAAACTAAATTTTGTTATTGATTGAATTGAATTGAAATCTAAAACTATTACAAGATATTTAATTATTTATACCAAAAATAAAAATATCTATTGGGCTAAACAATATAAATGGGCTAACCAATGTGATAGGCCCAATTGGGCTTACATGTTGAATTAATTTTCTTTAACAACATCATTTAACTAATCAATCTAATTATTAATATATTTCTTTTTTTTTAAAATTTTCTACCGCAATCGGAATAAATATATATATATATACTATATATTTTATAAAAGGGTTTTAGGATGATAGTAAAAAAAACCACTATAAATGCTTTTAACCAGTAACACCCAATTAACATCCCTGGCCTCGTGCATCACGCAGGTAATAATTGCTTGGCTTTGGCCGAAGAAAACTTGTGTTCCTACAAAGGAACAAATTTGAACAATTAGTATGTACTTTTATGTGAGGAACAGTCGAACAGCCTCCATTGGTTTGGAACAAACCACTTGTGCTAGAACAAAAAATAAATTAGACAATTGAGAGGCTCCGAGTTACCTTACGTTAAAAATTGCAATAGTTTGTTGTTAATTTTAATATGAGCCTTAATATTAAATTAGCTAAGTAAATTAATCAATTTTCTTATCCTTTTTCTAATATGATTATGCTTCATGTATTTCTTGTTCTTTTAGATCTCTACTTTGTACTCCTAACTTATATATACTTTCTTAAATTTATCGTTTAGACACACATTCATAGTATCTCAAAATACATTCAATTTCACATACTCAGTTCGCAAATTATCATGGTATCAGAGCCAAATTGGTTCTGTTCTTCTGCTATCATACTTCAATAATTTGATACCAAAGTCAAACAATGAATTTGTTTAAATATCACTTTGTGAACGATATCCGATTCATTCTTTGCACTAAGGAAGAGTTTTTCGTACAAAAAGTTCGACCTTTCTTTTGTATTCAATTTGCCAACTATTGAGAAGTTTTTTGGGGATTGACTCCTACCTATTTTGGTTTCTCCATATTTGCTAGGTTACAGTTTCCACCACAATTTGGGTAGCAGTCTCGACTACAAAGATTTAGCATTTCATTGGTCTCTAACTCGACCACTTTACAAAGATTCCGTGTACGAGTCGATGGGGAGTGTTGAGAATGCAATAGTTTGTTGTTGATTTTACATATTCGCTCATGTGAACCTTAATATAAAATTAGCTAAGTTAATTAGTCAATTCTCTTATCGTTCTCCTTAAAGGATTATGCTTCCTGTTTTCTTTATCCTTTTGAATCTCTACTTTGTAACCTATATATACTCTTTTAAATCTGTCATTTAGACACACAATTATACTAAATCATACTATCTTAAATTTCATACATCAAATCTCAAATTATCACATTCCGTGTGTCCCAATGAAAAGGACCAAAAAGTAAGTATCCTCTGACATTTTCCCGAACAATTTGACCAGTGTTTAGACGAATATTTAATGTATTTTTATTTAGTTTGAAAATGAAAATATACTCCCTCCATTATTTAATTATCTTATTTAATTTGATACACAATAAAAAAATTAATTGATCATTTTTTAAGAAATAGTGTACGTAGCTCATAGTTAAAGTTAAAGTAAGAATATAAAATTATGGTAAAATGGTAGAAATATTTTTTTTCTTAAAAAGGAAAGTTTAAAAATATGACAATTTTTTTAAAAATTGATGAAAAACAAAAAAAACATGAGAATAATTAAGGAAGAGGGGTAGTAACATTTAGAAACTGCACCAAAGGTACAATGAGTCACATTTCTGCAATTTTCAAAAATATTAAGTGCTCGTTTGTTGCAGCTTATTTGGAGTGACTTTTGGCTTTTGGCTTTTGAAAAGTCATATTTAAAGTGTTTGTTTCAGCTTATAAGCCAAAAGCCAATAAGTAAGGTACAACACCCTTTATGCATTGAAAAGTCAAAAGCCAAAAAGCCAAAATTTTAAGCTTTTTTGGTTTTTTTTTAAACATGAAGACAACTATTCATTAATAAATATTTGATTGTCTTCATTTCATACTTTTATGAAATATACATAAAAATATGAATACTAATTTTCAAGTTTTTTTTTTTTTTTTACAAATAATTATAACGACTCATAAGCAGCTTTTCAATAGCTGTAACAAACAGTCTATCATGCAATCAGCCAAAAGTCATTAAGCTACCAGCTTAAGCTATCAGCCATAAGTCATAAGCCATCAGCCACAACAAACGAGCCCTAAACCCTTGTCAAACATTGATCCCGAAAGTGGTCTGACATTTTTTTTGGCTTAATTCATTATTTGGTCACCCTATCTTCGCAAAAATTTCAAAAAGCTCACTCTAGTACCATTTTCACAGTTTGGTCATTCGACTTTGCAAAAAATATCAATATGGTTCATGAATTGATGCCTTTAACAGAAGTCATAAAAAAGACATAAATGCCCTATCTTAAAGTCATAAAAATACTAAAGTATCCATCTTCATCCCCGTTCCAACACCTCCATCCCCCAACCCAATTACCAAACACCCTCCATCCAAATAAAATACCAAAATAATTATAGAGGGAGTGGCCAGAAAAACAGAGGCGATGAAGGCTTACAATGCTCGATAAAATGCCCTCTTCGATCGGCCCAACAAGTCTCGACTCAACTCCGGATTTACTTGCTCAGTTTGGGTGAGAGGCAAGAAAAGGCAGGCTAAGTTTAACTCGCAAGAAAATCCGACTAGATCTGGAACAAAAAAAATGGATCTCGAGCTATTTCTTAAATCTACACAAATCAAATCAATATTTACACAATCTAAGGCCATAGTTATCATTTCTGAGGAGGCAAACCCAAACTTATCTTTTCTTCTGTATCTCATCTAGTAACCGATCTTGAAGGCAGGGAGAGAAAAAGGAGTAGCGAAAGCAGTAGAGTCGTGAGGGGTCTATGCATTCCGTCACGAGTGTAACACCCCAGATTCTTGTATGAGCATTGTGTGCTTGCCTACATGCATTCTTGATGTTCATGAGCATGTTTACTTAGTCTATATATGTTTTAGAATCATTTATAAGTCATTCATAATTCTCATAACATGCTTAGGATCTTATTTACATGCTTGTTGAATCGTCGGTTGAATTGCTTGTTTAGTTCTCCTTCTTTCCCTCCTTCGTTCGGATTGTTCGGGTGTTGTTTGAGGGTGTTTGTGATGAGTTTTAGACTCATTTTTGTTGGGGTTTGAAGCCTCATTGACTTGGCTAAGTGTTTGGGGGTCTTCTAGGTTGCATTTTGAGCCTTTTGGGGTCTGTCGGGCTTGCGGCCGCAAGGTGGAATGGATTTGCCTCCACGAGGTAACCAGAAATTGGAGGGTTGTGGTACCAGGTAGCATGCAGTCACATGCTATGGAGGACCATGCGACCGCATGGTCCCCCGAGACTGGGCTGCTCTGTTTTGCTGTTTCTTGAATTTTGCACTTAAACACCTATCCAAAACCCTCTCTAAACCCCACCTAAACCTCCTTAACCCTCATTACTTATACCCTAACATTAGTAACTTGTTTTAAGAGTGGATTAGTGAGTTCTTTAGTGGATTAATCAATCCCCAAATCATATTTTATGCAACCACATCATAGTGACACTTGTCCCACTAAGTTTCCTACCCTTTAAACACCACAATCTGATTGTTTGACCTCACTTTCCCTCCCTCACTCTCCAAAAACGGGATTCATCTCCCTCTAAGTTCCTCCATGGCTTTGTGAAGCTTCTTCCTTGGTCTTCCATGGTTCCTCCCTCCATTGTTCAAGTTACCTCCATAAAAGTGAAGAGCTTGAAGAGTAGATCATTTTCTATTGAATACTTTTCTTATTTGGTTTCTTGGGTGTAGAATACAAGTAAGTTACTCATCTTTTCTTGATTTTGGTACCCATTGATCATAAGGAAAGCAAAACCTATGATTTTTTAGGTCAATGAGTACACATACTTGCTTTGTATGCCTTCATCTTGTGATTTTAACATATGAACTTATTAGGAGCATGTGTAGGATGATTCTATGACTATTGAAGCTTGTTATTATCCTTCATCTTATGTAACTAGGGTTGTGAGCAATGTTAGAAGTTATGCCTACATGTTAATTAGAAATGGTGTTAAGAGAAAGTACCCTATATGTGGCTTACTTGGTGAAATGGTGAATTGTTTTGTATTATGGCTTGTGAATGAACTCTATATTGTAAGGGAATCACATTGTAGTATCCTTGTACACTCATAACCTAGTTAAACTTAGTAATGGACCTAGGTTGGTGTATGAAGCATATAGCTTCAATTTCCCCAAAATTGGAAATGTGTAGTAAAGACTCAACGGAGTCGACTCTAGGGATGTTTGGAACATGTTGAACACTACTTTTAATCCCTACGAAGTTTGGACACCATTTGGTCGGGTTTACTCGATTCTAAGTTGAGTTTAATTATGTTCAATTGAATTCGTTGTGATTATTTGGTTATGAGCAATTAATTGCCTTGACATGATTTATGGTAGAGATTAATACCCTACTTGGTCGGTCGTGTTCGCTCTTGTTGAATTCGATCCTTAATTGGTCTTGACGAGTAAATATCTACTTATGCATTGCATTAAGTCCATTTGGCACTATTTGGTTTGATTTTTATGTCAGGGTAAGACGATGCATCGCCTTTATGAATTGAGAGATTCGTGCTCGCTATGGATCGCCGTACCTGGGACCTCACACACACCTCCATTGTAGGCCGCAGTGGGGAAGTAGCCCCTTTGCCGTATCAATACGTGCGTCACATGCTGCTATTAGCCGACGGAGTTCGGTATATCGATGCGAAGTCACGAGCATCGTAGTCACGATATTTGGTTAACAAACTTTATTGCAGGAGCTACGTAGCGGCCGGGTCTATATCATATCCTACTTGTATGATTTATTTCCGCACTTATGTGAATAATGTGCTAAGTGCTATATGATGATCATGTACTATAATTGTGATAAACGCTATGCTATGACATGAACATGCATTTTTAGTAACTTACTAAGTCTTTATGACTTACCCTATTTGTTTGTTTTGCTTTCCTTAGATCCGAGCCAAGGAGACGGTTCTCGCTAGATTCGCTGTACCCACGTTTGGTTGCTTGTGAGCTCGAAGGTTGCTCTTTTGGGACTTTGTAGTTAGACTTTTATTTTGACAAGGACGATGGGAAACAAATCACTTAGACTTGACTTGGGTTTTGTTGTTGTAGTATAACTTGAATATTTGAGACTTATTATCTTTTGTATGCCGACTTTCATGTGAAGCTTGCTTATATATTATTGGTTCACTACAGCTTCTTCCGCTTAACACTCTTTTATAGTATTGTTTTTGTTGTTGTCTCCGTCATGTTATGGCCGTTGAGGTTATTATATGCATGTGTTATAATTGTAGGAGTAGTTGTTGGGTTTCAGCTGTAACGTCGCCGAAGACTTGTTTATTTTAAGTTATTTTTCGGCCAAGTGTAACCGAGTTGTTATATGTATGCGATGTTGCGCCACGTGAAATTTTATATTCCTACTTGTGCATGCTTGTATCTTGTCTACTTGGACGGCACGACTTGGGATTCTGCATTGGGATCCGTGTCGGGTCGTCACAACGAGGCTACGTTATCTATTCAAGGAAGAGTTTCAACATGGAAGTAAGCAATCTACCTTTATTTAGAACCTCCCCCAGGTGATCCCAAACCTATTTTCATTTTTGAGTTCTCGATTCACTTGAGCTCTCTTTCTCTGTCTTTCTTCCTTCTCTACATGGTAGGGCATAGGCCTAGGGTTCGACTTAGAGTTTACGGAGAGGAATGTCAGAACTCTTGGCCGGAAATCGTGGTCATATGTCGTCTTTGAAGGGGACGTCTTTGAAGGGGACAAGCTAAAAACTTCCGAGGTACGACCGACACTCCTCTATTTTGACTACCTTTTATTGCCAAAGAGAATTTTCACCTTTTAAGTTTTTCTCTTCACTATTTGAACATTGAGGAATAGAAGAAGATAGGAAAGCACTAGTTTTTTCTTTTCTTCACCACAATCGTTCTATTTTCTTATTAGGAATGAAGAAGATAGGAAGCCTTCTTTAAAGCAAAGCTTACCAATGGGTTTAAAAGAATTATGAAATCAAATTGGGGATGTAAGAACAATAGTAGCTAGGATTTATAAAATTACCAGTGCAGTTTCCAATGTAGCTTCTGATGAAGCTACAATGGAAGTCACAATGGTTAGAAAAATACAAAACAACGGAAGACTTAAAATCAAGCAGGATTTCAAGGACTAAAGTTTACCAAACAATCTACAAGCCTATACTTGTAGATCTAGCCTCATGGCAAAAAAAATTTCACTTAAAAGGATGAATTGTTTTACAAAAACTATGTGAAATCACTAAACAAAACACTCTCACAAGACAACAAATTTTTTACTGACGCATCGGAAATAGCAACAAGGAACTCTTTCCACGAGAAATTCATTAACAAAGCCTATGACGGTTTTAGGGCTTCAAGCACAAGCAAGAAAACGAAAGATAACTCAAAATTTTATTCAAAATTGCCGAAATAATGTTTAAGGGGTTATTTATATCCCCTAACAATCCAAACCCTAAAAGGAAAAGATTAAATAAAAAAGACGGAAAAACCCTAAAACTTTCGAGGGCCAAAACAACATCTAAACAGCGTTTTTTGGGCTTCAAAACAACGTCTCATCGGGTGGATCACCGGTTCCACCCGTTGAGTTTTGTAGATATCGTTGAGAGCTTCGATTTGATATGCGGTGGGCCCCGCAATTCAAACGTTAAAACTGCGAAGCAACCCACCGGTCCAACTTTCAGAAACTGCCACTGGTCCCCCTTAACTTTGAACTCTTCCCTAACGCCAGGCCCGGTTTTGGAGGGGTTCAACATGCCCGACGGAACAGAGCCCCCAATTTAAGAGGGCTCAATTTTATAGATGTAGGCTAATATTTATTATATATAAAATAAATAACGTATTGGAAGTTCACAAATATTTCTTTGACTCAATGGATTGGTAGAGATAATGAAGTAGGGGTCTTTGGTTCAAGTGCCACCAGTGTTATTTTTGGTTTTTTTCTTTTTAGGTGTACGGTTAATTATTAAATTTTATTTAAGGCATATTATATCATATATTTTCTCGTTTATAGTAAATAATCTCATGTACTATTTTGTTTACATAAATAATCATTATAAAAAATATGCTTAATTTTTTTTAATAATCTTTCATCTTTATCCTCCAATTGCATTGTAAGTATAATGGTTGTAGTTAAATATTTTTATTTATTTATTACCAACTTTAATACTACTTATATATGTTTTAATTTACTTCGGAAGCTAATATGTAATGAGTTACTATATAAAGATAAATATTTTGTATTCGACTCTAATAGAATTATTCAATCTTAATTTTATTTTGTATTCGCCAAATTTACTTATCAAAAAAAGTTAGTTGACCATCAAATTTTTTATCTGGGTCATAAAAAATAACAATTACTTAAATTTAAATATATGTGCAATTATAATAATCATTGGGTATATAATATCAATATTTAAACCCAAAATTAAATTTTATTGTAATGTGACTATAATTTTTATTGCTTATGTCCGTTTAATTCTTAGCTTTTGTCACTTGATTTTTTTAAACTTGAATTTATATATAGTGCACACATGTTACCAAAAACATATCCATCCAGAAGTCAAAAATAAATAAAAGAAAAAAATTGATTGAGTCTATTCTTTTTTATTGCAAATTGTTTTAGCAAATGAAGAATAACAGTTTTCAACAATGATTTAATGCTTATTTTTCTTTATATTTGTAGGTAGTATACATTTTCAATACTTTAAATTATGAAAAGTCAAAAAATTGTTCATCTAAAAATCTTATTTTTATAATGTTTCAAGGGCTATTTTTTTCTTTTTGCTCTGGACCCCCAAAAATTCAGAACCGGCCCTGCCTAACGCTTTGCTCAAATATGCCTTGGCCACTTGTTCTACATCACAAAACCCCACAGAAAACAAGCACAACAAACGTGGGAAGAAACAAATAACTTCCTAAAAACAACAAGGAAGACAAACAAGACCAGCTCTCAATGTAGCTTCCAATGTTGTAACATTCGAAGCTACATTCGCAAATTCTGCACACAGCCTGGAACTGGAGACAGATTCTGGAATCCTGAATCTTCTGCCTCTGAATTTCTGCTCTCTCTCTCTCAATGCCTATATCAACCGTTGCCCTTTGTCTTCTATTTATAATGAGGAGGAAACCTACACACAAAGAAGGAATCCAACTCCAAGAAGGGCAAGGATTAGAATTGGAAATAAAACCAACTACCTTAGATGCTAGATTTTCTTTCCATATCAATTAGGATTCTAAGGCATGGTTTTTTTGAAAGATTTGACATAGATTTTGTTACCAAAAACAACTCCTAGAATTTAGGTCCAAGAAACCACAAAATCTAAAGAAGTATTTTGTTTCCAAATATAGCCAAACTTGTCAAAAACATAATGACCAAAAAGGGGAAACAAAACAAACAAAATAGGCCATGCCTATTTTACCCTTACAGGGGAAGAAGATGAGGTGAGGGTGGGAGAACGTGACTAGTACGTGCAAATAGTAAGAGTATTTTCGCGTTATCATAAAAAAATTAGATAGCTCATCCCAAAAAATAGACGAAGTGATTAACATGATACTTTTTATAAAGTAGGGTGACCAAATAGAGAATTATCGAAAACTCCAGTTTTTCATGGTCGAAGCAAGCATATTGACATCAAGTTTCATTTCATTTGTGATTTGGTTTGAGATAAAGAGATCGTGGTTGAGTATTGTCCGACTGAAGATCAAGTTGTAGATATTTTTACGAAGTCATTGAAGACCGAGCTATTTTGAAAGTTGAAGACTATGTTGGGCATGATCAAGTTTGAAGACTTGGTTTAAGGGAGGCAATGTTGGATCCTAAACCAAGTCCAATGAGATAAATGATTTATTTATGTATTATTTTTTAATCTATCCCAAATCCAATTAGATAAAGGATTTATTTAGGTCCTATAAATATGTGTGTTATTGAAATTTTCTAATAAGAGTGGGATATAATTTTACTACCCTAAAAAATAATAGTGTGCCGCCTCCTTTCTTCTCTTTGACTTCTCCTCTTCTGTTCTAAGTTCTGTGTTATAATAACAACACAATTCCAATTTGATTCTTCATATACCTTCGTTCGCGTGCATGAACATCATATTTGGTGGAGTACTACTTGCTGTTCCATAATAATTTATTCTTCATTTGGTATCAGAGCTAGTTCGTGGTCAAGATGATTTGTAGGAAGGTTTATATGGGTCCCAAGTTCAATGGAAAAATTAATTTTCCCGATTGGAGATGTCAGATGTACAATTTTTTCGTGGTATGTGATTTTGGAAAAATACGTTGATGAGAAACTTGCGGAGAATGCGGCTAAATGGGAGAAAATCAAGTTTGCTGAAGCACTTGATTATATTTTTAATGGAGTTGACGATGGTGTTCAGAAGAAGATTATTGGTTGTAAATTAACACAAGAAGCGTTTGATGTTTTGACAAAGACGTACGGAGGTGATGATAAAGTTAAGAGAAATTATTTATAAGTTTTGACAAAGAAATTTGAAAACATAAATATAGAGAAATCAGAGAAAGTTTCGGAGTATATCTCTCGTGTGAGCGATCTGACTTCAGATATGAAGGCAAACAGAGATGATGTTTCAGATGAAAGAATTTGTTTGAAAATTCTTCGTTCGATGATGAAAGCTTTTCAAGGTGCTGCAGAAATAAATATGACGACTAAAGATTTGAAGACGTTGACGGTAGCAGAATTAGAATCCGCCCTTGTTAGTCATGAGTTACTATTTGGTGAAAGATCGGAGAAAACAAAAGAAGTTGCATTGCAACGTCAAGTGAATTTGAAAAACGTGAATGATGGATCAAAGGATAATAATGGATCAACTTAGGGAAGCCAAAACCATGGTGGTAGAGGTCATGGGTACAACAACAGAGGTCATGGTTACAACAATAGAGGTGGTCGCGGTAACAATAATTGAGGTGGTCGTGGCTACAACAACAGTGGTGGTCGTGGCTATAATAATGGCGGTGGATGAAGCTACAGCAATAATGGTAATCGTGGTTACAACAATGGTGGTGGTCGTGGTTACAATTCTGGTGGCATGACATATCAGGTGGAGGTAATAATTACGGAGGTAACAATACTAATTGTCGTTATAACTGTGGAAAATCGGGTCATAAAATCGCTGATTGCAGATATAGAAGGGAAAATAATAGAAATTATCATGTCAATAATTATGTTGAAAATAATGTTGAAAATTTGAAGACATTGTTGTTGGTTAGTAGTAGTGAGAACTCAAGTAATAAAAATGCATGGTATTTGGATTCGGGCTATAACGATCATACGTGTGGGAGCAAAGAATTATTTTCAGATTTGGATGAGTCCGTTAGATCTGAGGTAAAATTTGGTAATAATGCGAAAGTACCGGTGATGGAAAAAGGAAGGATCTCAATTTCAATGAAAGATGGTTCTAAAGATTTTATCTCCGATGTTTACTATGTTCTAAGTCTTCAGAAAAAATTATTGAGTATGGGGCAACTTTCAGAAAAGGGCTAGGATATGAGAATTTTTAATGGAGTTTGTAGTATTGATGATGGGTAGATAGGACTAATAGCAAAGGTAAGTATGTCTTTGAATCGCTTATTCTGTTTGACGTTAGATTGTGGAAATTTATCCTGCTTTAGTTCTATGATTCGGGATGATAATAGGTTGTGGCACATGCGTTTTGAGCACGTTAATTTTGGAAGTCTTAATTATCTTGCTCGTAAACAAATGGTTAATGGATTTCCTGCGATTGATGTTCCTAAAGGAGTTTGTGAAACATGTGTTTTGGGCAAGAAACATAGAGATGCTTTTCCTACAGGCAAATCTTAGAGGGCAAAGAGAACGTTGGAATTGATTCATTCAGATTTATGCTCGGTTGAAGTTGATTCTAATGGAGGTTGTATGTATTTTGTCACGTTTATTGATGATTTTAGAAGAAAAGCATGAGTGTATTTTTTTGAAAGAAAAATTTGAGGCTTGTGATATGTTTAAGAAGTTTAAATATTTTGTGGAGAAACAAAGTGAGAATAAAATTAAAGCTTTGACAACTGATAGGGGTACCGAGTATCTTGTTTGTGATGATTTTCTTGAGAAACATGACATTGAACATCAATTAACTGCTAGATATACTCTACAACAAAATGGTGTAGCAGAGAGAAAAAATAGAACAATTATGGATATTATTAGGTGCATGTTGAATTTCAAGAAATTGCGTAAGAGTTTTTGGGCTGAAGCAGTTGCGTGTACAATTTATGTTTTAAATAGATGCTTAACAAGAAGTATGCGTGATAGAACTCCAGAGGAGGCCTGGAGTGGTCGAAGACCTTTTATTGGACATCTTAGGGTGTTTGGTTGTATTACTTATTCTCATGTGCCTGATCATTTGAGAAAGAAACTTGATGACATAAGTGAAAAATGTATTTTTATTGGGTATAGTGATGTGTCAAAAACTTATAAATTGTTCAATCCAATGACAAATAAGGTTATTGTTAATAGATATGTGACTTTCGATGAGGTTGCTGTTTGGGATTGGTCTTCTAAAGAAAAGGAAAATTTAAGTTTTGATTCTCCTAATGTTTTTGCTCAAGATGAAGATGTTAATGTTCAAGGTGATGTTCATACTCCTACTGTTGCACATGGAGAAAGTTCAGGGTGTCCGCAGAGACAACGTAACTTACCAGCTATAGGTTGCAATATTATGTTGTGGGTAATGATAATGAGATATCCGATGAAGATATGGTGAATTTCGCTTTATTTGCATATTGTGATCCTATTAATTTTGATAAGACATCTTGTGAAGATCATTCGATTCAAGCAATGGATGATGAGATTCATGCGATTGAGAAAAAGAATACATGGGAGCTTACTACTTTGCCAAGTAGTAAGAAGGCGATTGGTGTGAAGTGGGTTTACAAGACTAAGTACAAACCAAGTGGTGAAGTTGATCGTTACAAGGCAAGGTTAGTTGCAAAAGGTTACAAACAAAAGCCAGGTATTGATTATTTTGAAGTATTTGCACCAGTTGCTAGCTAGACTTGATACTATCCATATGATTATTTCTCTAGTTACACAAAATAATTGGAAAATTTATCAAATAGATGTTAAATCGGCTTTCTTGAATGGAGTCCTTGAAGAGGAGGTATATGTTAAACAACCTGCAGGGTATGTTAAAAGAGACAATGGAGATAAAGTTTACAGGTTGAAAAGGGTTTTGTATGGCTTGAAGCAAGCTCTTAGAGCTTGGTATACTCGCATTGATTCTTATTTTGTGGAGAATGGTTTTCAGAGATGTCCGTATGAGCATACTTTATATGTCAAATCATTGCATGATGATATTCTTATTGTTTATTGTTGAGAAGAGTACGTAGTTTGGGGAGATAAAACGAAGAAGATGAGAAGAGAGAAACTGGGAAGGAAAGAACGAAGAAGACTAACGGGTGAGAAGAGAGAGAAGTGAGGGAACGAAGCAACTGTTCATGCTAGGAGTCACCCGATCTGTTGCGATCCATTTGTCGGGTTATAGGGATTGAGTGTGGAATTGGGAGTCAATTATGTGGTTGAGTTGTGCAAAAATGACTCCAAAACCACTTTTGGAGTGTTGATAAAATGGTCACTGTGGACGCTCTAAGCTCTATAAAATGGGATTCTATATGCCAAGAAGTTAGACCAGAACTTTTCAAGAACATGTAAATTGTTTCTTTATTCATTTTCGGAATGGATCCTAATAATTAATTTACTGTTGCCTTCAATGGTAGAATTGACGATTACAACCCATTACTCATTAATCCACCCAACCCACTACCCATTTCATCCAATGAATTTTTAGGCTGTAAATTTATGTTTTTTGGGAGAAAAGATAGGTTTCCCGTTTTGTTTTAACCTGTTACACTCCGACCCAACCTGTTTGACATTTGAAATCTTATACGTTTCGACCCGTTTCAACTCATTACCAATTTCAGCCCAACCCTAACCCACCCAATTGCCAGACATATTTCAAGGTAGCCTCAGATCCCCAATCGTCTCTTTAACCCAACCTTGTATTGAACCAGTTACTAACTCTAATCCGCCAGACCACATCAGTGGTGGATTATATTGACACCTCGTAATCGCTCGGTTTCGGCTCAATGGTATATATATAAATACAAAAATACTAGTACAAGAAATATGTTTATAACATAAATAGAGGGTAAAAATGAAATGTTATACAAATTGTAAGCATAATTTTTGAAAGTAGACTGTTAAAGTGGAACATCTAAAAAAATAAAAATTGAACTCTCTCCGTTTTTACAAAAATACTAGTACAAGAAATATGTTTATAATGATTTTTTTTTTTTGTCAGAAACGGAGGAAGAGTAGTAATAAAATTGTTCCAACTTTCAATTACTCTAGCACAAGAAATAGTGTGATATTTTATAAGGGTATATATATACTCTACGTATATAGTTTCTTAAATATGTTATTGCTATCACTTAGGGTTTGACATAAGACAAACTCAACAGCGCCATAAATGGAGTAGAGATCACTTCATCGTCTTTTACAACCAATGTAGTTCGTTCCAAAAAAAAAAAAAAGTCACATTTTTAAATTAAAGCTACAAATCAAAATGATTTTTTTTTTTCATTCCAATAAAATAAAATATTCGTCTAATATGTCATGCAAAAATATAAACTCCTGCAACTTCATTGCAATTTAATGGAAATATAGACAAAAAAAAGTAGAATATTAAACCGTTTAGCTTGTCAAATTTCGAATTGAAAAAACATACCTGAATAAAGAGAATACTCTTTCTATTAGAAAAGAACGGATCAAACACGAACCTCACGAATGCAACAAACTCGATTACCCTGATAACATGTCAAATCTTTTATGTGAGGTGTCATTTTTTTGATTAACAAATACTTCTTACGCTCTGTGTAAATAATTCACTATTTTATTTTAAAATATTTTATTTAAAGAGTCTATTTTAAAAAATTAAGGGATAAAAATATCATTTTATTACTAATAAGCTATTAAAAATGTATTTTTTTAAAAAAATTGACATTCAAACAGGAAGTCTTATTCTAAACGGAGAGAGTAAAAAATGAAATGTCAAACTCATCGCTATTTAATTAAGAAGTCTTTTATCTGAAATTTGAAAGTCAATTAAACTGGTCTTATTCAAAACTCGATCATCACCATGGTATTGATTTATAAGGAGAACGAGAGTGATAATTAATTAAGTATCTCTGTCATAAGCTTTTATTCTCCGTCCAGAATGCGACCGTATCACATTCTCTTTGCCTACCAACAAATTGACCTGCTCTTGTCAATAGAATGTTTTTTTTATATGATAATATTTGGATCACTCCTATTTTGCACTAAAATATGAGTACTTTGTGATGTGACATACTTTCATTGATCGGAGTGCTGAAACCTACAAAATGTTCAATCAATAAGAGTATGTCTCATCATATAATACGGAGTACTTATATTTTAATACAAAATAAAAATAGTCCTAACATTGCTCTTTTTTATATTTAAAAAATTTCAGATTTGACCCCAACCAAAATTTCAGCCGATCAAAACCAATTATTAGGCTGTCTTTATACAGCCGTGCATAAACCAATTATTAGTAGACGGTCAAGTAATTAATATCTGCATGCCAAACATTAATAAGCCGTTGAATCCGTCCTTTGTCAACTCCCCAAAAAAGGATAAAGATTAATTGAAGCCACAATCCATTCAATTACGAAATAACCTTTTGACTGTTCCCGGCATCGCCCACTTTGGAGTTTGGACTCTTTCTTTGTCTCTCATTCATGCTTAAAACTATAAATACATTCATGGCCATAACGGTACGGTCACATAGTTAACAACACTCATAGCTATATAGCAACAAGATAATAAACATACCCTCATGGCGAGATCCAACATCCTTCCGGCTTTATACGTTATCGTTTTAATCTTCTTTTCTTCGTCTCCTACTGTTTCATCTCGTCCCACAATTCAAAATCTGCCCGTGCCATCGTTGGGTCCTCATAACTTTGCTTTCGACTCCTTAGGTAGGGGACCTTACACCGGTGTCATGGACGGTCGAATTCTCATGTACCAAAATTCTAGAAATAGATTTGTCGACTTTGCCTACACCTCCCCAAATAGGTAACTAGCTCCCTAACTCAATGATTTAAAAGTTTTATTTTTATTTTTTTGTATGTTAGCTACAGGCAATTATGATGTATTATCAGCAACAAACCTATATATTTGTTTCAGGACGAGATCACAATGTGATGGCGTTAAAACCCTCAACTTGTTATCAACTTGCGGCAGGCCCTTGGCTTTGGCATTTTTCCATCGCACCAGACAGCTCTTCATAGCTGATGCCACTTTAGGATTGTTTGTGGTTGGACGTAATGGAGGTCGTGCTACCCAACTTGCCACAAGTGCAGGTGGAGTCCCATTTACATTCACAGTCGGTCTAGATGTTGATCAATCTTCCGGAAATGTTTACTTCACTGATGCAAGTTCAACGGCTGGAATTGAGTATGTTCAATTCACCTAGCTACATCTTTTTTATCTTAATCTTTTTAAATTTGCAACATGTACACGTGTTTACAATTTTCTCACTCGATTACTCCCTTGTGCGTACAGCAATGTTCCCTTGATACTTTCCACTCACGATTCAACTGGGCGCTTGCTTAAATATGATCGGAAGACAAGAAGAGTATCGATTTTACTAAGCGGCATTGCGGGGGCAGCTGGAGTGGCTACTAGTAAAGATGGTTCATTCCTCCTTGTAACAGAATTTGTAGATTCGAGAATTCTAAAGTATTGGCTAAGAGGTCCCAAAGCAAACACCGCAGAGGTTATATTACAAATCACGGCTGGAATTCCCGATAACATCAGGAGGACAGAGTCTGGAGACTTTTGGGTGGCCTTGACGAGTTCAAAGGGTCAACTCCTCGGGATTAGAATTAACGGTTCTGGCAATATTCTGGAAACATTAACTTTCAGCCCACAGTTTCAGGCTCCATTTCTTGCAGAAGTTCAACAGCACAGAGACACCATCTATCTAGGGTCACTTATGGGAGCCAATGTTGGAGTCCACCGAACTTGATTGTCCTCGAATTCCCATTCTAACAAAAGCACCACGTGAAATCGGCACTCAGCTACAAAGGCAGCAAAAGAGGCCTATGTTGATAGATTCATTTAATTTATTCGTTTGTATAAATTGCACATTGTATTTCTCCTAAGAAAAATAAAAGCAAGAGATATTAAGCCACCAAGTTTAAAAGAACACAAGTACACAACCTACCTGACCCCATAAAAATGATTCTATAGTGAAGTGAAAGTTTTGCACCTAACAAAGTTCAAAAGTTTGAAACACAACGTAAATGCACAGATGTGATCACATTTGCAGCCGAATATTAAAACAGTAAATGACAAATGGTGTAAACATTTCATACAAGAAAAATATATGTTGTGAACGGGATGACTCGATTACTCTGGCATCTCAAAGTGGTCGAATCCAAAGGGGCAGTGCGAGCGCATCACAAAGGAAGAAAACGGAGGAAGTCTTTATTCTCTTTGATTGATCTTGGATTACTCTGTTAATTGTTTGCAAAGTCTTCCGCTGTGCACAACAACTCGTATAAGAGCGTAGGTCAGCATGTCTGCTTCAGGATCAGGATCAAGGTACCTCTTCTTCCAAATCCGATGTTCAGAAGTTTGATGGAACGGGGAATTTCGCATTGTGGCATAGGCAGGTTAAGGATGTCTTGATACATGCTGGTTTAGGGAAGGTTTTTCAGAACAAAACTCGCCCCGAAGATATTAAGGAAGATGATTGGAAGGAACTTCAATTGGGGGGCCGTCTCAAAATCCTTGTCTAATGAACTACATCTAAAGCAAAGGTTGTATGGGCATAAGATGGCAAAAGGTTCTAATCTCAACGCTCAAAATCAACGTGTTTACTCAAATCATCAATGATTTGTTATGGGTGGATGTGAAGTTTGAGGAAGAGGACATGGAATTGATGCTGTTAAATTCATTGTTGTCTTCTTTAACGTATGAAAACCATGTGACTACTTTGACGTGGGGGAAAGATACTATTGAGTTAGGGCCTGTTATAGAGGCTCTCCTATTATTTTACCAACGGAAGAAAAATGTTGATGAACGCATAGGAAAAAGGCTGTATGTGAAGGAGAATTAGGAACGTGGGAGAACTGATCATTTCTGGGATAACAATTCACCAAAGCAGGATTCCCGGTCACAGTAAAGGAAGAAGTAAAAGGGTAATTGTTACAAGTGTAGGAAGAACGAGTACAAGAGGCAGAATTTCCCGGATAAAGGGAACGGTAATTCTTTAAAGTTAGTAAATGTGGTTGAAGCAGGCTCAAAGGAAGATGGTGACATGCTGCTCTCTACTTCTGAATCAACGGAGCAGTCTGCAGACTTTTGGATTTTGGATTTTGCATGTTCATTTTGTGTAACATCAAATTATGAGTGGTTTGATACCTACACGTCAGTTAATTCTGGTATAGTTACTATGAATAATGGTGCTAAATGTAAAATTATCGGCATATGTACTATAAGAATATAGTGTTTGATGGTGTTGTTAGAACGTTATGTGATTTTAGACATGTACTAGATGTTTCAAAAATTCTGGTTTAATTGGGTGCGTTGGACTTAAACGGTTTTACCTATAAAGCTCAAGGTACAGTAATGAAAGTAGTTAAGGGTGCATTAGTTGTTATGAACGGAAATAAGGGCTCGAAAAACGTCTATAGGTTAATAGGGAGCACTGTTGTAGATGGAGTCACATCTGTAGAATCTTAGGTAGATGTTGGGTTTTAATCGAAATTAAAAAGGTGAAATAACAAAACTTTAATTTCAAAATCATCATAAGACCCATGCAAATATATAAATTAGATTTAGAATACTTACCCAATTATTGAAACGGGCAATCTTCGATAGAATCACGATCACCGCAACAAACGATTTACACAACTTCTCTATGGTATTCACACGAATGGATTTGATAGGGTTAATTCAACAATTCTGTGCTTGGTAATTGTTGAATCAAAGTAGAAAACTCTTCGTCAAACGATGAACTAATTCCTAAATTCTCTCTTTACAAATTTATTGTTTCACCAAACCCTAAATTCATTTTTTGTTGATCTTTTTGACCATCAAAGACTCCCTATTTAAAGTGATGAGAAAGTGACGCCTAACCTAGTTCTAGTCTAACTAGGACTATGTTTTATTAGTTTATTTTATTTGAGTCCATTAATCCAATTAATGATTCCAAATAAATTCCAATCTAATTCATTCTAAGTGTGTGACCCATTAGGTTCCTAAATTACGTTGACAATAATTAATTACTAAATCAAATATATGATTAATTATAAACAATGAACGACACATCTAGCAATACATCATTGTTACTCAAGTAAAAGGAATTATTGGTGATTACAAATAACTGATTGTGACCAAAATAGTTCTTTTCTTTTTATCCAAATATTTGATTAAACGCAAGGCATGAAATGTGTCAACCTTGTTATAGTTTAATCTAGGTTTCTTGATCTCCGAGTAAACTTATATAATAAACAAATAAACTCAATATCCTATATTGATTTATTTGAGCATGACCATGCATTTACTTAAGTCTCACTCATTGAGGGGTCCATAAATATTATACTTCTGTTATGTAAGAGGGACAAATTCTATCTACATTGTTCATATCCTTTAGCATGATCCGTGGCATATCAAATATCCGTCTTTATAATCATATTGTTACAAAATAACGTTTATCGATATTAAAATATACTACTCATTATCTAGGGTATATAATTACTTCAAGTCAAGGGACAATAAACACATTTTTCACTATGAGAATCACTTATGACACTCACGTAACGATCCATGTATCATTCTCATGCGGGTCAATCCAGTACGTCGTTACACCTAACATGCACCCATGTGTAGACTGATATCAACTATATAAGTCTCGACACATACTAGTGTCCGTATATTATTATTGCCCTTATTAATAATAATACTTGACCAAGCATATTTAAGAATAACATATTTGTTCTAAGGGCTTTATGATGCATTACTATGAATAAACAAACAATACATGATAAATAAATACCTCAATAAATAATGATACATGAATAAATAGATTTGCCTCTAGGGCATAAACCAACATTAAATATCGATACCATTCTGTGGCATATGAGGCTGGGTCATATGAGTGAAAGGGGGATGCACGAACTTCATAAATGAAAGTTGTTGAAGGGTGTGAAATCTTGTAAGCTTGATTTTTGCAAGTATTATGTTTTTGGAAAGCAACATAAGGTGTAGTTCAAGGCGGCTAAACACACAACAAAGAGCATTCTTGATTATATTCACTCTGATGTATGGGGACCAGCTAGGACAACATCATGTGATGGATACTTGTATTATATCACCTTAATCACGTGATGGATACTTGTATTATATCACCTTCATTGATGATTTTTCGAAGAAGGTTTGGGTTTACTTCATGAAGCATAAGAATGAAGCTTTTGGGAAATTCAAGGTGTGGAAGACTCAAGTGAAAAACCAAATGGGCAGAAAAATCAAGTGTACGAGGAGTGATAATGGTACTAAGTACACATATGGCATTTTCAGAAATTTTGTATGGAGCATGGGATCAAGTGACACTACACGATTCACAAGACACCACAATAAAATAGTGTGGCAGAACAGGTGAACAGGTCTATTGCTGATAAGGCTAGGTGTCTACGATTGAATGCGGGTTTGACAAAGAATTTATAGGTTGATGCGATTAGTATGACATGTTTCTTGGTTAGCAGATCACCGAGGGTATCTTTAGACTACAAGGTGCTGGAAGAAACATGGATAGGTAATGGGGTAAGTTTAATATGGGGGTTTGGGTGTCCATCTAATTATACACACATTCTGGCTAAAGAGAGATCAAAGCTTGACCCTAAGTCTAAGGAATTTATATTTTTCGGGTATCAAAAAGAGTGAAAGGGTATAGACTTTGGGATCCCAAGTCAAGCAAGGTGGTGATCAGTAGGGACGTGGTCTTAAATGGGAAGGCTATGTTACAGGGTACTCAACATGAAGACAATGAGAAACTAGTGCTAGAAAACAAAACAAGACCAGATAGTACACTGTTGGCAAATCACTTTAATCTATCTACCTCAGATTCCCCAAAGACTACTGAAGAAATTCGAAAGATGTCAAGTGTTCCCTATGAAAGTGTAGTAGGATGTCTTATGTATGTTATGGTTTGCACAAGACCAGATTTGGAGCAGGCTATTAGTGTGGTGAGCAAGTATATGGAAAATTCGGGAAAACAACATTGGGAAGCGATGAAGTGGATTTTCAAATACTTGAAAGACACTATGGATTATGACATTATGTTTGAGAAGCAGAGTGTGGAGTCGTCGATTGTTGGATACATTGATTTAGATTATACATGTGATCACTTGGATCGTAGGAGATCTACCATGGGTCATGTGTTTACTGTTGCGGGTGGACCTATTTGTTGGAGAGCTATGATTTAGGCGATTATTGCATTGTCTACGACCGAGGCAGAGTATATGATAGTTGTTAAAGTTGCAAAGTGGTACGTCGTATCCAAACAGGCACCGTGAGCACATCACAAAGGAAGAAGACAGAAGAAGTCTCTGTCGATAATGTGGCTACATTCAAGAGTTGAATGCAACCGCATCGAAGACATTGTGGTCGCATCGAATAAAACAATACAGCCACATCGGTTTGACAATTCTGATTTCGGGTTTCCTTGTTCAGACAGGTTTATGGTTTGGTATTATATCCCTATATAATTGTAACCCCTAGAATGTGTTTATGGTTGGCATGATAAAATTTCAACAGTCTGTTGGCCCTAATATCTCTCTGTATTCTCTTTGATTGATCTTGGATTATTCTCTTAATTGTTTGCAAAGTCTTTCGCTGTGCACAACAATATACAAGTAAAATATATCTATATATGCCAATATATGGTAAAAATTTCACCGGTAAACAATTATAACTTCATTACAAAGAATAAACCTTACAATTAGTGAAAAAAAACGAAAAACTCTTTATAAAGTAACTTCAAACCGATGTGATCACATCTCGTATTACATCCAGTATTGCAGGAACTTGAAGTGCCTTGCTAAACTTTAACAAGATTGTCTCTACACTGAACTGATCTTGTGTTTCTCTCTAAGTTCCGTGTATTCTCTATGAGCATCTTCATCATATACAAAAACCATCTTATTAACCATCTTCTTATTAAGAAGAGAGAAGTATACAATGAGAGATCTCTTCTTATATTTGCCATGTAGGAGAGAGAGAGTTTTATCTTCTTATTTAAGAAGAAAAAATTGGGCTAAGAAGAATGGGGGGAGATAGGGGTGGTGTGGAGCACCGTTGGCCCAAAGCTGGCGCATGCACCACACGCGTGGGGACGGGGTGGGAAGAGTTCGGTGTGGGCCTAACGCCAGATTTTTTGGTTTTGATTTGTATTTCTTTTTAAAAAAAAATCATACCATTCCTTTGTGTTTTATAAATTCAACTTTATTTATGTTTTAATCTTTATTTATTATTTAAATTATAAATTATATAATTTATGAGTAATTTATTATTTATAAATTCATTAACTTCTTTATTTATAAATTAATTTATATAGACAAAATATTTAAATATGAAATATATTAAATAAATTTATTCGTTTGAAAAGTATAAAAAATAAGATTGAAGTGTAAAGTTAATGAGGTGACAGTGAGACTCGGCTAAAAAGATGTTAAGAAGATTATACAATAGGAAATTATATTCTTAATTGAGTAAGAAAAGAGAAATGTGTAGGTGACAATGAGACCCAGCTAAAATGATGACTAAAAAGATTATACAATGTGGACGCTCTAAGTGTTCTACTTAGTTGTCTTGAGAGTCTGTCCTTGATCCATTTATGCAGCCTCCAAAATTTCCTATAAAACTTACCAACCAACAAAGAGATATGTACAAAACTCTCGGCATCAATTGGTCTACGGAAATGAAATCAATTCTGAGAAATCCATAACTAGTAAAGAGATTTCACAGAAATAGATGATAAAATGATTTTTAAAAAACGTTTGGTAACATAAGCAATGTGATTATCGTGTGGTACAGATTTCTAAAAAACAAAATAACTTGAAATGTAATGATTAGATTAAGGATATTAACAACATTACCCCAAAGTTGACAAATATTTGGTAATTGCTTTCATGAAAAAAATTAGACATATTACTACTCCACAAAATAACAAGTTTATTCTTTTTCAATTTTGGTGAAAGTTTTAAAGGACGATGTTATTTCTACTACATGTTTTGATTATCCACGATACACTAATTATTGCATTAAATAATTACATGTGTTGACAAATATACCCCTTAATTACTTGTAAATATTAAGTTGACTAATACTTACTTTTTCTAATTATATTCTAATATTATTTTTAGTTCAAAACATCAATGAAATTATTGTTTTTTTTTTCACTTTTTTAAATGCTTAATCAAATAAGTTTATGACTGAAGTTATTAAACAAATACAATTAATATCATAAGGACAATTTTTATTTACCTAATTTTGAGAAAATGTGGTCTTTGCTTATTGAAATGAATAATTAAAAGTGAGATTTAAAGGGTATACTTGTAAAATATTTATCCATCAGTAGTCATAAAATGAAATAATATCATAAAATCTTAAAACCTTCTGTCTACCTTGACATTTTAATACTTGAATTGATTAAAACCAATATTCATTATAATATCTACTATATTGCTCTTATTGAATTGATTTTTAAAAATAATAATTTTTTACTTAGATTAAATTATTTTATTGTGATAATTAATAAATAAATAATGTTTTTTTTTAAAATTTGGTACGTAGACAAATGCTTTAATTATAATATATCTATGATAATGGAATATGAGGCACAAGTTATAAACGAAATTGATTAACTTATTTATTAAAAAAGTAACTACCTTGTTTGTTGAGAATTAAAAAGTAATTTGAAAATAAAACATATACTCCACTTCAAATGTCAAGTATGTAAAGGGTAATTCTATCCAAAAACTTAAATATTTAATGCAATAGGAAATAATGTAATGGATAAACAAAAAAGGTACCGAAAATAGCCCATCCCAATTTCAAATTATCCAACATACAAGAAAAAACATTGATATAAAATTATAAAACCAAGTTAATTTTATTAAGAAAGTGGTTCAAATAAAAATAGCTTAAACATTTGAAACAATTAGAAAAAAGTACTCCATCTGTTTTCAAATTATTTACATTTCCTGTTTCGTCTGTTCTTAAATAATTGTTCTATTTCAAAACTTTTCCTTTTAAGAAAATATTTTTACCACTTTACACTTACTTTTTCTACCTACTTTAATTATGATCACATACTCAAGGACATTAAAATAAATCACATATTTTACCAATATTTATAATACAATAAATTATTTTTCTTAAACGGTGTGTCAAATCAAAATAGGTAATATTTTGAAAACGGGGGAGTACTTGTTACACGATTACAATTTATCTAAAAAAATTACTATTTTATTCTCCTATATTACAACGACGACTAGGCGGAGTAAAAAGGAACTGTCGTAAAATAGTTTAGACCAAATGAGATTATAAATATAAAACAAATACTTGACTTAGTAGAAAGATATAATTGTCATTTTATATGGATTCCAAATATTAGTAATCAATTCCAAAATTTTAGTAATTCATTTCTATTACAAATATGATTCTAGAGTATCTGTAATCAACATGCTATCATCAAAAATGCTATCAATTAATTATATGGAATCAATTTTTCTAGATATGACAGCTCATGACAATTGTTCTTAGTGTTTTTCTGATTGACCCGAATTTTATTTTCGCAAATGTGTATGAAGAAAGTAATGTAGCATGCACCTTTGTGTTTAACCCACCCGAGGATTAAGCAAATTTTGGTATCAACCAAATCTTTTTGGACGTTGAATGCACCCTAAATGACGGATCGAGCCATTCAATTATAGCAGGTCTATTGACTGTTACAACTTACATACACAGAGCCATGATCTCCTTCAGACGTTATCCTGGTTGGCCTATAAATATACCAAAACGTTAAAGATTTTGGCTCATGGTTAACACATTTTTTCCTTTCGAATTTGTCACCATGAAATTCCATAGGAGTAAGAGATCAGTTCTATCCCTTACTATATTCTAAGACGGAGAGCAATGTTCTTTAAGACTTTAACGGCCACAATATATACGCATAGGTTGGTTTCATGAGTTTCTCTTCATTAGGTACAGTATGTGTTGAGATTGAAAAATACTAGTGTTCACAAAAGGAAGTCTGAGAGAGAGAGATCTATTAAACTGATGCAAACTTTATTAAGGATACCAAAGATCCTCCAGATTCATAGCACAATTCTCGTCATTTCTGTTTCAGTATTTGTAGGAGTTGACATTGTAAATATGATTGTTATTTTATGATTAGGAATGATTAGGTATATCTTTTATATTTTGTATTTTATTCATGTAAATCTCTAGCCTAAAGATTAGCATCCAAGCTGTATATATTTGAAAAGCCAGTATCAATAAAATTTACGTTTTGCAATCTCTTCATGGTATCAGAGCAAGACGGTCATAATTTTTCTCCACCAGCTGCAACCCTAATCTGCGCCTTACCGCTTACGCATGGCTGCTCAAACCTCCTACTGCCTTGCCCAACCCGAGAGCCAAACCACCCTATTCTCCTTGTCAACCTTGCTAATTGCAAGACCCTAACACCCCTCACCTATCTCGCTTGGTCCTCCCAAGTTACCTCCATCCTTTTTGGCCTTGATCTCCTTCAATTCGTTGATGGCACTCACCCACAACCTCCGGAAACCATCAAATCCGATGGTAAGGACATCCCCAACCCCGCTCTCATTACTTGGAATAGGCAAGATCGCCTTATCCTCGGTGCTCTTCTAGGTACCCTAGATAATTCTGTTGCCCCCCTCGTTTCTCATGTAACCACATCCACCCAAGCTTGGATCATTCTAAAGAAAACCTACGCCAATCCCTCTCGTGCCCACATCCTTCAATTAAAAGACCACCTTGACTCCATCACTAAATCCAACCTCACAATCACTGACTACATGCAAACCATTAAGTCTTGCATTGATAAACTTGCCCTCTTAGGCAAACCTATGGATCCGGAAGATGTTGTTGCTAAGGTTCTCAAGGGCTTAGACTATGATGCTTTCAAACCCATCATTGACTCCGTTAGGGCTAGGGACAACCCAATATCCTTCGAAGCCCTCCACGAAAAGCTCATCCACCATGAACTCACCCTAAAACAACTACCCTCCCCCACCACACCCGTCTTTCCTGCCTTCTTCCATCAGCCACACACCCAGCCTCGGCATCCCACCAATTAGCCTCTCCTTCCCACCCCTCCTCACAACCGCAACACCACTCCTACCCTCTTTAAGGGCAAGTGCCAATATTGTCGCTTTGTGGGTCATGTCATCTCGTAGTGTCGACAATTCAAACGAGATTTCCCTATGGTTACCTTCCCTTCTCCCCCTTCCACCCACCGCCCATCTCGCCATACTCAACCCCACTCCTCGGCCCAAGCTCATACTGCCACTTCCTCTCGACAGTCACCCTCCGCCCCTTGGCTTGTGGACAGCGGAGCCACAAATCATATCACAAATGATCTCTCTACTCTCTCCCTCCATCACCCCTATGATGGCACCGACGATGTTATCATCGAAGATGGATCCTCCCTCCCCATCTCTAATATAGGTTCCTTCTCTTACACTATTTCTAATTCTTCTCGTCTTTAATCATGTACTGCATGTTCCCTTAATTTCCCGAAATATCTTGTCCGTTTCTCAATTTTGCAAGGATAATAATGCCACTATCTCATTCTCACATTCTTCTTTTTTCATAAAGGACATCTCGACCAACCGCATTCTTCTCCAAGGAACATGTGATCGTGGTGTCTACACATGGAATCCTTCATTCTCTCCTCAAGCTCACACTAGCTCTGCCTCAACTCTCAAGTCTTGGCATCATAGACTAGGCCACCCCTCCCTATTGTTTCGCTTTTTGAATAATAAATTTTCATTATCAATTCCTAGTGGTTCCTTTACTTTTTGTGATCCTTGCAATATTAATAAAAGTCATAAGCTTCCGTTTTCTACTTCCTCTCTACATTCTCACGCACCACTTGATTTAATTTTTTTGGATGTATGGACATCTCCCGTACACTCCTATGACAATTACAAATATTATGTCATCTTTGTTGATCATTTCACTAAATATACTTGGCTATATCCTCTTAAACACAAATCTGACACCTTTTCCACCTTCAATAGGTTTCGTGCTTTAGTTGAGAAATTTTTTGACAAACCCATTCTCCAAGTTTTCTCTGACAACGGTGGCGAATATCTCAAACTTACTCCGTCTCTTCTTAACAATGGCATTTCCCATCTCACATCCCCTCCACACACCCCCGAACACAATGGCCGCATTTAACGCCGCCATAGACACCTCGTTGAACGGCCTCACCTCGCTATCACATGCACACCTTCCTCTAAAATTTTGGCCTCATGCTCTCACTACCGCTGCTTACTTAATTAACCGCATGCCCCTCCCACCCTTCATAATGATTCACCATTCCTCCGCTTATTCAAAACGCCTCTAACTATACCAAACTCCGCTCATTTGGGTGCCTTTGCTACCCGTGGTTACGCCCCTATGCTCCACACAAACTAGCTCCCAAATCCACTCCATGCATCTTCATTGGCTACTCCTCCTCCCAAAGTGCTTACCATTGTTTAGACCCAACCACTAACCGTAAGCTGGTTCTCTTCTATTTCTTGCACCCCTCCCTTGAACTAGAACCTGCTGACCAATATTATTTGAATCAATTTCATTTGAGCTGTTATCATTTGAGCTGCTAGAGGCACTTTGGTCTGCATTGCTCCCATCATCTTCAATAGTCTCTTGCTCCTCATCACTATCTTCATCTTCCCATAATAGAACATCAGCTTTGTTCTCTTCTTCGATTCCCCCAATCCGGCTTTTTATCCTCTTCAAATATGGCATCTCTGCTCACAATTATCTTCTTTGTTACTGGATCAAACAACCTGTAAGCTTTAGCTAGATTCATCACTAACACCCAAAAATACACACTTTTTACTCTTGTCATCCAACTTGCTTCGCTTTTGATCTGGTACATGAACATGAGCTACACATCCAAAAATTCGAAAGTAGTCCACCGTAGGTTTCATACCACTCAGGCTTCCTCACGGGGTTCTGCTGGACATAGCTTGGATCTCTATTACGCACATGCACACACCACCTTGCGCCTCGAGGCGAAAACTTTGGGAACTTGCCTTTCGTTCAACATGGTCCTTCTGCATTCATGCATGATTGTTACTTTTTCCTCTCGGCAACTCCGTTTTTTGAGGAGTATACGCTGTCCAATTGCTGCTAATACCTTCAACGCACAAAACTCCCCAAATTCATTAGAGGTGTACTCACCACCCCTATCTGTCCTTAAACGAATAATGTATGCACCCGTTTCTTTTTCAACACAAGTCTTGAAATTTTTAAAAATCACAAATGCTTCCGACTTCTCATGTAAGAAATAAACCCAAGATTTACGAGTAAAATCATCAATAAAACTTAAGATGTACCTCTTGTCACTGTTTGAAGTTGGCGTGATAGGACCACATATATCAGAATGCACTAACTGAAGTTGCTTTGAAGCTCTCCACAGACTCCTCAATGGTATCGATTCTCTATGTTGCTTTCCGGCTAAACATATAGTACATATCTTCTTTGGGAACTTTAGAGAGGGTAAACCATCCACCATCTTCTTATATGAAAGTGTTCTGAGTCCCTTGTGATTAAGGTGCCCAAAACGACAATGCCACAAATGAGCCTCTTTCTCTATCTCAGCTTGTAAACACATAGAATCTGTTGGTACCATTGAAGCTGACAAACAAAACATTATATTTCCACTCATGTTAGCATGCATAATTAAACCTCTCCTAGCATGAAATACTTTGCAAGTTCTATGCTGAATTAAAATAGCTAACCTTTTCTCTTGAAGTTGTCCAATGCTAAGCAGGTTATTCTTAAGCTCAGGAACAAAATAAACTTCTGATATTACCTGAGTGATACCATTCACTTGTACCCGTATGCTTCCTTTTGCTACAACCTCCATTCTCATATCATTCCCAAGTTTAACGGTCCGATGAAAGCCTTCTTCCAATTCTGAGAACCATCCTATGTTCCCCGTCATGTGATTGCTGCATCCGGAGTCGAGATACCAGACTTCTTCTTGAATTGGACGTGGCTCAACATAGGACATCAACAAAAGCTCCTCTTCTTCCTCCAACTCGACATAATTTGCCTTCTTTTCCAAATCGGGACACTCATACTGAAAGTGTCCCAACTTATGACACTTATAGCATTCAATAAGAGCTTTGTTTAGGAGTTGTTTTCCTCTTCCTTTACCTCGCCCTCCTCTGGACGAACCTCTACCCCCACTTCCTCTGACTAACTTATCATCATGTGCTATTTTTAATGCATGTTCCTCTTCCTGATACCCATGCATTCTCTGTTCATGAATAAGCAGACTCCCATGTAATTCATCAATGCTTAAGGTACTTAAATCATTTGACTCCTCTATTGAGCAAACAACATAATTAAATTTGGATGTCAATGATCTAAGTATCTTGCTAACCACTATAGGCTGCTCCATTACTTCACCATTTGATTTCATCTTGTTCACCACAGTCAAAGTTCGTCCCAAAAAGCTGTCTACTTTTTCTCCTTCTCTCATGACAAGCAACTCAAACTCCCGTCTCAGTGCTTGAAGTTGGGCCCTTTTCACCTTTGTGGATCCTTGATACTTCTGCCGCATAGAATCCCATATTGCCTTCGACGTCCCTTTGTCGAGAATTGTTTCCAAGATTTCCTTGCCAATGGCTTGAAACAGGAAATTCTTGACCTTCAGATCCTTAAGCTTGGCCTCCTCCACACTTCTTTCTTTGCCACTGCCGCCGCATTCCCGATTGTCGGGTGTCGAATCCCGTCGTCCACCAGGTTCCACATCTCCTTACTCCTCAGAAAATTCTCCATCATCATTGACCAATGATCATAATTAATGGCCATCGAACCTTGGAATGGCCGGTTGTATAAATTTATCTGAGGTTGACATTCTACTCTCTCTGTATTTACTCAAAAATTCACACACTTATCAGGCCCTTTCGAAGAGCTCTGATACCAAATGTTGAGATTGAAAAATACTAGTGTTCACAAAAGGAAGTCTGAGAGAGAGAGATCTATTAAACTGATGCAAACTTGTGGCTTTATATAGCCATTTACAGGATTGGGAAAGCAAATAACTAAAAAGCTAAAAACATGGAGATTGACTAAATCAAGATAACTAAGCCTTATCTTCTCAAAGGAATAGGACTCCCAGATGACTAGGACTTATTAACAACCTAGACTAAATTTCAAACAGACTATGACCATCAGTATGTAGATTCTCACGTCCAACAATGGCAACATAAATCTTCATGATATATATATATACTTTCAGACTTGGTAGCTTTCAAATTTCTTAATTAATTATAGTTTTGTTTGGAGAAATACAAATAATATACAAATAAATGAATATGTCTGACTGGAGCCTCTTTTACTGGCTTTCCAGCAGAGTACTCGTTTCACGTGGTGCTTTTGTTAAGCAAGCATTTCTTGATCTTAGAGTAGGAAAAGAATATTAGAGGACAATCAAGTTCTTCGGTAGACTCCAACATTGGCTCCCATAAGCGACCCTAGATAGATGGTGTCCCTGTACTGATGTACTTCTGCAAGAAACGGAGCCTGAAACTGTGGGCTGAAAGTCAAGGTTTCTAGGATAGTGCCAGAGCCATTAATCCTAATACCAAGGAGTTGGCCAGTTGGACTCGTCACGGCCACCCAAAAGTCTCCGGACTCCGTCCTCCTGATGTTATCGGGAATTCCGATCGTGATTTGCAATATAACCTCTGCAGTGTTTGCTTTGGGACCTCTTAGCCAGTACTTGATAACACTCGAAGCAACAAATTCAGTTATAAGGAGGAACGAACGATCTTTACTAATAGCCAGTCCAGCTGCTCCAGGAATGCTGCTTAGTAAAACCGATACCCTTCTAGTCCTTCTATCATATTTAAGCAAGCGTCCGGTTGAATCACGAGTGGAAAGTATCAAGGGAACATTGCTGTAGAGAAGGGAGAGAAAATTGTAAGAACGAACGAACGTGCATGTTGCAAAACTAAAAAGATTAAGGTAAAACGATATGGGTGAGTTGTGCGTACTCAATTCCGGCGGTAGAACTTGCATCAGTGAAGTAAACATTTCCGGTGGATTGGTCAACGTCGAGACCAACAGTGAAGTCAAATGGGATTCCATCTGCGCTTGAGGCAAGTTGGGTAGCTCGACCTCCATTACGTCCAACGACAAACAATCCTAAAGTGGCATCAGCAATGAAGAGTTGTCTTGTGCGATGGAAGAATGCCAAAGTTAAGGGTCTGCCGCAGGTGGATAACAAGTTGAGGGTTTTAACGCCATCACATAGTGCTCTCGTTCTAAAACAAATAAATCAATGTTAATTTGTTATTGATAATTAAATATGATAAATATTGAGTGCACTAAAAGAGTTGAGTGCACAAAGAGGGTTTAAATCATGTTGAGTGAAAAATATAGTTAGCTAGTTACCTATTTGGGGAAGTGTAGGCAAAGTTGACAAATCTATTTCTTGAATTTTGGTACATGAGAATTCGACCGTCCATGACACCGGTGTAAGGTCCCCTGCCTATGGAGTCGAAAGCAAAGTTATGAGGACCCAATGATGGGACGGGAAGATTTTGAATTGTTGGGAGAGATAAAACCGAAGAAGACGAAGAAAAGAAGAATAAAACGATCACGTATAAAGCCGGAAGGATGTTGTTTACAAAATTAGAGCTCGCCATGACTGTATGCATATTATCTCGTTAATTACGGGAGTTGTTAACTATGTGACCTTGCCGGTTATGGCCATGGATGTATTTATAGGCAAACAATAAAGGATAATGAAAAAGAGAGAGAGGGTCCTAAGTTGGCCGTGTTTAGAAAAGTCAAATGGTTATTTTATATGAGCATTTGAATGGAATGGCTCCGATCTTACTCTTTTGGGGGGTTTTCCGGTTTTGTTTGGCTAATTTTATAATGGAAATCTTAGTTCGGGTCAATTCCAAAAAAAGAAAAATTAAAAAATATAATCATTATCTTGAAAAGATCGGGTCAACTTGTTGGTGAACAAAGAGAATATGACAGAGTCACATCCTAGACGGAGCATACAAAATTGCGTCTCTCTCTCTCTCTCTTTCTTCCAATAATTCATTAGAATATGATGCTGAGTTAGTGATTGTTTGGTGGAGTGTTTTGGTTAAAATATTGATAAAAAATGTTATGTTCTTTCTTTAAAAAAGTCTCAATATAGTGTTTTAAAACACTCCAATTTATAGCGTTTTAAAAATATGTTACGTTTACAACGACTCTTTTTTATGAAAAAATAACGTTTTGAAATAATTTTTCAAACGTGTTTACAAAAATAAAACTGCGTTTTGAAAATGTTGTGTTTTAAAAACTCTGCGTTTTGAAAATGCTGCGTTTTAAAAACGATGCATTTTGAAAAAGCTGGTTTTCAAAACGCTACACCAAACGAGACCTTAAACTATTACCTACTCAATTCTCCCTCCGTTTTTTAATAGTTATCATCGTTTTTTTTTATCTATTTCAAAATAATCATTTTTTTTAATTTTAATTTTTAAGAAACACTTTTACTATTTTATACCCTCTCCGTTTCATGCAAAGAATACACTATATTATTTTGGAATATTTCATTCAAAAAGTGTATTTTCAAAAATTATACTTACAATTTCTATAACATTTTAAGTACATTATTTGTGTTTAATTATTTTTGTAATTATGACTAACTTTAATGAAATTAATATATTCTCTAATAATTACACTTTTCAAATGGGAATTCTTTGGGTGAAACCAGGGATTACATATTTGTTAATCCAATGACATTAAAGAAAACTTTTTATCATTATCGTTTGTTAATCCAATGAATGGTGTGCCAGGTAAAAAATGATTACTCCCTCCGTCCCTAATTTATCGTCCTTGTTGATCCGGCGCACCGTTTAAGAAAACTTATTTGACTGGATTATTAATATTGGTTTAATGTGTAGTTTCCTTTAAAACCTATGTGTATGTGGCCCATAATTAAAGTAGGGTGAAAAAGTAAGGGTAAAATGGTAAAAATGATGTTCTAAAAAGATAAGTTTCAAAGTGGACAATTATTTTGGGACGGACGAAAAAGGAAATGAGGACGATAATTTAGGGACGGAGGGAGTATTATTTAGAAACGGATAGAGTAAGATCTATACATATATAAAAAGAGATGAGCCAAATCTGAAAAGTTTCCGTCAAAATACACTTTCCAGATTTGGCAAAATTTATATTTTGTTATAATATCAAATTGCTTTGGAAAAGTAATCTTAATTTTTTGACTAATTTATTATATAGATAATGACTTTTTTTATATTGATTCATGGAGAAAATTAATTACATAAATTGATAAACATCACGCCTAACAATCTTGATTTCTGGCACTATTTATAAATTCGTAAATTGTTTGACTTCTTTTATAACATGGAGAATAAAGTAATTCCAATTATTTCACTAATTTATTCGACATATAAATTCGAAAACTGTTTGTTTTCTTTTATATTGATTCGTGGAAAAAATTAATAACAGAAATTGATAAACATCATGCTTAAATTTTGACATAGGCATGATGTTTATCAATTTCTGTAATTAATTTTCTCCATGAATCAATATAAAAGAAGTCAAACAGTTTATGAATTTATCTATACAATAAATTAGTCAAAAAATTAAGATTACTTTTCCAAAGCAATCTGATATATTAATACAAAATATAAATATTGTCAAATCTGAAAAGTGTATTTTGGTGGAAACTTTCCAGATTTGACTCATCTCTTTTTATATATGTATAGATATTAAAACATGATACTTCCTTAGGAATAGAGGAAGTAAAAAATTTAGAAATACATTTGAACACAATAATACTAAGGTTGCTTGAGACAATGATAAAATTTCTCTTTGCCAAAGAGAAGACGCACGATCGATTCCGATATCCACCCAAGATGAAGTCAATTGGAGGAGGTAGGAAATACTAACAACAAATAAAAACTAAGAAATTTGAATTGGAGGTAAACCTTGGGCCACCATAATTATATCACTACATAATCTTCTTCTAGAGGATCTTGTTTCACAACAATTTCTGGTTTTGAAACGCGATATGCAATAACTCTGTCCAGTATTTCCATCTACACATGAGACAAAGAAGATTCAGACATATTAATTTAACTATATTTTATGCATAAAAGTGATTAACTAATTAAAACATTAAAAAAAAAATACTGCCTTGTTTACAAAATTTGAATCGTTCCACGTATCATCGTACAATAGTATTTGAGATGGAGGAGGGGGTGTCAGAGTTGTTGGGGGAGTTGTAGGTGGAGTTGTAGGTGGGGTTGCTGGGACCTATTTTGGAGCAATGTGTAAGATAAAATTATGTAATTGTAAAATTTGTATTATATGTAATTATTAACACTTATCTAAACATGACTTGGGTGCTTACAAATTCCTCTACATTATCAGAATCATAACAATTAGGTGGAGTTGGAGATGCAGGTGGAGTGTCAAATGGAGTTGCAGTGACCTATTTGAAACCATGTATGTGTTAGATAAAAACTATATCATCATAAAAAATGATTTTGATGTAATAGTGTATGAAATGACAACATTTTAATTTTAGAGTTGAAATTATAGGAATTTATACATGTGGTAGAAGCACTATAGAAGAACTATATGATAAACTATATTTGTTGTCGAAGTTTTTTCTTGTGATGGTAAGAGAATTATTATCCTACCGAATGTAATACATTGGGAAAGTGCAACGTATAATTGACCATGAGTAAACACTGGGGTACGAAGATCAATGCCGACAAATTTAACCGATTGGCCTTGTGATTTATTTATAGTCATTGCAAACGCCAACCTAATTGGAAATTGTCGTCTTGTAATAGGAATGGTAAGCTCAGAAGCAGAAGGGGTAAGAGAAATTCTTGGTATAAATACCAAACTTCCAACTTTATCTTCCGTTAATATTTCGGCTTCAATAATCTACTGCACACATCTTACTACCCTCAGTCTTGTTCCATTGCAGAGACCATCCTTTGGGGCAAGATTCCTGAGCAAAATAACTAGACAACCGATTTTCAATTGCAGGTTTGAAGGGGGAGACCAAGAGGATTCAAAGAGTTCAAATATTCGATTGGGAATCTATTTACCATGATCAGATCACTCGTATCATCTTCCACGTTTTTGTCTGCCGATAGATAACTAATGACATTTTCGGGGAATATTTTCAATGCTTCAACATTTATATTATTAATATCATCATTGCATGCAGATAAAATAGTCCGTTCTGTTAAGAATTTCGCAAAAAAAGTCTCAGCTCTATGCAGTTGTGGATACACTTCTCTTATTAATTCATTGAGGTCTTGACACTTTCGAATTGTAGAAGGTAGTTCAATGGTTTCATATGGATTAGTTCCTACCTGTTGATTGAAATTAAATTAATGTCAATCATAAAATGTTTATTAATTTAAAATTTAAACGTTGATGTGTAAAATTAATATTACATCGTTCAAATATATAGCGAATTCAACATTTTACGAATCATTTGGATTCAATCGTATGTTTTGTGATAGAGTCAAAATGTGTATTTGATTCCGCATGAATTGACTGTTTAGTGAAGGAACATATAGTGTCTTCCAACACACAAGGTTCTAAAAATCGTTAGACGGTTGCTAGCCTGCACACTAGTACCTAGCGCCTAGGGGATTAGTCGAGGCGTAATCGGGGCCTAGCCAGGGCCTAGAATTAAGACATAATTACATTTTTTTTTTGATAATTTACATCAAAGATCAAACACATTGACTACAAATTTAATTTTTTTTATTTTTGTCATTTTATCAAACACTTGTCCATATGTGTAAAATGAACAAAAATATACAAACCTATCATTAATCTCAATTTTCAACAACCCCAAAGCAATAAACCAGCCAAGTTTAGAACTAATATATATATATATATATATATATATATATATATATATATATATTACTCCACCAACCAACTGCCCCTACAACTCACAGTCTAACATATCCTCCCTAATCCCTTCTTATTCTAAATTATGAGTCTCAAGACAGCCCCCTTCTTCTTCATTTTTTTTCTTCTTCTTTCTTCTATTTATCTGGGAAACCGGCAACCATTTTTTTTTCCTTTCTTTTTTGTCTTCTCTCTCTCTCTCTCTCTCCGGCAGACCGACTCTCCTTATTTTTTCATCATCTCTATTGATGATAAAAGTATATTTGTTTTTATCTAAAAACTTATAAAATCAACATTACTTTTTAAGCAATGTAGAATATATATCTTTTATTTGTAATAATACTAATTTAAAACCAAAATCAATTTATAGCAAATGCATGTATGACATATCTCTTCTATTGCTAATAACAGTAAAAGTACGTCTTTTATCTAATCTAAAATAATTTAAAATCAACATCGTTTTCTAACCAATGTGAGATATACATCTTCTATTGGTAATAATTGTAGAAGTCTTGTATCAAAAGACTTTGAAAACCAACATCACTTTCTAACCAATGTACGATACATCTCTTCTATTGGTAATTAATAATAGTATTTTTAAATCCAACATCAAGTTCTAATCAATGTGCGATATATCTTTTCTATTGTTAATAATAGTAAAATATTTTGTAACAAATGTGAGATACATCTATTGTAAGAGTGAAAGCCTTTAGTTTAAAGACTTTAAAATCTAACTTTTCTTTTTAAATAATGTGATATACATCTATTTTATTGTTAATAAGAGTAGAAGTCTTTTACATAAGACTTTCAAAACTAACATTTTTTTTCTAAACAATGTAAGATACATATTTTCTATGGTGATAAGTAGAAGTCTTTTATCAAAAAAAATTTAAAACCAACATCAATTTATAATCAATATGAAATACATCTCTACTTATATTACCATTAGAAGAGATGTTTCTTATATTGGTTATAAATTGTTGTTAGTTTTAAAAGTCATTAGAAGTCTTTTATCTTAAAACTTTTGAAAGCAACATCATTTTCTAACGAATGTGTGATACATTTATTCTATTAATAATAATAGTAGAAATCTTTGATCTTAAAACTTTTGAAACCAACATTATTTTCTATCTAATGTGAGATACATCTCTTCTATTGTTAGTAAAAGAATTTTATCTAAAAAAATTTAAACTAAAATAATTCTTTGAAACCAATGAGGAACAAATCATTTTTATTGGTAGGATTTTTCCTAAGAACTTTTAAAGCCAACATCAACTTCTAACAATTGTGAACATATATTTTTTTGTTAGTTTAGTAAAAGTCATTTATCTAAATACTTTTTAAACCAACATTAATTTTCGTCTAATGTTTGTGAAATCACTTTTATTGATAATTATAGTAAAGATTCATCTTACGTTGATTATAAATTAATGTTGATTTTAGAAATCGTTAATGTACTCACCTAATACTTGTTGAAAAATTAGTGTTTTTAGTAAAATAAATTGTGAAACTTGAGGCCCGAATTTTGTTTACGTGTCATTTGTTTATTGACAAAGATAATTGTATAAATGTATTCTACTCGGTGAGAGCATTAAAATGATATATTTATTTGTCCAAATCGAGTTTTGGATGAATAGGATATTAAGGTTTAAAATATAGTGTTAGAAGTGAGTCATTGGAGTAAAGTACTCACACAATGTCAATCTAATAATATTATCCCACATTGGTTAAGAAATGATGTTGGTAGTTAAAGTCTTTCTACATAAGATTGTCACTATATATTATTAACCAAGGTTCTAAAAATCGTTAGGCGGCCGCTAGGCGGCATACTAGCGCCTAGCGCCTAGGGGACTAGTCGGGGCGTAATCGGGACCTAGGCGGGGCCTAGATTTAAGGCATAATTACCATTTTTTGATAATTTACATCAAAGATCAAACACATTGACTACAAATTTAATTTTTTTTATATTTGTCATTTTATCAAACACTTGTCTATATTTATAAAATGAACAAAAATATACAAATCTACTCTTAATCATAATTCTCAACAACCCCAAAGCAATAAATTAGCCAAGTTTAGAACTAAAACCAAAAAAGATATTACTTAAGTTCGCCCCCCGTTACCCCCATCTCTGCCTCACCATTACCACTCCTCATTCCTTCTCCAGTTCACATTCCCTTCCTTCTCTGGTCACCGCATGCTACAAAATCAAAGCTACAAAAATAAATTAAGGTCGGCGAGGTTTGGCTTAAGCGCCGACTTGGTCGATTAGGCGGCCACTAAGAAAGTCGCGGCGGTAGAGAAGGGCCTAGCGCCTAGGCGGGGTTTAGGCGGAGCTAGACGGGGAGTTTTAGAACACTGTTATTAACAATAGAAGAGATTAATAGTAAATGATTAATATCACAATATTATATTAACTATTATTAACTATTATTTTTAGTTAATGGCTAGAAAATGAAATGTTTCAACTTAAGTGATGTGGAAGCTTGATGATTCAACAATATCAAAAGTTGGGTGATGTGGCATAACCATAGTGGTACAATATGGGATATATTTTTTTTGTAATAATAATATAACTTTTGGACATTATAATTATATTGTTAATATCTTCCATGGTTGTAATTTTTTTTATTGTTACTAATATTAAACGATTTTTTACCTAAATACTTTTAAAATTAACATAAGTTTCTAGCTAACGCGAGATACATATTTTGTATTAATAATAATAGTAATTTTTTTATCTAAATACTTTTAAAATTAACATTTAACTTGATAATAATATTAGAAGTCATTTTGTTAAAAACTTTTAAAATAATAATTCATTTTTAAACAATATGAGATACGTAAATTTATCATGATAAAAAATAATATTTGTACAAAAGTAATGTTTAATAAATCACTCCTCATTGAATAATGTCAAATAAATAATTTATTATTTGCTAATCAATTCCATGAATAATAACAAAAAATTATCATAATAAATTATAATGTTAATTTGTGGTACCGCTGAAATTTACCTTTAGATTCGCTACTTAATATATATATTATACTATATGTTAGTTCATAATACGTACACAGTACTTGCCAATATAGATACTTTTTTTTACATTTTTAGTTCGTTTAAAAAAAATTATAAAACTTTACTTTTAATAAAATCTTTGTACCATTTTATCACTACTTTTTCTTTTTACTTTAATAATAACAACAACTTACACTACATTTTTTTAGTGTCACTCATTGCATTCTTGTGCGTGCACTACCCCTCTAGTCTACCGTTTCGTTCATGTTGTAACTCTATAAAGCGCATTCCATCTACAGAATTGTTAGCTTAGAGTATCACCACTATGTATTTGTGGCCGTCGACATTATATGTGTCTATTTTTTTTCTTTTTACATTCAATTAAAATGGATATCTCAAATATAAATTTGGATTTAATCTTATATGACATACAATCACCCATTAAAACAATATTTGACAAAAAAATAAAAGAAAAAAAGAACAACCAATAAAAAGAGTTTTTATAAAAAATAATGATAACTAGGATGTATCCACACCTTCAAGTATAATGTAAAAAATTGACATTGTTATCTACAAAGTGAACAAATTTGGTTGTCACATCATATTCATACTCATCAACCACATTTACATTGTAGATGTTTTTTCTTAAAAAAATAATATAAATTTTAGGTAACATCTAATTTCTTTCACATCTACGTTAACATTGAAGATGTTCTTAGTTTCTTGTACTCCTACAAACTGTGGGGATTGCCTCCATGGTCTTGATAAAACTCCGTTTGTTTCACGAAAATGTTTTTCGAAATGATTTTGGAAAATGAAAAAAAAATCATTTTTAGGAGTTTGGTAAATCTTTTGAAAACATGATGGAAAACATTTTCAGATGTTTGGCAAACACACGGAAAAATGTTACGAAAAATAATTTATGAATAAATACAAAAAATGTATTATAATATTAATGCACATATTGAATATAAGATAATGTTGAACTTTAAATAATTTTTCTTTAGTAACCCTCAATTTATCATTAGTTGTGTCAAATCACTACGGTCCATCATTTTTCAATCTCACAAATACAAATATAAAAAAATTGATAATTGATATAAAAAACGTTTTACAAAAGAAAATGGATAATATTTAGGACTTCCCCAAATAATATAGTGCACACAAATTTTAGGACGTAATGAGTATTGATTAAAGCTATAATTTATAAATATATAGTGTGTTCGAACATTTGAAAAATGACTTACGAAAAATAAATTAGTAAGTCATTTTTCCTAAAAATAAGGCTTCGTTTTCCGTTAAATCGAAAAAACTTTTATATTGGCTACATTTTCTAAATGTCATAAAATGAAGAAAACGTTTTTAGAAGTCATTTTCCGTTAAATAAACAGAGCTTAATTGTTGTTTTTAGGACAAATTGTTGGTTGGTATCTTTTTCAACTATTTAATCGCTTCATTCCATAGTTTTTTTCAACCACTAAAGTCCATTTTCAAAATATTATTTGTGAAATGCACAGATCGGCTCCTTCCACAGCTCCAGCCAATACTTTGGAGTTCAAAAATCACAATTGTTGCACAACAAAACGTGGACTTAGATGATTTTTCTCATTCATAAAGTACGATACATTGATGGACTGGACGATTTTTCAACAGAAACGAAGGCAGAGAAGGAGGAAGAAGGCGGAAGATATGAATGTCTGGTTCATCATAATTTTGCAACACGATGCATAAATTGGGTGCTTGACTAGATGCAACGCTATGCATGTATTGGATTATGGACATGTTTGATTTGACTTATCTGAAAGTGCTTATTACTTATAATTTACCATAAGTTGTTTTTGAAGCGTTTGATTTCACTTATGGTAAGATAAGTCATAAATCATGTACAAGTCACTTAAAGCACATGTAAGGCTATAAGCTGTAAACACTAAGGGCTCATTTATTATGGTTGATGACTTATGACTTATGGCTGATAGCTTAAGTTGGTGGCTGAATGACTTGTGGTTGATTGCATGATAAACTGTCTGTTACAGCTGTTTAAAAGCTGCTTATGAGCTGTTATAATTATTTGTTAACAAAAAAAAACTTGAAATTTAGTATTCATATTTTTATGTATATTTCATAAAAGGATGAAATGAGGATAATCAAATATTTATTAATGAATAGTTGTCTTCATGTTTAAAAAAAAAAACCAAAAAAGTAAAAAAATTTGGCTTTTAATTTGGCTTTGGCTTTTCAATGCATAAAGAGTGTTGTACCTTACTTATTGACTTCTGGCTTATAAGTTGAAACTAACACTTTAAATATGATTTTTAAAAATCAAAAGTCAAAAGTCACTCCAAATAAGCTGCAACAAACGACCACTAAGTCTAGTGCTTAATTTTACTTTATAAAAATATGTGAGTCCTCTTCTTTATTGAAATTTTATATTCCAAGATTACCCTTCTTAATAATAGTAATAAAAATAAAAAGTAATAATAATAATAATAATAATATTAATAATAATAAATAAAAAGAATTATAATAATATTAATAAATAATAATATGAATAATGATAATAGTTATAACAATAATAAAAATTGTATTAATAATGATTTTTTTTTTAAGGAAACAGGGGCGGCACCCTGCGAGATTTATTAAATAAAAAAAAAAGTACAAACTTGAGGGGGACAACCAGCCTTACCCTTATAAATGGGAGGACAGAGGAGCCTAACCTCGAAAAGGAGAGTACAAAGCAAAATGTTAAGAAATACGAACATAAGGAGTGCTTCTAACATCAAGATTAATGAGACCACGAATATGAGGAGGGAGATCTGAAGCATGGGCAAACTCAGTCTGAGAGAGAGAGTCACAAGCCAAGTTCGCCAGCCTATCAGCAACTGAATTAGCCTCTCTGAAACAATGAGCAAAAGAAACTTGCCGGAGGTTCTTAATCCGAAGAATATCTCGAAAAACATATGATTGAGCCCAGGGGAAACTATGGCCTTTGGTGATACAGTCAAAAATAACTTTAGAATCTATCTCCACAATAACGTTGCCCAAATCTTTGTCAAGGATCCAACGGAGGCCAAAATGAAGAGCCCGAAGCTCTGCCACCATATTGGTACCATCACCATAATATGAAGAGAAGGCATAGATAACTCTACCAAGAGAGTCACGAATAATACCACCACCTCCAATACAGCCAGGGTTTCCACGACAAGCACCATCTGTGTTTAATTTTAAGAAGCCACTGGGAGGTTTGGACCAATACACAGATTGGACAGTAATCTTCTTACGAGGCCCAAAAGAAATACGGGGCGAGACAGATAAGTCAGAAAGAAAGTAGTTGGCCGCTTGAAGGGAATCTTGGAGATCTGCACTAATATTATGAATGAGCACATGCACAGGAGCTCGTTGACCTTCAAAAAAAGCATGGTTTCTGAATTTCCATAGATGCCACAAGATGAAAGAAGGAAGAAGACTAAAGACTAGGGAAGAGCGATGCAACCACCAAGAGAAACATCTTTGTTGGATAGAGCCAGGCTGAGAGGGGATCCCAAATTTATCATGGAAAAAGTTCCAAACAGAGGAGGCAGAAAAGCTTGAGAGAAAGACGTGGTCAAAAGATTCAAAGTTACCTTCTGCGCAGCAGGAACATTTTGAAGCTAATGAAAAACCTTTTTTCAAAAGGCCTTCGTCAATAGGGAGTTTATACTGAAGGAGCCTCCAGAGAAAAATGCCAACTTTCCTGGGCAGAGACTTGTGCCAAACATATTTGGCAGACAGTAATAAAGGTCGAGGAAGCCTGACAAGAGAAATCGCTGAAGAAAGTAATATTAATAATAATATAGTAAGAATAATCGTAATAATAATAGTAACAGCAATACTAATATCAATATTATAATAATAAAATATAATATTATTAATAATAAATTAAATCAATAATAATAATATAAATAAAACTAATATTATTATTAAAATAATAAAATGAATACTAAAATTTATAAGTAATAATAATAATAAAAGTAATATTAATGTTAATAAAATAATAACAATAATAAAGGCAATAGTAATGATAATAATAATAGTAATACTTAATAACAATGATAAAACTTGTATTAATATTAATAAATTAATAAAAAAGTGATAATAATAATAATACTAATAAATAAAATAAATAATAATGATAATAATACTATTACAATTAATAATAATAATAATAATAATAATAAAAATAAGAATAAGAATAATAATTAATATTATTATTATTATTATCATTATTATAACTATAATAATAATAATAATAATAATAATAATAATAATAATAATAATAATAATAATAATAATAATAATAATAATAATAATAATAATAATAATAATAATGTAAATCACATTTTGTAATGATGCTATTTTAGTATTTACGTTTGATTTCAGCACGATTTCAACTTATTAATCAAACACACACACTAACTTATGAAAGTTAATCAACACTTTCAAAAAGCTAAATCAAACATCACCAGTCATAAGTCATAAGTAATAAGTCATCAGCACATATTAATAAGTTAAATCAAACACGCCCTATGTAATTTAAATTCAAGATTTATAGTGTTGGTGGAGTGTGATGCAAAATTATTTTAGATATTTTAAATTGATGCATCGTGTTGCAAAAATTGATTCGGTACAATGTATTGAGTGAGTGATCCCCAAATGCTCCTTCTCTTTCCCTTGCAGCCATGGCGAAACAAATCCTGGCCGGTAAATAGCTTTGTTAAAAACAAATCTTGGCCGGTAATTAGCTTTTGATAACCGACCGATCTGTTTTATATAATAGACTAGATTCTGTGCCCGTGCCTATGGCACGACGCCAGTATGGGACGATGTCAAATAAATCAATATAATAAAGGAAGAACAGTTTGAAGCCATGGCGATGACAGATACTCAAAAACCAAAAAAAAAAAAAAATCAAAAACCCAATCGAAGGAAGAACGGGTTGCAGCCATGGCGGTGACACATCTGGCCAAAAACCAAAAAAGCAAAATCACAATTTCACAAACCCAAACCGAGATCAACCAAAATTCGGCACATTCTTACAGTCCGACCCAAACATTGTACTAATCCAAGACAACAAAACCCCGAATTACTATCACCGCCACAGCAACGCCTCTTACCCAAGCCCCGATTCCTCCCCCAACAACTCCCCTTCCCCTTTCTTCATGTCTCCCGTCTCAATCAAGCTTCTCCTTATACTAAATCCCCATCAATCAACCCGTTTGATGAAGATGAATGACAACCGTAAATACGTGTTGATTGGGTCGCTTGATTGGGTTTACGGTCAGGGAGTGCGGAATGAGGGTGAGGATAAAAACCGCTTCAAATAGATGTAGATGATGAGGAAGAGAGAGAAAAAAACGTGTAAGGATTGAGAACGGGAAGCTTGGCCGGAAGAGAGGATGAAGAAGAAGATAAATGTTAGAGAAGGGAAACCACCAACTATGATGACAGTAAGTTCACAGAGATCAATTGAGAAATATCAAAGAAATGGTCAGGCAGAACAGAGAGAAACAGATGAGAGATTAAAGGAAGAGAGAGAAAGAGATAGAGAGAGATAAGGATTGTGGAGATAAAAACGGTTGAGATTAGATTTAATTCTGACCGGTAGATAGCTTTGTTAAAAATAAATCATGGCCGGTAATTAGCTTTTGATAACCGACCGATCTGTTTTATATAATAGATATCACAATTCTTTCGCCCTAAAAAGGTCATTTTCCCATTTAAAAAAAATACGGTGGATTGTAACGGTTAAATTTTTTGAAAAAGGGATCGGTTCAAATTTACCCTTTGTTTTGTTTTGTTTTTTCCAAGTTTTGTGTGTCTTGAAGATGAGCTTTGTTATTAGTATGACTTGTGACCGGCCACAACGTTTGAGGGCTAAATTGTTCCTGAAATGACTGAGTTTGTTTGACTCTGGTTAATAGAATATTAGTATATGTGCATGCACCATATGCACGGTGTAGATATGAGATCAAATTTAATGAATGATCAGGATAAACAAAACTTATAACTAATGGGGTAATTCAAACAAAAACCTATAACTGAAGGTTTTATATGTAACTAGTTTTATACCCGTGCGTTAAACGCACGGACAAAAGTCTTTTTTAATTAAATAATATTCAAGGAAGACGAAGAAATAAATATTATTATTGAAAGTTTAATATAATATTTTACGTTGATTTGAGTCAGTTTTTTATTATTATTTCTCACTCTTACATTTGCATCATAGAAAAATACACATCATACTTACATTAAAGGTAAGATTCATATATTCCCTTTTAACTTATTATATAAACAAATATATTAATTAAGAAATTCAATTACATTTTGTGTAAAGTACTAATCATAAGTTGCAATGTATTAAATATCATTATTTTTTATGATATCTTTATTATTATATTTTTAAGTTATGAAAAATCAAACGTTTCACCAAAATATGAGGTATTATTTATTTAGTAAAAAAATAATATCATAAATTAGAAAAAAAGATAAAACATTTATAACTTTGAATCTACTTAATAATAAAAATTAAAAGATGTAACAAACATAACAAATATTTACATTGGGTAAGCGAGAGAGATCTATTTAAATGCTTTTTCTTATTTGAAATGACAGTAGGATTTGAACATTCTTCATGATTTGTTGAATCAACAATGGCCAAGATACTTGAAGTTGTGAAAGGTGAGTATGTATAGAAATTGCTCTTCCCAGTATCGTGTACTTGTGTAGTAGCTGAAAAAAATATGTAATGCTTTAAAAATATATAAAATAAATTTTTTAATAAAATTTACTTTAAAATAGTATAATATATCGTCTCATTCGTGATATCCAATAAATGAAAAACTAAAGTAGGATCCAAAACATTTTGATTAAAACCTCCAATATTATATTGTTGGGAAACAATATTTTACGCAATACAGTTTATATAAGATTATTAAATTAAAGAAATAAACATAAAAAATCATCCATACATACTACTCCCTCCGTCCCTAAATTATCGTCCTCCTTTCTTTTTTCGTCAGTCCCAAAATAATTGTCCACTTTGAAACTTACCTTTTTAGAACATAACTTTTACCACTTTATCCTTACTTTTTCAACTTACTTTAATTATGAGCCACATACACATGTGCTTTAAAGGAAACTACACATTAAACCAATATAAATAATCAAATCAATTGTTTTTTCTTAATCTGTGTGCCGGGTCAACCAGGACAATAATTTAGGGACGGAGGGAGTATTATTTTCAACTCGCGGACTAAATAATTCAAAAGACTTTAACACCTCATTCAAAAGACTTTAACAAAATTATTGATGAAAAATATTATTTTCTTATGATCATTTCCAAAATGAGAAATTAAAAAAAAAACCATCATTGAAAAACACTAAAATGTCTACTATTTATAAAGCTACAACAGTAAAATCTCAACTCAACCCTTAAGCCTCATGTCAAGTAAATTGTCCATTTTAACCTATTATATATAAGTAATACACCACCTCAAAACCTATTATACCCATACGATGCGAGGTTCAAATAATATTTTTGTTCGCTAAAACTATTTATAATAAGATTATATAACTATTTTAGTACTCCATCTGTTTTCAAATTATCTTCTTCTTTGATCCGACACACCGTTTAAGAAAATAATAATTGAATGTATTATAATTTGTTTGTCCATGTTATTTCATTTGAGGCCTTTCAACATATGCTCATAATTAAAATAAGTAGAAAATGTAAGAGCAAAGTGGTAAAAGTGGTTTTTTAAAAAAGAAAGTTTTGAAAGAGGACAATAATTTTAGAACGGACGAAAAAGGAAAGGAATACTTTAATTTGAAAACTGGGGGAGTAATAATTATAAATTGAAGATATCCATATACAATAATGTATATAAAAAATACAAATTTCATATTAATTAAAGTGCCTCAACTTCCAATGTATAGCTGAAAAGTTACATTTGAGTTTCATTTATGGTAAGTAATTTGGGCGGGAAAAATCACTGTTGTCATTATATATATATATTGTAGAGGGGTAATTCAAACATAACTTATAACTGAGGGGTTCACTTGTAACTCACATACTTACGAATCAATCTGGATCGTCAGTTATATTTAGCACAATTTGATCAGACCCACATTCAATGTATAGACTAGATTTCATGCCCATGCCTATGGCACGGTATCAGTATAGATGTGATCAATGTATGAAACGACCATGATGCGAATAAATTAGTATATGTTTGAGATTTTGTAGGGTCCGGATCAATGTACACTACAAAAAAAAAAACAGACGACTTCCTGAAAATTAAAGAAATAAAACATTTTATTCGCTGTAAAATTTTGTAACTCATCCAAAAAGAGTATAATTAAGCATTCAAAAACATTATCTTTTACACACACCAATACAACACTTGTTAATTGAAATAAACTTAAAAATGAAAATTGTGGCAAACAAAAAATATAAAATAAATTGAATGAGACAGAGTGAACTAACAAAAGACTATTTTGAAATCATAAATATTTCAGACTATTAAGGAAAATTTATCACACATTTTTAAAAAAGAAAGAAATTAAAATACAAATATTTAAAATTACAAAACTTACGAACAAATGTTTTTTTTTAATAAATAAATCTAGGTCGGAAAAAAATTAAATTGAGATTCAGTTGATTACGATAACAATTAATTAGGAAACTACAAACTAAATTTTAATAATAAAATTAAAATACAAATATTTAAAATTACAAAAATTAATTACAATACTTACAAACAAATATCTCATCAAAACAACTCAGTTGATGCTCAGGATAAATTATAGATAATCGCCTCGTCAACTCAAACGAGAGTATGTGGTTAAAAAATGTGTTAGAGGAAAACATTAATTCTTGTGACTGTAATTGGTTGTGGAGAGGATAATTAAAAAAAAAACATAACTGAGTATTTATTGGTTGTAGAGTGGGTTATTCAAATATAACTCATAATTGATGGGCTTATATGTAACTCACATATTTACTAATCAATCTAGACCATCAGTTGTGTTTGATACAATTCGATCTGAACCGCCAGTTAGCCCCTGATCTCTTTTATAATATAGACTAGTACTCTTGCCCGTGCCGATGACACGGCGCCAGTTTGTGAATTTATCAATAAATGAAACAGATAATGTGAAAATAAATTAATATTTACTTATAATTTATCTACGTTAATTATGATAACAGTTAAAAAGAAAAAAACAAATATTTCAAATTACAAAACTTACGATTTTTTTTTAAATTTATTTGTATACGAAATTGCGGGCCGGAAAGAAATTAAATTGATTAAGTTAATTACGATAACAATTAAAAAGAAAAAATTAAAATAGAAATATTCAAAACTTAGACATAAATTAAATTAGGATTCAGTTTCAAAAAATAAATTGATTAAATTAATTACGATAACAGTTAAAAAGAAAAAAATCAAATAATAAAACTTACGAATTTTTTTTTACATAAAATTGATTAATTAATTAAAATATCTAAAAGAAAAGGGACATGTGTTTGGTGGAGGAAGGATTAGCGGCCACCAATCGTGAATAGTGAGAGGAGTTGGAGAGAGAGAGGGGGGGTAGTTGCTCAACCGCCGTTCACACATGTGAACTCGGGGAGTGATAATGACCGTAGGATCTCATCAGTAAAGAAATCAATCTCAGCCCCTAAATAGCTTTAGTCAATTGCACATGTGTGACTATGAGTTGTATTGCATTATAGATGATGGTTGAAAGTTTTTTCTGAAAATCATTTGAAACCCTCCGTGTGTTTATATATATAATCAGTTTTGTCATCCCTAGCTAATAGAGTCATATTCCTCTATTAACCGTTTACCATTGACGCTCCTTAAAACTCTTCCGTGAAGCAGAATCCAACTTCCTTCTATCTCCAAGTATCTACGGAAAAGCGAGGACTAGCTAGATCCTTCGTCAACTACCACTGGACTAGACAGACCATTACAACGAGGAGTAGGAGCAAAGCGACGGTAGTCTTCGGTCTTTACTTTATTGCATCCCGATGCACAATTGCAATGCATCAATTTGAAAGTCGAATACATAAGTAAATCATGATGCACAAATTTTTGTTCCATGCACAAAATGGATGACCCCTTAATAAAATTCTAATGCACAATTAACCCGGTTGCACAATTTTTTTTATGCACAAAATGGATTACCCTTGAAAAAAATTTCGAATCACAATTTTGATTTTGCAATGCATATTTTTTTTTTCGATGCACAAAATTGATTACGGATGCAAAAATTGTATTTCCGATGTAGCGCACATAATCCAATTTCATTAAGCATATTTTTGTCATTTTACTCTCAAAAATATACTTACCGATTAAATAAAAATATGTAAGACTTTAGCGGTAGAAAGTATCACAAAAGGGGCCGGCCTGAATTTCTCCCAAAAAAATAACTTTTATAAAATTAATTTTTTCACTTTTCATTAGCAAGAGGACTTTAAAAAAATTGCAACACCTACAAATATATAAGAAAAAATTAGTATCAAATAATTAATGATTTTTTATAGATCTTCTAGCATCTTAATAAGCAAAAATAGTCTTCAAAATAATGTTTTTCAACATCTCACCTACAATACATAAAATAATCAAATACTCATTTATTCTTTCGTGGGTCATAGTTGAATGAAAGTGTGATTTTATCAATTTTAGTTATAAAAAATTTAGTTATAATGCTATAGTAATCGGTATAGTTTAGAAAATCCTGCTGTCCACCTGTCCACCAAATTCTGCAACTTTTTAAATTCATAATTCTTCAATACTATAAATTAAAACAATCTTCTACACCATGCATAACAACTAAAACTATAAATCTAATTGTCAAAAAAAATCTGCGATGCTAATACCAATATATCATCATACCAATATACCATCAAAAAATGAAACTTTTATAAAAATGAAGATATTCTTGGATTAATAAATCACAATTTGGTCACTCTACTTTCACGAATTATTCGTTAAGCTCACTCTAACATTTTTTTTCACACTTTAATCACTCTACTTGGGCATATATAACACATTCATCACTTCGTCTAGATATTTGGATGGAAATTTTAAAACTTTTATGAAAAACCTAAAGTACCCTTAGTCTTGAAAATAATAAAATTATTTTATTTTATTTTTCTTACTCTGCCCCTCATAAATATATTTTATTTAATACATATAGTTCTGGGACAATATTCAAAACAATTCCTGATAAATGATCTATCTAATTAATTTGTGTGTAAAGTTAATTAAAAATAAAAATCCAACAATAAGCGTACGAAATATGTCTTGAGTCTATCCCTTACAGTCCATCCGTTTCTATAAACTATTTTTCTGGTTAGATTTGGGAGTGATATACACAATTAATTGAAACCCTAATTTACAAGAACTACTACAAAGTACAAACCTTCAATCCATGTAGAAAATAAAATTTGCAATCTATAGCACGTCCGTTTCTCTAAACTATTTTTCTGGTTAGATTTGGGAGTGATATGCACAATTAATTGAAACCCTAATTTACAAGAACTACTACAAAGCACAAACCTTCAATCCATGTACAAAATAAAATTTGCAATCTGTAGCACCCAAAATGTAACGCCCTGAGCCCGACAACCCGGTCCGTTACATGTAGCCTACACGCTAACCCACTGAGCACGCATCACCTTGCATCATCAGACCTACTACAAGTCGACTCAAAAGTCCATAGATGATGTTGGTATCCGGTAGGAAATTATGGTCACCTCATAAATTGCACACAATTCTCACACTTACCCGATGTGGGATGGAGGTATTACAATCTCTCCCACTTAAATTCTTGACGTCCTCGTCAACGTCAAATCGTACCCCGGACAATGCGGGATTTAAGAGGTGGCTCGTACGGGGATCAAGAGGTGGCTTCCACCTTCTGCGGTGTAGCACTTTGGCCCGTATAGCACTTTGTTCCCACATTTATAGTCGGGACCCGCTCTCTTACCATCTATAACAACCCGAGCCCGAATTGAAGGCCCGGTCCGCTACGTGTAGCCCACACACTAGCCCAGTGAGCACGCAACGACTTGGGTCATCAGGCATACCACAAGCCAACCCAAAAGTTCATGGATAATGTTGATGCCTAGAGGTCGTGTGTGACCACCTTACAAATCGAACACAATTCTCACACCTACCCGATGTGAGATGGGGTATTACAATCTCCCTCACTTAAATCTTTGACGTCCTCGTGAAGACCAAATTATACCCCGGGTGATGGGGGTAGGACACAAAACATACTAAATTGATGACCACATGATCAATTCTTTGTCGTTCCTCAAAACCAGTTGTATGGTTGGGGTAAAATTTTAGTCATCTCCATCCCCGCGTTTCTGCCCAATTCAAGTACAACATCGATTAGGTATTAATAAAGGACGGTGGCAAGATAGACTGGAGTTCCGACTCCAACACACTCGGCAATTATACCAAACTAATTATAAGGATAATTACTTTTGATCCCCTTCTCTGGACCTAGCTTCCATTGCCGCTGCCAAGAATCGCAACTGCGTTGCCGCGTCTGCCATTGCTCTATCCTCCTCCTCATCCTCCTGCTTCCCCACTTTATCTACTCCTCCACCGCCAACAAATCATAAGGATATTTAGGAAATTTGTGAACTTTGTTTCTCTTATCCCCCATTCCTCTCCCCCAAAACCCTGCCTGTCATCTCCGCCACGTCCTCTCCCTCCAATCTCCTCATCGGCGTTACTCTCTCATCCTTCCCTAGATCTTGTTTGTCTCCCCGACAACAACATATTTCCTCCACCTTTTTGTCTGTCATTTCTCTCACATCCTTCCTTCTCCTCTACATCTGCTCTGCCACCTTTGGTTGATTCATCATTGTCGTCGATCCCTTTTCACCGGCAGAGCTCTTTAATGAGATTCTCTCGTGCGTTTAGTTTTCGTTGCAACTGAACATGTAACTTAAGGTTTAATTTTATTCTTTTAGTTTGAACCCTCACTATCAACATTTGAAAATAAAATCCCTTACATTAGTAAGAGAATTTTGGTCATTTATGATATTTCCGTCCAACATAACTGATGGAAAGGACATGAGTGACCTTATTGAATGTCATGATGAAGTTTATTGATTAAAGTGTGAAAAAAAAATAGTAGCGTGAGCTTAATGAGTAATTCAACAAAGTAGAGTGACCAAATTACGATTTAAGCCTAATAATAAATAAATAAAACTAACTCAGAAATTGAAACTGTTATAAAAATGAAGATATTCTTGAATTAATAATTTTAAGTTTCAATTTTCAATCCGGAAGCGGATTGATATAAGATAATAGTATCAAGTACTTGAAAAAATATTGGCAGGAAACTAACTAGCTAGCAAATATAATGCAATCAATCAAACAAAAGGGGACACAAATATTACTTGATAAATTCACTCTAAGGCAAGCAACAAATTTATTATAAATGTTGGAAGATATGAAGATTTTACGTATAGAGTTTTTTGCATACTCACCGTCCCAGAAAAAGAGTTACTAGGATTTAAACTATCTCACAAAGTTCAATGCCAAGACCTCGAGACCCTTGATCATTAAATGTGTTCGTCGTCCATTGTATCTCTTCTCTATTAATGTATGACTCTCTCTGTTTGTCACTAATTGACGTCTCATCACATATTCATATAAGATTTAAGAAAAAAACCTACGCTAATTGGGATTAAGACCCTTAATCTATGTCAATAATGAAATCCACCATCCATAAGGTTTATGATCCTCATGGCTAGTTTCTTTTTACAACTAGGATCTCAAATCTTAATTATTATGAGACAATCCTTTTCTTATCAAAATTTGAGACTTTTTCAACATAAACTCCAAACGAAAAATTCAAACATAAGAATAAAACCTTTTAATAAATCTCCAATAAAAGGGGGCTTGTTAAATTGGTCAAGTAACAAGTGAAGAGAAAAAAAAAACGTACATAAATTAACAAAATTGAAGTTCAATTTTTTTGGAGAAAACCTCTTAATTCACGATTCATAAACTCACATAACTGATGTTCAAATGACTAGCCTAGTTGATCCAAAAAATTTTTTTTGAAGAACCAGGCAACAACTTATCAAATTAGTGAGTCCCAAGTCAAAATTTGATCAAATTAAAAAAACAAATTATAATTGAAAATCTGGAGGTGAGCTTTTCTAGATAGAAAGTCATAAAGTGATGCAAATGACGTGTTTTATAATTTTGAAATTGAAAAAAAAATCAATAATAAACTTTGTACTCTTATAAAATTGGGACTTGGTTTTGGAAAAATATCAACAAAAAAAAAGGAAAAATTAAAATCACTAGAATAACTTTTATCATGTCAATTCAACTTGGTCATATTCTAACTCACAATAATAGAGAGAGAGAGTTAGAGCGAGAGAGAGTGTGAGAGTCATATAATCATAAGCAAATCATACATGTATATATATGTTGGATTTGGGATATGACTGTGTCACACAGTCTATTAGCAAAGAAGTTGACCGGAATTTTCCCAAGAATGTTTGGCGGTGTTTGGTTATAATTAGGTCTTCTGTAAGACAGTTTTGTGGATATCATAAGATGGAGCCTCAGTATCTCATAATTTAACCTATAAATACACTGTAGGTCGAATAAAAAAAATCTATCTTACAAAAAATATTCATACGATCGTCTCATCTAAATTTTTGTTTTCTTGTATTCATTTTTTGAATAGAAACGTACAGTTAGTTAGTTGTCCTTTTTAATGTAGCCGCCGTGACCGAGTCATTAACTCAGCCGTACGGTATTACGGTATGGAGGCTGGGCCACATGGAACCAGTGGTGGATTAACTTAACTTTCGGCTTGTAATAGACTCGATCTGTTCGTACGAGTGGTAGAGTAGATGTCTGACTGGGTAATCTCTCCTCTTAACTTAGGCTATTGAATGCGTCCTTTGCCCAACTTATGATTGAGCCATTCCATTATTGCAAAACCCTTCTGACTTTTCCAGACACTTGACCCTTTCTGACTAACTCATTATCCTCAATAGTTTCCCTATAAATACATTGCTTTAACCAGTTCATATTCATATACAAGTATACAACAACTCTCCATCATCATCATATATTTATAGTATAGCCATACTAATACAGTCAGTAAAACATAATATAACGAATCACCAGCTTCAAACTTCTTATCAACAAAATGCTTTCGGTTTTCTTCTTCTTCTTCATCCCTTCATTATTCTTTTCTTCAGTTTTATCCGATCTTCCCTCGATTCAAAATCTGCCCGTCCCATCACTCGGTCCTCATAACTTTGCCTTTGACTCCTTAGGCAGGGGACCTTACACCGGTGTCATGGACGGTCGAATTCTTATGTACCAAAATTCAAGAAATAGATTTGTCAACTTTGCCTACACCTCCCCAAATAGGTAACTCGCTAACTATATATCTCACTCAATATGATTTAAACCTTCTTTTATGTATTTTTATGGCCGCTTCAGTTCACTAAATATTTATTCATATTTAATTATCAATAACAAATTAACATTGATTTATTTGTTTCAGGACGAGAGCGCTGTGTGATGGCGTTAAAACCCTCAACTTGTTATCCACCTGCGGCAGGCCCTTAACTTTGGCTTTCTTCCATCGCACCAGACAACTCTACATAGCTGATGCCACTTTAGGATTGTTTGTCGTTGGACGTAATGGAGGTCGTGCTACCCAACTTGCCTCAAGTGCAGATGGAATCCCATTTGAATTCACTGTTGGTCTCGACGTTGACCAATCCACCGGAAATGTTTACTTCACTGATGCAAGTTCTACAGCCGGAATTGAGTACGCACAACTCACCCATATCGTTTTACCTTAATCTTTTTAGTTTTGCAACATGTACGTTTGTGCTTACAATTTTCTCTTCCTTCTACACAGCAATGTTCCCTTGATACTTTCCACTCGCGATTCAACTGGACGCTTGCTTAAATATGATAGAAGGACGAGAAGGGTATCGGTTTTACTAAGCAGCATTCCTGGAGCAGCTGGACTGGCTATTAGTAAAGATCGTTCGTTCCTCCTTATAACTGAATTTGTTGCTTCGAGTATTGTCAAGTACTGGCTAAGAGGTCCCAAAGCAAACACTGCAGAGGTTTTATTGCAAATCACGACCGGAATTCCCGATAACATCAGGAGGACAGAGTCCGGAGACTTTTGGGTGGCCGTGACGAGTCCAACTGGCCAGCTCCTTGGTATTAGGATTAATGGCACTGGCACTATCCTAGAAACATTGACTTTCAGCCCACAGTTTCAGGCTCCATTTCTTGCAGAAGTTCAACAATACAGGGACACCATCTATCTAGGGTCGCTTATGGGAGCCAATGTTGGAGTCTACCGAAGAACTTGATTGTCCTCTAATATTCTTTTCCTACTCTAAGATCAAGAAATGCTTGATTAACAAAAGCACCACGTGAAACGGCTACTCTGCTGGAAAGCCAGTAAAAGAGGCTCCAGTCAGACATATTCATTTATTCATTCATTATCGTATCGGATGTATATTATTTGTATTTCTCCAAACAAAACTGTAAGTAAGAAATTTGAAAGCTACCAAGTCTGAAAGTACATATATATCATGAAGATTTATGTTGCCATTGTTGGACGTGAGAATCTACATACTGTACCTAATGAAGAGAAACTCATGAAACCAACCTATGCGTATATATTGTGGCCGTTAAAGAACATTGCTCTCCGTCTTAGAATATAGTAAGGGATAGAACTGATCTCCTACTCCTATGGAAAAAATGTGTTAACCATGAGCCAAAATCTTTAACGTTTTGGTATATTTATAGGCCAACCAGGATAACGTCTGAAGGAGATCATGGCTCTGTGTATGTAAGTTGTAACAGTCAATAGACCTGCTATAATTGAATGGCTCCGTCATTTAGGGTGCATTCAACGTCCAAAAAGATTTGGTTGATACCAAAATTTGCTTAATCCTCGGGTGGGTTAAACACAAAGGTGCATGCTACATTACTTTCTTCATACACATTTGCGAAAATAAAATTCGGGTCAATCAGAAAAACACTAAGAACAATTGTCATGAGCTGTCATATCTAGAAAAATTGATTCCATATAATTAATTGATAGCATTTGCCGAAATCATATTTGTAATAGAAATGAATTACTAAAATTTTGGAATTGATTACTAATATTTGGAATCCATATAAAATGACAATTATATCTTCCTACTAAGTCAAGTATTTGTTTTATATTTAAAATCTCATTTGGTCTAAACTATTTTACGACAGTTCCTTTTTACCCTGCCTAGTCGTCGTTGTAATATAGGAGAATAAAATAATAATTTTTTTAGATAAATTGTAATCGTGTAACAAGTACTCCCTCTGTTTTCAAAATACTACCTATTTTGATTTGGCACATCGTTTAAGAAAAAATAATTGACTGTATTATAAATATTAGTAAAATATGTGGTTTATTTTAATGTCCTTGAGTATGTGATCATAATTAAAGTAGGTAGAAAAAGTAAGTGTAAAGTGGTAAAAATATTTTCTTAAAAGGAAAAGTTTTGAAATATAAGAATTATTTAAGAACAGACGAAACAGAAAATGTAGATAATTTGAAAACAGATGAAGTACTTTTTTTGAATTGTTTCAAATGTTTAAGTTATTTTTATTTGAACTACTTTCTTAATAAAATTACCTTGGTTTTATAATTTTATTTCAATGTTTTTTTTTTCTTGTATGTTGGATAATTTGAAATTGGGATGAGCTGTTTCCGGTACGTTTTTTGTTTATCCATTACGTTATTTCCTATTGCATTAAATATTTAAGTATTTGGATAGAATTACCCTTTACATACTTGACATTTATAGTGGAGTATATGTTTTATTTTCAAATTTCTTTTTAATTCTCCACAAACAAGGTAGTTACTTTTTTAATAAATAAGTTAATCAATTTCGTTTATAACTTGTGCCTCATATTCCATTATCATAGATATATTATAATTAAAGCATTTGTCTACGTACCAAGTCTTTTTAAAAAAAATTATTTATTTATTAATTATCACAATAAAATAATTTAATCTAAGTCAAAAATTATTATTTTTAAAAACCAATTCAATAAGAGCAATATAGTAGATATTATAATGAATATTGGTTTTAATCAATTCAAGTATTAAAATGTCAAGGTAGACAGAAGGTTTTAAGATTTTATGATATTATTTCATTTTATGACTACTGATGGATAAATATTTTACAAGTATACCCTTTAAATCTCACTTTTAATTATTCATTTCAATAAGCAAAGACCACATTTTCTCAAAATTAGGTAAATAAAAATTGTCCTTATGATATTAATTGTATTTGTTTAATAACTTCAGTCATAAACTTATTTGATTAAGCATTTAAAAAAGTGAAAAAAATATAATAATTTCATTGATGTTTTGAACTAAAAATAATATTATAATATAATTAGAAAAAGTAAGTATTAGTCAACTTAATATTTACAAGTAATTAAGGGGTATATTTGTCAACACATGTAATTATTTAATGCAATAATTAGTGTATCGTGGATAATCAAAACATGTAGTAGAAATAACATCGTCTAATTTTTTGTGGAGTAGTAATATGTCTAATTTTTTTTTCATGAAAGCAATTACCAAATATTTGTCAACTTTGGGGTAATGTTGTTAATATCCTTAATCTAATCATTACATTTCAAGTTATTTTGTTTTTTTAAATATCTGTACCACACAATAATCACATTCCTTATGTTACCAAACGTTTTTAAAAAAATCATTTTATCATCTATTTCTGTGAAATCTCTTTACTAGTTATGGATTTCGCAGAATTGATTTCATTTCCGTAGACCAATTGATGCCGAGAGTTTTGTCGATATCTCTTTGTTGGTTGGTAAGTTTTATAGGAAATTTTGGAGGCTGCATAAATGGATCAAGGACGGACTCTCGAGGCAACTAAGTAGAACATTTAGAGCATCCACATTGTATAATCTTTTTAGCCATCTTCTTAGTTGGGTCTCACTGTCACCTACACACTTTTCTCTCCTTATTCAATTAAGAATATAATTTCCTATTGTATAATCATTTTAACATCTTTTTAGCTGAGTCTCACTGTCACCTCATTAACTTTACACTTCAATCTTATTTTTATACTTTCCAAACGAATAAATTTATTTAATATATTTCATATTTAAATATTTTGTCTATATAAATTAATTTATAAATAAAGAAGTTAATGAATTTATAAATAATAAATTATTCATAAATTATATAATTTATAATTTAAATAATAAATAAAGATTAAAACATAAATAAAGTTGAATTTATAAAACACAAAGGAATGGTATGATTTTTTTTAAAAAAGAAATACAAATCAAAACCACAAAATCAGGTGTTGGGCCCACACCGAACTCTTCCCATGCCCCCATCCCCGCGCGTGTGGTGCATGCGCCAGCTTTGGGCCAACGGTGCACCACACCGCCCCTCTCTCCCCCCATTCTTCTTAACCCAATTTTTTCTTTTTAAATAAGAAGATAAAACTCTCTCTCTCTCCTACATGACAAATATAAGAAGAGATCTCTCATTGTATTCTTCTCTCTTCTTAATAAGAAGATGGTTCATAAGATGGTTTTTGTATATAATGAGGATGCTCTTAGAGAATACATGGAACTTAGAGAGAAACACAAGATCAGTTCAGTGTAGAGACAATTTTGTTGAAGTCTAGCAAGGCACTCGAAGTTCCTGCAATACTGGATGTAATACGAGATGTGATCACATCGGTTTGAAGTTACTTCATAAAGAGTTTTTCGTTTTTTTTTCCCACTAATTGTAAGGTTTATTCTTTGTAATGAAGTTATAATTGTTTACCGGTGAAATTGTTACCATATATTGGCATATATAGATATATTTTACTTGTATATTGTTGTGCACAGCGAAAGACTTTGCAAATAATTAAGAGAGTAATCCAATATCAATCAAAGAGAATACAGAGAGATATTAGGGCCAACAGACTGTGGAAATTTTATTATGCCAACCATAAACACATTCTAGGGGTTACAATTATATAGGGATACAATACCAAACCATAAACCTGTCTAAACAAGGAAACCCGAAATCAGAATTGTCACACCGATGTGGCTGCATCGTTTTATTCAATGCGACCACAATGTCTTAGATGCGGTTGCATTCAACTCCTGAATGCAGCCGCATTGTCAGCAGAGACTTCTTCTGTCTTCGTCCTTTGTGATGCGCTCACAGTGCTTGTTTGGATGCGACATACCACTTTGCAACTTTAACAGCTATCATATACTCTGCCTCGGTCGTAGACAATGCAATAATCGCCTAAATCATAGCTCTCCAACAAATGGGTCCACCCGCAACAGTAAACACATGACCCATGGTAGATCTCCTACGATCCAAGTCACATGTATAATCCGAATCATTGTATCCAACAATCGAAGACTCCACACTCTACTTCTCAAACATAATGTCATAATCCATATTGTCTTTCAAGTATTTGAAAATCCACTTCATCGCTTCCCAATGTTGTTTTCCCGGATTTTCCATATACTTGCTCACCACACTAATAGCCTGCTCCAAATCTGGTCTTGTGCAAACCATAACATACATAAGACATCCTACTACACTTTCATAGGGAACACTTGACATCTTTCGAATTTCTTCAGTAGTCTTTGGGGAATCTGAGGTAGATAGATTAAAGTGATTCGCCAACAGTGTACTATCTGGTCTTGTTTCGTTTTCTGGCACTTGTTTCTCATTGTATTGTCTTTCAAGTATTTGAAAATCCACTTCATCGCTTCCCAATGTTGTTTTCCCGGATTTTCCATATACTTGCTCACCACACTAATAGCTTTGCTCCAAATCGGTCTTGTGCAAACCATAACATACATAAGACATCCTACTACACTTTCATAGGGAACACTTGACATCTTTCGAATTTCTTCAGTAGTCTTTGGGGAATCTGAGGTAGATAGATTAAAGTGATTCGCCAACAGTGTACTATCTGGTCTTGTTTCGTTTTCTGGCACTTGTTTCTCATTGTCTTCATGTTGAGTACTCTGTAACATAGCCTTCCCATTTAAGACTACATCCCTACAAAGCACCACCTTGCTTGATTTGGGATCCCAAAGTCTATACCCTTTCACTCCTTTTGATACCCGAAAAAGATAAATTCCTTAAACTTAAGGTCAAGCTTTGATATTCTCTCTTTAGCCAGAATGTGTGCATAATTAGATGGACACCCAAACCCCCATATGTCGGTGAAACTTACCCCATTACCTATCCATGTTTCTTCTAGCACCTTGTAGTCTAGAGATACCCTCGGTGATCTGCTAACCAAGAAACATGCCATACTAACCGCATCAACCTATAAATTCTTTGTCAAACCCGCATTCAATCGTAGACACCTAGCCTTATCAATAAATAGACATGTTCACCTGTTCTGCCACACTATTTTATTGTGGTGTCCTGCGAATCGTGTAGTGTCTCTTGATCCCATGCTCCGTACAAAATTTCTGAAAATGCCATCTGTGTACTTAGTACCATTATCACTCCTCGTACACTTGATTTTTCTGCCCATTTGGTTTTTCACTTGAGTCTTCCACACCTTGAATTTCCCAAAAGCTTCATTCTTATGCTTCATGAAGTAAACCCAAACCTTCTTCGAAAAATCATCAATGAAGGTGATATAATACAAGTATCCATCACGTGATTAAGGTGATATAATACAAGTATCCATCACGTGATGTTGTCCTAGCTGGTCCCTATACATCAGAGTGAATATAATCAAGAATGCCCTTTGTTGTGTGTTTAGCCGCCTTGAACTACACCTTATGTTGCTTTCCAAAAACATAATACTTGCAAAAATCAAGCTTACAAGATTTCACACCCTTCAACAACTTTCGTTTATGAAGTTTGTGCATCCCCCTTTCACTCATTTGACCCAGCCTCATATGCCGCAGAATGGTATCGATACTTAATGTTGGTTTATGCCCTAGAGGTAAATCTATTTATTTATGTATCGTTATTTATTGAGGTATTTATTTATCATGTATTGTTTGTTTATTCATAGTAATGCATCATAAAGCCCTTAGAACAAATATGTTATTCTTAAATATGCTTGGTCAAGTATTATTATAAATAAGGGCAATAATAATATACGGACACTAGTATGTGTCGAGACTTATATAGTTGATATCAGTCTACACATGGGTGCTTGTTAGGTGTAACGACGTACTGGATTGACCCGCATGAGAATGATGCATGGATCGTTACGTGAGTGTCATAAGCGATTCTCATAGTGAAAAATGTATTTATTGTCCTTTGACTTGAAGTTGTTATATACCCTAGATAATGAGTAGTATATTTTGATATCGATAAATGTTATTTTGTAACAAGGTGATTATAAAGTCGGATATTTGATATGTCACGGATCATGCTGAAGGATATGAACGATGTAGATAGAATTTGTCCCTCTTACATAACAGAAGTATAATATTTATGGGCCCCTCGATGAGTGAGACTTAAGTAAATGCATGGTCATGCTCAAATAAATCAATATATAATATTGAGTTTATTTGTTTATTATATAAGTTTACTCGGAGATCAAGAAATCTAGATTAAACTATAACAAGGATGACACATTTCATGCCTTGTGTTTAATCAAATATTTGGATAAAAAGAAAAGAACTATTTTGGTCACAATCAGTTATTTGTAATCACCAATAATTCATTTTACTTGAGTAACAATGATGTATTGCTAGATGTCGTTCATTGTTTATAATTAATTATATATTTGATTTAGTAATTAATTATTGTCAACGTAATTTAGGAACCTAATGAGTCACAAACTTAGAATGAATTGGATTGAAATTTATTTGGAATCATTAATTGGATTAATGGACTAAAATAAAATAAACTAATAAAACATAGTCCTAGTTAGACTAGAACTAGGTTAGGCGCCACTTTCTCATCACTTTAAATAGGGAGTCTTTGATGGTCAAAAAGATCAACAAAAAATGAATTTAGGATTTGGAGAAACAATAAATTTGTAAAGAGAGAATTTAGGAATTAGTTCATCGTTTGACAAAGAGTTTTCTACTTTGATTCAACAATTGCCTAACACAGAATTGTTGAATTAACCATATTAAATCCATTCGTGTGGATACCATAGAGAAGTTGTGTAAATTGTGATCGTGATTCTATCGAAGATTGCTCGTTTCAATAATTGGGTAAGTATTCTAAATCTAATTTATATAATTCGCATAGGTCTTAGGATGATTTTGAAATTAAAGTTTTGTTATTTCACATTTTTAATTTCGATTAAAACCCAACATCTACCTAAGATTCTTCAGATGTGACTCCACCTACAACAGTGCTCCCTATTAACCTATAGAAGTTTTTTGAGCCCTTTTTTCCGTTCATAACAACTAATGCACACTTAACTACTTTCATTACTGCACCTTGAGCTTTATAGGTAAAACCGTTTAAGTCCAACGCACCCAATTAAATCAGAATTTTTGAAACATCTAGTACATGTCTAAAATCACGAGTTGGACTTAGAATACTTACCCAATTATTGAAATTAATTCTGGTATAGTTACTCTGAAGCAGACATGTTGACCTATGCTCTGATACGAGTTGTTGTGCACAGCGGAAGACTTTGCAAACAATTAACAGAGTAATCCAAGATCAATCAAAGAGAATAGAGACTTCATCCGTTTTCTTCCTTCGTGATGCGCTCGCACTGCCCCTTTGGATTTGACCGCTTTGAGATGCCAGAGTAATCGAGTCATCCCGTTCACAACATATATTTTTCTTGTATGAAATGTTTACACCATTTGCCATTTACTGTTTTAATATTCGGCTGCAAATGTGATCACATCTGTGCATTTACGTTGTCTTTCAAACTTTTGAACTTTGTTAGGTGCAAAACTTTCACTTCGCTATAGAATCATTTTGATGGGGTCAGGTAGGTTGTGTACTTGTGTTCTTTTAAACTTGGTGGCTTAATATCTCTTGCTTTTATTTTTCTTAGGAGAAATACAATGTGCAATGTATACAAACGAATAAATTAAATGAATCTATCAACATAGGCCTCTTTTGCTGCCTTTGTAGCTGAGTGCCCGTTTCACGTGGTGCTTTTGTTAGAATGGGAATTCGAGGACAATCAAGTTCGGTGGACTCCAACATTGGCTCCCATAAGTGACCCTTGATAGATGGTGTCTCTGTGTTGTTGAACTTCTGCAAGAAATGGAGCCTGAAACTGTGGGCTGAAAGTTAATGTTTCCAGAATATTGCCAGAACCGTTAATTCTAATCCCGAGGAGTTGACCCTTTGAACTCGTCAAGGCCACCCAAAAGTCTCCAGACTCTATCCTCCTTATGTTATCGGGAATTCCAGCCGTGATTTGTAATATAACCTCTTCGGTGTTTGCTTTGGGACCTCTTAGCCAATACTTTAGAATTCTCGAATCTACAAATTCTGTTACAAGGAGGAATGAACCATCTTTACTAATAGCCACTCCAGCTGCCCCAGCAATGCCGCTTAGTAAAATCGATACTCTTCTTGTCTTCCGATCATATTTAAGCAAGCGCCCAGTTGAATCGTGAGTGGAAAGTATCAAGGGAACATTGCTGTACGCACAAGGGAGTAATCGAGTGAGAAAATTGTAAACACATGTGTACATGTTGCAAATTTAAAAAGATTAAGATAAAAAAGATGTAGCTAGGTGAATTGAACATACTCAATTCCAGCCGTTGAACTTGCATCAGTGAAGTAAACATTTCCGGAAGATTGATCAACATCTAGACCGACTGTGAATGTAAATGGGACTCCACCTGCACTTGTGGCAAGTTGGGTAGCACGACCTCCATTACGTCCAACCACAAACAATCCTAAAGTGGCATCAGCTATGAAGAGCTGTCTGGTGCGATGGAAAAATGCCAAAGCTAAGGGCCTGCCGCAAGTTGATAACAAGTTGAGGGTTTTAACGCCATCACATTGTGATCTCGTCCTGAAACAAATATATAGGTTTGTTGTTGATAATACATCATAATTGCCTGTAGCTAACATACAAAAAAATAAAAATAAAACTTTTAAATCATTGAGTTAGGGAGCTAGTTACCTATTTGGGGAGGTGTAGGCAAAGTCGACAAATCTATTTCTAGAATTTTGGGGAGCTAGTTACCTAAGGAGTCGAAAGCAAAGTTATGAGGACCCAACGATGGCACGGGCAGATTTTGAATTGTGGGACGAGATGAAACAGTAGGAGACGAAGAAAAGAAGATTAAAACGATAACGAATAATGCCAGAAGGATGTTGGATCTCGCCATGAGGGTATGTTTATTATCTTGTTGCTATTTAGCTACGAGTGTCGTTAACTATGTGACCGTACCGTTATGGCCATGAATGTATTTATAGTTTTAAGCATGAATGAGAGACAAAGAAAGAGTCCAAACTCCAAAGTGGGCGATGTCGGGAGCAGTCAAAGGGTGGTTTCAATCTTAATCTTTATCCTTTTTTGGGGGGTTGACAAAGGACGGATTCAACGGCTAATTATTGTTTGGCAGATATTAATTACTTGATCGTCTAATAAAGACAGCCTAATAATTGGCTTTGATCGGCTGAAATTTAGGTTGGGGTCAATTCTGAAATTTTTTAAATATAAAAAAACATTCTGTTGAAATTTTGGTTGGGGTCAATTTGTTGGTAGGCAAAGAGAATGTGACACAGTCGCATCCTAGATGGAGAATAAAAGCTTATGACAGAGATAATTAATTATCAGTCTCGTTCTCCTTATAAATCAATACAATGGTGGTGAGTTTTGAATAAGACCACTTTAATTGACTTTCAAATTTCGGATAAAAGACTTCTTAATTAAATAGCGATGTGTTTGACATTTCATTTTTTACTTCCTGCGTTTAGAATAAGACTTTCTGTTTGAAAGTCAATTTTTTTTAAAAAAATACATTTTTAATAGCTTATTAGTAATAAAATGATATTTTTATTCATTACTTTTTTAAAATAAACTCTTTAACTGAAATATTTTAAAATAAAATAGTGAATTATTTACACGGAACGTAAGAAGTATTTGTTAATCAAATAAATAACACCTCACATAAAAGATTTGACATGTTATCAGGGTAATCGAGTTTGTTGCGTTCGTGAGGTTCGTGTTTGATCCGTTCTTTTCTAATAGAAAGAGTATTCTCTTTATTCAAGTATGTTTTTTCAATTTGAAATTTGACAAGTTAAACGGTTTAATATTCTACTTTTTTTTGTCTATATTTCCATTAAATTGCAATGAAGTTGCAGGAGTTTATATTTTTGCATGACATATTAGACGAATATATTGGAATGAAAAGAAAAAAAAATCATTTTGATTTGTAGCTTTAATTTAAAAATGCGACTTCTTTTTTTTTTGGAACGAACTACATTGGTTGTAAAAGACAATAAAGTGATCTCTACTCCATTTATGGCGCTGTTGAGTTTGTCTTATGTCAAACCCTAAGTGATAGCAATAACATATTTAAGAAACTATATACGTTGAGTCTATATATACCCTTATAAAATATCACACTATTTCTTGTGCTAGAGTAATTGAAACTTGGAACAATTTTATTACTACTCTTCCTCCGTTTCTGACAAAAAAAATCATTATAAACATATTTCTTGTACTAGTATTTTTGTAAAAACGGAGAGAGTTCTATTTTTATTTTTTTAGATGTTCCACTTTAACAGTCTACTTTCAAAAATTATGCTTACGATTTGTATAACATTTCATTTTTACCCTTTACTTATGTTATAAACATATTTCTTGTACTAGTATTTTGTATTTATATATATACCATTGAGCGAACCGGACGATTAGAGGTGTAATATAATCCACCACCGATGTGGTGCAGCGGATTAGAGTTAATGCTTCGGTTCAATACAAGGTTGGGTTAAAGAGGCGATTGGGGATCACGAGGCTACCTTGAGAAATATGTTTGACAATTGGGTGGGTTAGGGTTGGTAGAAATTAGTAATGAGGTTGAAACATGTCAAGCATATAAGATTTCAAATGTCAAACAGTTTGGGGTAACTTATCTTTTCTCCCAAAAACATAAATTTACAAAAATTCTTGGATGAAATGGGTAGTGGGTTGGGTGGATTAATGAGTAATGGGTTGTAATCGTCAATTCTACCATTGAAGAAAGCAATAATTAATTATTAGGATCCATTCGAAAATGAATAAAGAAACATTTACATGTTCTTGAAAAGTTCTGTCTAACTTCTTGGCATATAGAATTTCCAATTTATAGAGCTTAGGCGTCCACAGTGACCATTTTATCAACACTCCAAAAGTGGTTTTGGAGTCTTTTTCTAACTCAACCACACAATGGACTCAATTCCACACTCAATCCCTATAACCCGACAAATGGATCGCAACGAGATCGGGTGACTCTAGCATGAACAGTTGCTTCGTTCCCTCACTTCTCTCTCTTCTCAACCGTCAGTCTTCTTTGTTCTTTCCTTCCCAGTTTCTCTCTTTCTCCCCCACCATCTTCCTCGGTTTATCTCCCCAAACTACTCTTCTCAACAACAAAACCCTCACTGCCATATGCCTCCTCCTTCCCTCATAGGACAAAAATTCCAGAGGTAGCGCTGCGCAAAATGCCCTCATTGAGGAAGAGATGTTCAAGAGAGAGAGAAAGATAACACAAAAGCAGTGATTTTACCCTCCCCTTTCAATCCAGCGAAGAGATCTTCAATTTTTAGTTTTTGAGGTACAATTTCTCAAATTTTCTATCATTTGATATTTTGTTAAATTTTATCATTACCCCTTTCTTGGTTTTCTTGGTTTAACCATAACAATGAATGACGATTGTTTTAGTATGAAAGTAAAAATTGCCCTAGTTGTTTTCTTATATTGAGCAGTTCATTTGATGATGATAAGTGGTGTTCTGCAGAAACTAAAAATCTAGGACTTTTCTTACCTTATTAATAGCTCTAATGATAAAAAAATGGAATAAACTAAAGTGAAAAATCATATACATATGCTTTGTTGCGAACAAGAGTCCTCAAAAGATATGCAAGAGCCAAACATAAACCATTTCTACATGAGGGACCAAAAACCATTTAAACATTCCACCATGAAAAGGATAACTAAAACAATTGTTTGTAAATTTACTAGAGGGAGGGACATGAGGTTCAAGCCATGGGACTGGATCAGGTTCACAAACTCCAATAAGTGAAAACTCTAGAAGGAGAAAGTTTGTCAAATTCACCTATATTTGATTTATTGCATAAGAGAATGAAGAGAATAATTCTTTTTACGATTTTTTGAAGAACAAAAATTAATATGTCTCTTACTAAAACAAGCATCTCTCTTTCCCTTTTTGAAGCCGAAAATTGAA
>CM028384.1:69881080-69939628 GCA_013146195.2 Codonopsis lanceolata | reverse complement strand
TTTAAGATATTTTCTAAGTACCAAATTTTATCCTTGACACCCTTTATTGCTTTAGAAACCCTTTAAAAAAATAGACTAAGTAAAGATACTAACCTTTAAGTCTTCCGCTCATGGAAACTTACGCCTTCGGTCGGCCTAAAACTAAGTCTACCGGTATGAAAGAAAAGTAATAAAACTTTGAAATTAAGCAAGAGGATCAATCATACCAAGATTTCTCCTTAAATAAGCAACCCGTGGCATCCAAATGTTTTCAGGAGAATGTCGCCAATTGATGCTCGCTTGGAACATATTCCGCATCGATGTTACCTTTCTCCACATGATCTTTGAGGAAGTGATAACGGATATCAATGTGCTTTTGTCTTCGAAAGTGCATCATCGATTTTTGGAGATGAATTGCGATGTGTTGTCACACATAATTGGACAATTTGCAGCCTTGTAGTCCACTAGTTGTTGCTTCATCCATAGAGAGAGGAGCAACGCCGGGCAATGTATTCGCCTCGTGGTTGAGTTTGCAACTGAACTTGTTTCGCAAGACCATGAGACAAGTCTATTTCCAAGGAATTGACAAGTCCCATCGGTGTTCTGCCACTTTACAGTCGCATAATCATCCGAGTATCCAACTAGATCGTTGTTGTGTTTGGAATACCGATGCCTAGATTTGTTGTTGTTGAAACATATCCGATGATACGCTTGGCAGCAAGCAAATGTGATTCCTTTGATCTGCCTCGAAATCTTGCACAAACACAAACAAAAACATAATGTCGTCTACTAGCAAGAAGGTAAAGAAGTGAACCTATGATTCCTGCATACTTGGTCATGTCTCTTGCTTTCCTTTTCATCTTTTTGTCGATGGGCCGGTAGACATTGGAGTCTCAAATCCTTTAGCCGAATCAAGACCAAATTTTGATTAGTTCCTTTGCATATTTGGTTTGGCCGATGAAGATTCCGCCGAAGTCCGTTGAATTGCAAATTCTAGAAAGTAGGTAAGTTCACCCATCATGCTCATCTCGAACTTGCTTTTCATCGCTTTTCGAATCTTTAATGCTTTGGTTAGTTGATCCAAAGATGATATCGCCCACATAGATTTGTACGTAAGAGAATGACCTTTGTGCTTGAGGATGAATAAGGTAGTGTCTATCCTTCCTCTCACGAATCCTTGTTCTATTAAGAACTTGATAGAGTTTCATACCAAGCCTGGAGCTTGCTTTAGGCCATAGAGAGCTTTCTTGAGTCGGTAGACATGATCCAGCTTTGTCTTGAATGACAAATCCTCGAGGTCGCTCAACGATACCGCTTCTTGAAGATCACCATTCGAAAGGCACTCTTTACATCCATCCGATACACTTTGAAGTCCATGAACGAGGCATAGGCTAGAAAGAGTCCGATTGCCTCTAATCTAGCAACAGAGCAAATGTTTCATCGAAGTCAATTCCTTCTTCCTCGTCGGTAGCCTTGAGCAACCGCCTAGCTTTGTTCTCGTGACATTTCCATCTTCATCTCTTTGTTTCGAAAACCCATTTGGTGCCGATAACCGATGATCACGGCCTTTGAACTAAGCTCCACACCTTGCATCTTTCAAACCGTTCACTTTTCTTGCATAGCTTCAATCCAGCTTATGATCTTCGATAGCTTCATCAATCTTTGGCTCGAAGTTCGATACGAATGCATATGCAAACATAGTCTCTTCTCGAACTTTATTTCTCGACGAACTCTCGTGTTGAGATCACCAATGATTTGAGAAATAGGATGATCTCTTTTTCAATAATGGTTGGAGGAAGATCACTTCTCGTGGGTTCTTCCCTTAAGAATTCTCGAGTAGGTTGAGAGGAGATTCACCAAAATCCGTTCAAGAGATAGGATCTTCAAAACCTTCATTTTCTCCGTGAACAAGAAGGATGAGTGATCTGCAAAGGTGTTTGGGGTAAAACAGAAGAGATGGGTTCTGGGTCAACGTAAGAGTTGAACCGGTATCGGCAGAGTTCAAGTCTCCGCTGAAGGGTTAGCGGTACTGAAGGGTCTCAGCTGTCATTTTCTCGATGAGGAGTGGAAGTAGATGTTGTATTTGTACTGCCTCATCATTATCAGAATCATTAGCAACATTCAGAGCCTTTCTAGGCTCTAACAAGTCATATTCATCAAAAGAAACATGCACAAATTCTAAAATTTTTAAATGAGTTTTACTGAAAATGCGAAATGCTTTTGAATGTTTGGAATACCCTTAAAAATTCCTTCGTCTCGATTTTGCATCAAATTTTCCTCTATATTCTTTTCCATTATGAAGAATAAAACATTTACAAACCGAAGATTTTAAGAAATCCTATGTTGGGGTTTCTTCCTCCATATTTCATATGGAGTTTTGTTATGAAACTTGTTTACTGTGGATCTGCTCGGGTAAAACATGCAGAGTTGACTCGCCGCCTGTGTACTTTGAAGTTTAGCTTCTCGCCAGATTGTTCTTGCCGCTTCAATCGTTCTCGTTTCTTCCGTTCAGCTACACCATTTTGTTGAGGAGTTCCGGCAACAGAGAAGTTGTGGCCGATCCCGTGGTCATCACAATATCTTTCTACACCATTGTTCTTGAATTCAGTGTCATTGTCTGATCTTATGTCACTAATGTCTTCAAGCTTTTGAGTTTGAAGTCTTCGAAAAGAGCAAGTGACTAGATCATACGCCTCATCTTTTGATGTCATTGTTTCAACTGTGAACCTAGAGTAGTCGCCAACTACTACAAGTGTATACTTGTCTCCGTAAATACCGACCATCAGAAAGGGATTGTTCCAAAGAGATCTCATATGGGGTTGAAGAGGTTCCTGCTGTCACTTAACGTTGTTAGCTACTAGGCAAAGGCTTGAGAATCTCCCTAGAAGATTTAAGTCCACGACATAGACGCTTCCTTGTCTATTGCCTGGCCAAGATTGTAGAGCAGATTCACTGTCTTTGATGAGGCACCGTTGGAGTTGAATTGGCATAGTAATCCTTTGTCGCACTGGGATATGCTCAAAAGATTGTGCTTTAAGCCACTCACTAGAGAGACTTTGTTGATGGAGAGACTTCTCTAGTGATTGAGCCATATCCAATTGTCTTTCCTCTTGCATTGTCTCCGAAAATAACAAGTGGGTCCTTTCGCTTCAGCCTATATCCGTAAGTAGACTTCTTTCCTCGTCATGTGTCTTGAGCGCCCACCGCCCGTACCGATGTCTTTGTTTTCTCGATTCTATAGCCATGAAGCATTCTCGAAAAAGATTTAAAGCAACAAGGTCCCTTTATTTTCTTTTTGGGTCCTAAGGATTAGCAACCTTTGGAACCCATACCTCCTAACCTTGAGAGAACTAGGTCTCTCGATCTTGGAGTGAACCTTAGCAGCATGCATTCTCGGGGCCGATGGCTAGGCAATTGCAAGAATGACATAAGTGGAAATTCCATAGAGAACTGCTGTCGCGGCTTTACCGAAGAGTGATTATGATTATCCCTTTTCTTGACATTCATTCTTGGTTCAATTTTGCTTGTTGACGGTAGACTTAATTGGTTTCTTTTGAATCTTCCTAGGTAGGTTATCACCGCACTTAGCTTTAGCTTGTCTGTTGATTACCCTTTTAGGAGGATTCGGTAGATACCTTTAAGTTTACTTTCAACAGGTACAGGAGCCTTGCTGTTTCATAGACAAACTTGATAGTTACCGGTAGAGATTTAGTAGGTCTACCGCCCAGACTTTGCCTTAGCGAGTTGTTGCCGATGCGACTTTAGTTTCTCTACCGTTACTTTCTCAGGTTTCTCATTTGAATCAGTCATCTTGGCTTTTCCTTTCTGAACTTTGGGGTAAACATAAGGAACACTTGAATAGCCAAGGCCTTGTTTCCTTATTTCCGAATGTCCTGCTTAGAGAAAGAGATATCATTAGCGCTCCTGAGGATTCACCTTTCTCTGTGACTGATGGGAATGTCATAAAGGGCTCATCTGAATATCCTATGCCAGATTTATCATTACTAGATTTTTGGCTTGAAAGGATTTCTTCAAGGCATCTTTGAGTCGCGAGTCGCCTGTGAGTCAATTGTCTTTTGCAAGGCAATTTTCTCTAGGTCAAGTCCTTTGATGTGCTCGATAGACATTCAATTTTGTCACAAAGGAATTTGTTTTCTCCTTTGAGCTTGATACTTTCTTGTTGATGCTATTGAGAGTTTGAATCTCACCGCCATCGAGATTTCTCGCGATAAGTTTCTCCGCAGTTCTTGGCAAGTTTAACATAGGCTACTCTAAAGGAATTAAATTCTTCAAGCATATCTTGATTATCCTTGAGAAGTTCTTCCTTACTGAAGCTGTCACTGTTGGTCTCACTTTTATCCAAGGGACTAGGTGAGATTTCGACTTCATTTTCAGAGTCATAGGTGGGACCTGAATCATGAGCTATTAAGCATATGTTAGCTTGCTCACAATCGTCCTCTTCCTCTTCTGAATCAGTCTCAAACCATGTAGCAACCTGTTTGTCTTCAATGTCTTCAGCCAACATACCTTTTTGTTTTTGAAATTTTCTATAAGTGGGTTTTCGGTATGCTTCAAATTTTGGCTTTGGACATTTGGAGGCAAAATGACTAGGTTTTCTACAGTTGTAACACACAAGCTCTTCTTTAGATGAGCTTTCACCAGTTTTTCTAAAAGGTTGTTGGTGTGTGTTCTTCCTTCCATATTTTGCAAATTTTTGAAAACGTTTTACAAACATAGCAAATTGTTCATCTGAGAGAAAATCGTTTTCACAGGAGGAAGTGGAAGGTTTGTTTTCAATAGTGATTTCTTCTTGTTCGTTTTCATAGGAGGAAGTGGAAGGTTTGTTTTCAACAGTGATTTCTTCTTGGACCATGGCTGGCAAGGACACAGTTCTGAATTGTTTGTCTTGCTCTAGAGCTTGATTTACTTCGAGCACATAAACCTTCAAACTTGCGTAGAGACTACGGAGAGTCATCTCGTTTAAGTTTTTGGATTCTTTCATAGCCGTGGTCTTGACATGCCATAAGCTACCTAGAGAGCCTAGAAACCTCATGTTCATTTCCTTTTTGTCATAAGTTTTACCAAGAGAAAAACAACTATTTATTACCTCACTGAAGCGATCGTATGCTTGTCTCAAGGTTTCCTTTGGATCCTTTTTGAAGGAATTAAACTTCTGGATGTATGTGTACTTTTCATCGTTATCTCTTGTGTCTTGGTCTCCTTCCAAGTATTCCACAAGAGCTTCCCATCTCTTTGCGCTTGTACATCGAATCACTTGTCGGTATGTGCTTGTGTCTAGAGAGCTAGTAATTATATTAATTGCCTTACTTGTCAAGCTCTACCGGTTTTCGTCCTCTGTCCATTCTCGATTCTTCTTTGGGAACCTGCAGATTCCCAAATGATGGAGGCTAGAAGGTTGGCCTTCATTGGTACATGTTGTCCCGTAGTAACGCACTTCCATAACCTGTTGTCAATAGAGTTCATAAAACGCATTACCTTATCCTTCCATACATCGAAATGGCCTTCGTCCAATATTGGGACGTGGTTCGCATTAGATGTAGGCAGCATGTAGTGTGTTTGTGCCATTGGATTGAATCTCTCAAGAGTTTAATCTTGGAAAAACTTGTTTTCAAAGAGTAAGGCTCTGATACCAATTGTGGGTCCCAACGGGCACAATAATAAGCTAGAAGGGGGGGTTGAATAGCTTATTGTACATTTAAAAACTTTTGAGTAAGTTCTTTGAAAGGTACTTACAATCTATTGAAAAGATTGAAGTAGCGGAAGACTTTCAAAGTAGTTTCAAGTCTGCCGATAAGGACTACCTAGACCTTAACGGTTACTTAAGTTCTCATTGCTTAAAGGATAAAGATAACTAAAGTAATAAACAGTTCAAACAGTAGACAAACAGTAAAGGAATAACACAAGTCTTTTGGGATGGTTCACACTATAAAGAGTGCTACGTCCACTACCAAGGCTGTCAACCTTGGATTTAAATAGTGCACTATATTTTCCACTAGATCTATTACAAAGAATATTCTTAATGGATCGTGTACAAAATATTGACTTGTGTTTGGGGTCTAAGGAATTAAATATCTGTATAAACAAGATATTTAATTTGTGCAGAAGAATAACTTAAGAATGAAAACAACAAGAAGTTAAAACAATAAGTGTTGATGAACAACTTCTTGTTGTTGACGAGGACTTCTAGATCTGTTGAGGATCTCTTGAATGCACTGAGTATTAAGACTGAGTCGTTGTAGATTTTCAGAGCAATTCGACAAGTGATCGATCATATGTTTTCGTTGTTTCTTCAGTCTTTAATGGCAGCATTTATAGCAGGTGCAATCTTGAGAGCCGTTGGAGAAGACGAAGACTTTAACAGCTCTATTAGGTTGAATGCATTAAATGCATGGGGCTGTCAGTCAGGAAATTCGTCTTCACAGATATCTAGAGCAGGGAATGATTTCTGAGATCTTCTGGAAGTGGGGCAATCTGGGTGTCAGATCTGAGAGTTGTTACAGACAATAGGTGACCGCTTCCCTTTGCTCATTCTGCGAAAAGTCTTCCCCGCTGGAAAGCTGCTTTCGGTGGGATTGAGGTGTCAGGGAATGTCTCAATTTAAATTCAAACTGATAAGGATAAATTTAAATTGATTCATAATGGAATGCTTGACTAGACACGTCATGATCTTGACCGAGTGTAGACAAGGTCTGCCGATTGTGAGCTGGAGCAGGTCTTCCGGTGAAGCTTTGAAGAGGTCTTCCGCTGAACCTGTGAAGTCCTATAAAAGCTATACTTGGCAAAGTTCTATACACAGTTGCCACACTAATCGATACGCAGCCCGATTAGCCACTGAAGTATAAAACTAGGGTAATGTATGAACAAATATAAATCTAACATAATAAGAATCAACAACTTGCTATACTCAATGTCCTTTCAAAAGAGAACAAAATAAGGACATCTTTAAATCAACCTCGTCACGAGTAATCTCGGACAAGCGCGAAATCTGCAACACCTCAATGGGAAGGACTTGGACGACTCTGATCTAAAGTAGTAAAAGGGAGGGGGTAAGTCATAAAAACTTTGTGAGCTAACAATTATGCATGTCATGTCATCATGCAACATACATAGATAGATATCATCATTAATATCAAGTCAATCAAAGCATTCATTCTTATAAATACTTAGTTCACATATCCATGTTAGCACGTTGGTTTCACATAAGTGCTATAAAGTAAACCACATATAAAGAGGATATGTTGCAGAACCGGTGCTGCTTCGTAGCTCCTGCAATACAAGCGTTAACATGAACGTATTGTCGAATGTACTTGATTGATACATCGGCCATGAATAGCATAATTCCAAACACCCTTATGGTTACGATAAGGTATTCTTCTCCAAAGTGATCAAGAGAGGAGGGTGTGTGCATGATTCTGGTTCGGCAATTCATCATTATCACAAATCTAACAATTCGTAACGGTGATGCATCGTTAACCAGTGAAGACAAGAACAAGTACGCCAGCTGGACTAATGAGGGGACAAGTAGATGTTTACCTATCATTCATGAACATGTAGAGGATCTAGTTCGACAAGAGTGAACCGATCCAAGTCAAGTATATGTTTACTAATTTAGTCAAATAGAAAACGAGTTCGACAAGAGAGAACTCATCATGTCAAATAGGCATACTACCCTATGACATATATAATTCAAAAACATCAATCCAAATCAAGAATCTCAAACTAGTATTCTAGTTAAATGAACTTCAAACATCGTAGGGATTGAATATGGAGTCGATATTGTTCAATAACTCCCTAAACTCAACTCTGATGAGTCATTGCTAAAAGTGCAACCAAATAGAGCATAGATACTATATGCATCCCATTAATATTTTCTATCTTCTCCGTTCACTTAGAACACAATAACCAAGCCATTCATGACCTTAGACTAGCCATAATCCAATTCTCGAGTTTGAAACCTTAGAATAGTCGATTTTGTTAAACATACAATTGAAATATATTCTTTCACAAGAGTTGTTCCTAAGAACATTTAGAACATCATTCATGCTTTACACAAAGTCAAAATCATAACTTAACATGGAAACCTTAAAAACTTACATACTTTTCACATGATGAAATGAAGAATTCTACTTTACTAGAAGTCTTCCTAAGCATGTTTAGAACAAATATAATGAAGGAAGCATGTTATTTTATTGAACATACGAATCTGGGAATTGAGAACTCACCTTAAGCCTATGAATAATGGAGGGAAGCACAAATAAACTAAGGATTGTAGAAGAGGAGGGCACGACCTTCGATTAGGCGGTCTCGGTTCGCCAAACGGGTTCCCGAAACTCCGGCAAACGGTCACACAAGTATGGAAGCTTCACAAGCTCAACAATGGCATGAAGGTTCAGTCATTTGAGAGGTTGAAGACAAATATGGGCTGTCAAGGGCTTTAAATGAGTGCACAAAACCATAATCCTTGTGAAGGGTGGTTTTATGGCTTCTAATTGGTCAAGGCTTGAAAGCCTTTGGTTAATAACTCATCCAAGGGTTAACAAAGCTTAGACTAGATTCAAAAATGATGTGCTAGGCTGAAAAGGTTGGCCAAGGGTCAAGGGCAAAGGGGTCTTCAACCAAAACATGTCAAAAACCCGAAATCTGGAAAACAGAGTTTTCATTTGTGTAGTTACTGGATAGTCAATCTTGTAAAATCGACCATAAATAACACACACCTCCAAATGAGGTGATTATTGATTTTTCTGAAACTAGACTCATTAAAGTATATTTTAGCATTTTAAATTACTCCATTTGTACTTATATTCATAAAAATAAGGTTACTACAAGTTCAAGTATAGAAGCTGATTTCCTGAAAATAGAATTCTGGCACAGCCGTAATTCAAGACCTAATTGAGGTACGTAGACACCTTGGAAAATTACCAAATTTTACAGGGAGTATCCTAACATATGTAGGTAAAACATACCCAAAGTAAATCTCAATCACTTTAGAATATAGGTACCAGAATTTTCCTGAAGTTTGCCCAAAAATAGGACTGAATCTGTAAAGTTAAAAGTTGGTCATCTTATTTCCAAATGCAACAAGTCTATGAAAAATGATTGTGCAAGCATGAGAAAAACTAGTAAACTTGGTCTAGAACTCTAACTCAAGGATTATCAAGTAATGAATACAAGTCTCGAAGGCAAAGGAATGCATTGACATGGATGAATGTGTTTTCAAGATCTGCAAGGAAAGAAGAAGACGAAGAAGCACTTAAATGGGATGCTCTTGAAAAGCTTAGCTAAATGGTCCCTGAACTTTATAATATGAATTGCCGATTATACCATTGCCCAATATCACGTGAGACACACGTGCATTGACCTAACGAAAAAAAAAAAAAACGAAATTTGACGGAAGGACCAATTGCGTCACAAACTTTAGTAGAAGGACGATTGTTAGGGTTTTGGGACGAATTTGAAAAAAAAGGGTAAAGTACAGGGACGATTTGGGTAATTAGCCCTAATAATAATAGCAATAGTAATAGTCACTACAAAAAAAGAGAGATATTGTGACACTTTGTTAAGGGCTTTTTTGAAAAAGCCCTATAAAATCATCTATTAAGGCTTTTAGAAATGCCATATTATAAAATAACATAATATTTGTGAAATGCCTCATAAAATCATCTTATAGGGCTTTTGTAAATGCCATTTTAATATATACAATATTAAGGCACTTGACAATTGCCTCGTAAGAAAATTAGGTCAGCATTTTTCATTGTTCTCGCCTAGTATTTCACCGAGTTGTAAGTTCGCGGTTTTTTCCCGGATAGTTTACTTTCCTGCTTTACTTCCCTCCACATTAGTTTTCCCCAAATTCCCTCTACCTAGGTCTGTAGATTTCCCCCAAAATTCCTTCCACATATTTTCCCCAAAATCCACTGCGGCGACTAAAGGGAAATCTGATTATCGGTACACCTCGGTCTCGACTTTATTTCTCTCGACATCTTAGCACACCAGGTAATCTCTCTCTAATTCAAATAGTGTATTATACCTTTAAATTATATATATTCACTTCCCTTCTGAAATTCTCTCTTCCTTTCTCTGTGTTGGTCACTCTCCTAATATAAATCACATTTTTTTAAGCTATAACCATAATTTCAGTGAACTAGGTGAACGGAAGTTTTGAAATCGACGAGCTAGGGCTACGAGGTACAAATCTGTATATCTTACTATTCTACTTTTGCATCCTTAACTATCTCTCTCAATACAATGAAATCGAACCATCTCACATATATATTAATTTACCTGATTTGTTTACAACATAATCTTTCTTCTTGGACATCTGCCTTTTCCAGTCAATTTGTTTTGTGTGCTGAATTCGTACCTTGTGTTATAGTTCAATGATATATATATATATATATATATATATATATATATATATATAAGAGCTTGGTTATTGATATAATATCTTGATTTGGCCTCATAAAGTTATAATCCTTTCCACATAAATTACTAATAGTAAGTAACCTACATAGCTTTTTATATATTGGGTTGTAACCTATAAAAATTGGATTATCATATGTTAATTCTAATAATAGTCATCAAGATGGAATAGAAGAATTACTGGTAAGCTGCATGCCCTTTCTGATTTTTTTGCAATACTAAATCAAATTACTTTTGTTTTTAATCATGTCTATGTCAAATGGTTGCATATGAATGCATCTTGTGAATTCATCTCTATCAATTGGTTACGTATTCAAAGCCTGTGCATGATGTATATTTTTGTTAAAGGTGTAGCATCAAAGTAATGAAGAACTTCTTCCAACATTACTCTTTTTTTTTTGTGTCCAAGGGACTCTCATGTTTGTGAGAGTGAGAAATATTTAGGAGGTAATTATGTTATAGGGTTCCTACTAGAGAATAGTTCATAAATTTTTTTTTCTTAAATAAGAGGGGTATAGTGTTAAATATTAAAGGCTAATAGTTTAAGCAATGACTTTATAAGCCTTACACAAACAGAAAAACTGGAAAAACAAGCACCAAGTCTCATTTAGTGGTTTATCTAACAGAAAGAAAAACAATCTAAAACAATTAACTACTTCCTAAAGAATAGGACTTTTGTTGGCTGTCTTGACTCAGTCCACAACTCTTTATTTCTTCCAACAATCCCTCCTTTGAACTGAATGCCATCTGCCACATAATCAGTTCAAACTTGAAACTGCATACATGCCTAACCTATCACGAAAGCCTTGAAATGCATCTAGCTTGAGAGGCTTAGTCATCACATCTGCAACCTGATCTTGTGTGCCACAGAATGATAACTTAATGGCTCCTTCTCTAGTAAGATCTCTAAGAAAGTGAAACCTTACCCTGATGTTCTTAGAAATCCAATGAAGAATTGGATTTTTAGACAACTTAATAGTAGAAGTATTGTCACACATTAGAGTGGTTTCATTTGCTTGTACATGACCAAATTCCCTAAGAATTCTCCTCATCCATACTACTTGGCATGCACAAGTAGAGCTGCCACAAATTCTTCTTCAGTTGTTGATAGGGTCACTATAGGCTGTTTCCTTGAAGACCATGCCACTGCCCCTCCATTCATCAAGAACACATAACCAGAAGTACTCTTGCCATCCTCAACATCCCCAGCATAGTTGCTGTTTGTAAATGCTATTAAATCGCTGCCCTCATTCCTTTTGTAAAGTACACCATAATCCATTGTTCGTTTTAGATATCTCAGGATTATTTTTGCTGCTGAAAGGTGCATTTGTGTTGGCCTCACCATAAATCGACTAACGAGGCTTACAACAAACATCAAATCAGGCCTAGTTGTTGTTAAATACATAAGACTGCCTGCCATTTCTTTATAGTGAGTAGCATCTACTGGAATACCTTCTTCATACCTTCAATCTTATGTCCTGGAACAATAGGGTTGCTTGCACACAGAGTTACTTGTTTCCATGTCAAACCTGCTTAGAACTTCAGCAGCATACTTCTTTTGACATATAAGAATACCATCTGATCTTTGCAGAACTTCAATACTAAGAAAGAACCTAATCTTGCCCAAATCAGTCATATCAAATTCCTTTTTCATAGAGGACTTAAACTCTTGTAGCATTTATCCATCATCACTAGTAAATAACAAATCATCCACATTAACACTGACAATAAGAATTTTACCTCCCTTTTTATTAACAAAGAGTGTCTGCTCATTTGAGCTTCTGGAAAATCCTTCATTGATGAAGTAAGACTCTATTCTGTTGAACCAAGCTCTTAGTGCTTGTTTAAGCCCATAGAGAGCCTTTTGAAGCTTGTACACCATCTGTTCTTTACCCATCTTCTATAGTTGACTCTATTCCAGATTGTCTTGTGTTATAGTTGCTTCTTTCAAAGAATCTTCCCATTCCAATTCCACATTCATAGCTCATCAAAATCAACATCATGACTTATAATGATTTTTTTTGTTGATGGGATTAAACGACCTATATTCTTTTGTCTCCTCACTGATTCCCAGCTAGATACACTTCACACTTTTGTCGTCGAGTTTAGTCCTCTTTGCATTAGGTATGTGAACGTTTCCACACATCGAAATACATGAAAATGTTGAACAAGACTAAGGACCAAATAATTAATTAAACCAAAAAAAGGCCCACGATATTTTGTTCCCGCGTTTGTTTCCCTCCTTCGGCTCTCTTATTGCGATTTTCATCGACAAAGTCTCCGTCTATCTCTTTCTCTCTTCATGCAATCTTTCTCACTCTTTGTGCGATTGTTGCTGCGGCTGCTCGGTAAACCCTTTGGTAAACACCTCTCTCTCGCTCGCTCTCTCTCCCTCTCACATTAAATCTCTCTTCTTCCCTGATTTGTGCCCTAACCTTACTAGCCCAATTGTGCCCTAATTTTGTGTTTATTACTTCAGATGGATGTGTGGTAATACTAGAAAAGATAAATTTTTGAATATGCATATGGAAGAAATCCGTAGAAGTAGCGCTAGAAGGAGATAAAATGGGAGAAAAATCAATGGAGATGGTTTGGACACATATGATGAAGACCACTACCTGCACCAATTAGGTAATGTGATAATATCGATATCACTCAACCAAGTATGAGGTGATCATGATTTGTCTGATGAGGATTTTAAGAAAGGTGAACATTTCATATTTCTTGTTGTGTCTACACTTGCTGCTTCACTATGAGTTTTCTAGTTATTTATTTATCAATTATTGCAGTTTGAATTGATGTTCTTTATTGTGAATCGTACGATAAAGTCATGAGACTCATGACAAACTCCTTAGTGCTATGGCTAATTTTGAACGTGACATTATTTCTAGTCAGGATTAAGTTAGCATTCCTAAGACAATCTTTCTGATTGATTTGTTTCTTGGTACAATCCTTAGCTCATAGTCTCAGAAGGTGGAATAAAATGTTTGAAGAAAACAATGCAGCGAACGGTTGTTCAAAGCTGAAAGATGTTTTGACCTCTTCCTCCCCGACCTTCTTATTCTTCATCTCCTTGTCGTAAGATGAGATTGTCTCTCATTGGAAATGTATTTGAATCCATTGATATGTCATCTGATATAATCACATTATTTTACGTAAAAGGAACTTGGTTATGAGTATTTGGTTCGATATGTGTTCTCTGGCCGTGGTGTTTCTCTTTTTCCAGTCTTAATTTTGTAATACGTAGACCTGGCAATAGATATTTGTATATTTATTTTGTTTAACGATAAATAATGGTGAAAGGAGAAACAAAGCACCAGATTTATCTTAAAACAATGATGCAAAAAGTTAAACATACTGCACTTATAACTTGACATCAAATAGTTATTCAAAGAGCTTATGTAATATTATATATAGCCTTTCATGAATGATACTTCTTTGAGCTCATCATTTCAGCATCGGTGGATAAATTTTGTTGTCACTTATTTTTGAGCAGCAACGTTTTTGAAGCTTGGATACTCGTATTGATAGGTGATGCCGGGTGGCAATGCCTGGCACGACACGTTAGCACGAACCAATAAGGCACGATTATAAAACACGATTACAGAGACAAATGACACGATAAGCCCAGCACGACACGACACAACACGAAACACGACACGAAAGGCACGAAATTGTTAATATATTCAAATTAATATTTATTGTTTTATTTATGATCAAATAAGATAGATAATATTAAAACACGATAATGAGGCACGAACACGACATGATAACACGAATTGCCACCCCTAAGCACGAGGAAATTTTCACAGATGATGAGGCTGTTGGGAATGATCCTGAGGAATGTGAAGATTTGGCCCCTGAAATTCCTCCTCCAGAAATCAAGCAGGTTTGTTTTAGATTGTTATTGTTGTAACTTCTGAACTAGAGATTGTTCCTCTACATGCCTTTCCTTTTATGAATTGGGGGACTTGCCTCATTACAGAAACTAGCCTTGTTGAACACACATGTCAACGTGTACAGAAACACGTAATTAGGGTTTCTAGAGCCAGAAGGTTATGCTTCATGGAAGAGCAACTAATGTACCAACTTCCCAACTATGTTTTGGTTATTTATATCAAATCAAGATATGCTTAGAAAAGATTCTATGAAATTAATCATTAGAAATTTTAATAATACTTATTTTTAATCTCTTAGTTATCTTTCTATTTACATATTATACACACACATCTTTCTATTTTGATGTTGAAGGTTGCCGTGTCCTACACCACCCGCTACATCGACACTCAAGACACAATACATGTCTGTGTCTATAACTCTAGCTTTCCTTATTCTATAAGGTATTGTATTGGAGTTTAAAAATATGTTGTCTTTAACTTACTTAAGTATCCAAAGTTAACCATTCACCTTCATATTGCGATTTATGAAAAATTGGAAGATGAATTAGCATCCAAGTGCAAGGAGGGAATGGGAGAAAAAAAGAGAAAGCAAATTGTCTTTTTCCTGTTTTCACTTAGTATTAAAAAAAAGAGTGAAAATGTGGTAGAAAGCTGCCAATAGTAGGCATTTTACTTAGACAACTGATCTGGCTAGAGATCTGACTCTAGATGGTTTATTGCTGATCTCCCTGGTTGCATATCTTCATTACTTATCATTTAAACTTTTTTGTTAGCTCTTAGTTGGACAACGAGGTTACAACAGGATTTGTCGAAGTTTCCTTCCAGAACCCTGTTTGAGTGTTTGGGCATCAGTACATATACCTGAGCTTTTAGCTTTCTCCTTCAATCGATTTTGTTAAAGTAAACTACTTCTCGTTCACTTTTAGTAAAAAGATTAGGGGGATTCTAGTTAACAGGAGAAAAGGTGTTTCAAACACAATTGTACTAGATCTGTGGAGAAACAGAACGATGAGAAGAATGAGAACAGAAAATGTGGGTGTAGTTAGGTTCAAGGAATCAATAACTTTGAGAAGATGTATAGGATGAAAATATTTTAGATTCAGATTTTTTTCTACTGAAGTTTTGGCAAGTAAAGAACCTTCTATTTCTTCTAGATTCTTGAGAGAAGGTGATGTTGTGACTGCTTCTGCCACGCGAGCCTTGCACCTCATGCCATGGGGTGCTTTTCCTTCCTAAAGACTTGACTAACTTCTATTTGTAGGAATGCCTCATGAATTGTTTGGCAGCAATTCTGCTCTTTGGGTGGTGTATAATTGTCAAACCGGGAACTAGCGTGGATCTTGCCTTTACATCTTTGATTCGGGGCCAACGACCCTAACAAATATTATTCTTATAATTATTGTTGGTATTGTTGTTATTATTATTTTTTATTATTACTAGTACTATTATTTTAATAAGGAGATTGTGCAGTTTGGGTTTTTCTTGGATGAGATCTGGGTCGAGCTTAAGATTTAAAAGGTAGATATGTAACAACCAGCGTGTCTAAATATCATAGTATGCTGGCTAATATTTTAATAGGTCCCTGGAGTGTGTTTACATTTATTTCATGTTTGTTTTGAAATTGAGGAAATACATACACCATTAAGAACTATGAGTGTGACGACCCGACCCGGATCCCAAGACGAAATCCCAAGGTCGTGCCGCCAGAAAGCAAATAACAACAAACAAGTAGCAAATAATGGGTAGGGCCATAACGGCGATACACCGACAACTCAAAACATACGCGGAAGCAAAATATAACATAACAGTGGCGCCCGAGCTAACAAGCTCAAACTAAAACAACCAAAGAGATAGTAAATCTCTCGGTCCAAAAATTCGACTCGCGTGCCGCAACATTGGGCACGTAGAACAAACTCCCTGTTATGCAATTCAATATAGAGCATAAAATAAACCAAGTCATCGGCGAAGCTACGGCCGGAACCCAACATTACACTAAGTCTAAGACTCTAGTCTAACAACTCAACGGCTAAAAACATGCCGGAGTACAAACATAATATTTAACTAGCAATTTAACATGCTAACATAATCACCAATTAACCAAGCGCGACCAAAACCGATCGGTACCAACAACATGAGTACTAACATTTATAAGTACTAACAACCGAGAAAACATATGGAGATATAACCATAAATAAACATCCAGCACGACTTCTACTTGTCGGCTACCAAAAGAATAAGCTAAACAACATAATTACAAATAACACAATTCACATTTAGGTTGCTACCCCAACATGAAGTTTACATAACTTCATCTTTCCCAACGACCTCACCAAAAACAAATAAACTATCTAAGTAGCAACCTTGCCGGAAATAATACTTCGTCAACGCAATCTTCTTGATTTACTTGGATCCGCGCTCGGCTCGGATCTAGGGAAAACAACCAACAAATAAAAGTAAGTCACAAAGACTTAGTAAGTTACTAACCGTAACTTCCTATCATGGCATAATGCTCAATCATAAATTACATCATGCTATCGTCATGAAATAACTTTATATAAAATCATGTTATGGCATCCATGCTCAACATTAATAAAACATGTTATCATTGTAGTATAACATCTCACTAAAATCCATGTCAAGGCATTTATATGCTTAACGATCATAATTCTTGTTATTGATATAACATAGCCTTCCGATGATTTACATGTCAAGGCATATAAACTTAACAACAATAATTCCTGCTTTTAACATAATGCCATATCCGAATAATATTCATGATAAAGCATATTAACATAACAACGGTAATTCATGTTATTGTTATAACATAGCCTTCCCATAATATTCATGTCAAGGCATATAAACTTAACAATAATGATCTATACCTTTGGCATAAAACCACATTCCAATAATACTCATGTGATAGCATACATGCTTAACAACATTAATCAATATGTTATCTATTAAGTATAACATGTAAGAAACCAAAACAAACAGCATATCATATCCAATTCACCAAGCACGTTATTCACTTAAGCACTTGTGAAACAATTCATGTATAAGGGATATGATACCATTACCCAAATTCCTCGCGTGTCGCTCCCGCAAAAACACACGTGCAAAACCTTTATGTGCCCTCGATATCCCTCTCGTAGATATCGACGTCCCGAGACGATCTCCGCTCGAGTTCCATAGTTATCAAAGTCATGTGTATTACTACAACTAAGATAAACTACTTCCCCACCGTGGCCATCGATGGAGGGGTGTGTGCAAACCCGGCACGGCGATCCATCGCGATCACGAATCTCACAATTCGTGAAGGCGATGTATCGTCCCACCAAAACTCAACCAAACCGACTCCAGCTGGACTCAAAACCCAAGCACAAGTAATATATACTCATATGCTCAAAACAAGTAGGTAAACACTCTACTATCAAACTAGTCATGCAATTCATCCACAACTAGCATAAACATCACAAGAGAATCATATAAGCTCTCATAATCAAGTGTGCTTCACACACTTCAAAACTTCTTGGAGGCTCGACCTCCATGAATTCTACCCAAAATTCCGTAGGACTTAAGATTATAGTTCCTAGGATTCATACTAACCCAAAGGTTAACTCCGTTGAGTTCAATCTAAGTTTTCGAAAATTCAAGGAATAGAAGCTTAGGCTTCATCATCCCCCTATATTCATAACTATCGCCCGAAACCATAATCCCAATGTTCAATATACTCATATAAACCCAACAAATTATTTAACAAAGCAACTTAGAACAAGTTAATCATCTTGAGCATAATTTCATCTAAGTCATCATACCAATCATAACCTTCAAAACATGATTAAAATTTACAACATGGTTTAATATAATCTCTTAAACATGTGTAATTCAAAAAACTAGGCTTACAATTATGTTTGACAAGCCGAAACACAATTTGGGGAAAATCCCCTTCCAAGCATCTTTGTCATTCAAGCTCAATACCCATAATCAATTCATATAGCAAAGTTTAATATACTCTATTAAGCATATAAAACACATTAATCAAGCTCACATCATCAATTTGCAAGCTAAAACAAAATTAGGGCAAGGCACCCTCCAAGAATCTCAACCAAACCAACACCAATCCACATGAACAATCAACATAATCAAGTTCAATAGGCTAGTTAGAACATGAATTTCACATAATCATGGTCTCACATAGGCCAATCAAGTTCTATCATGAATTTGAAATCCTAGGGTTCATGCATCTTCTATAAACCCTAACAATGGCTTCCATTGACCCAAATAGCACACATGGTTGATTCCCTAGGGTCAATGGAGCCTAAAAAGAAGGAGAAGAAAGGTAGAAACTTACCAAAACTTAGCCCTAACAATGGTGAAAATTCGTGCCCTAGAGATGATGTTTCTCCTCAACTCTTTCTTCAACCTTGAAGATGAAATGGGGAAGAAGAAGACTCCATTAATGGCCTCCAAGCTCAGCCCTTCAAGACCCACGAATCTCCTTCTCAAGCTCTCCTCTCAAGCCCTTTGAGTGCTCCCAAAATTTGCAAGAAGAAGAGAAAGAAACCTTCTGGCCGAACTATGAAGGAATGAGCGGTTTTCTCTTATATAAGGGGGATTAACTCACTAATTACCCCACTAATTAACCCCTAAATCTCCTAATAGATGTTAGGATTAGTTTAGGTTAAGTAATTGGGTCAAGGAGTGGCTTAAAAATGGGTTAATTGGTCAAACAATTCGGACAGACTAGAAAAAGAGGGCAAATCCCGACATTCTGGAATGGGACCCCTTGCGGTCGCTTGGGGTATGACTGATGCGACCGCATCAAGGCATTTTCAGCATTTTAGGGTTTTGCTCCATCCTTGCTCGATCCCGGCCTCTCCCGCGTGCGTTCTCGAGTCCTTCCAAGCCAAAATTGGTCTACAATTCAACCTTAATATCCTCTAATCTATAACCAAAGGATTCAAGTCTCAAACCTCATCAAAACAGGGCCAAGAACTCAGGCAGAACTCGCCCGAACGACGACCGGAAAAGTGAAACTGAAAAGGGTTTTCGCTAGAATCCAACTAGCAACCAAACCGTCGATGCAACTAGCATCTAACAAACATCCAAGGCATGTAAATGATGTTTTGAATGCCTTCTAACGATTATCCATGAAGTTACAACATAAAACATAAACCCGAGATTCAAAGCATCTCGCGAAAGAAAAGTGCATACATGCATCTCAAACGACGTCAACGATCATGCTATTGACTCTAAACATATACGGGAGCTAAATGAACACGTGTATGATGATTATCAATGTATGAATCCATGCATAACACAATCAAGCAACATTTTAGGGTTTTACAATGAGAGAGTAAAAGGATGTCTAAGTGCACCAGACTCTCACAATTTTGATTGCTGGACAGCCTAGACTGGTTCTCCGATTAAGAATTTCATAAACAAAACTGGAGTACGGTCTACACAGAAAGGGAAATTCTGGTGTTGTTCTGTCACAAGGAGTTGGAACCAGATTATTCATTATAGAGAAATCCTTTTTTCATGGATGTTATGTTATAAAATTGAAGCCATTACACACTCCAAAGATTTCATATTTATTTAGAATGGTTATGATGTGATCCCTGTCTCACTTACATGTAAGTCTCTTCCTCGGGGCTATTGATGATTCCAGAAGGTGTAGTTTTTCAAGGGTTGTCATTGGTTTATTTGTTATGTTATATTTTTTTACTGTGCAAATTGATGAAAATAGAACACTGGCATTGCTAGTAGTTGCTGCTTTGGATTAGTGAAGCTTTAATCTTGAAGTTGGTCGTAAAAAATGTTTGTTCTATTATACAAATGGATTATCTGGTTATTACATATAAACTCTCTATTCCACTTAAACAACTTACGTTACTTCCTGGATGTTCATTGTAGAGGGTCTCTTTTTCGGGTGTCTTTCTAGTCTTAATATCTTTTTACCCATAGTAAACTGGTAGCTGGGCACTCTGAGTGTATCTGTGAGTTATTGAATTGTTATCTAATGCAGGTGAAAAGCTTATTTCCTTGGTAAATTCTTTGATACTGCTAGATATGAGTAGAATATAGCAGTAGATCCATTTTGTAAAGGAATATTGAACCTCATAATTGACCAGATTTCAGACTTACAAAGATAGGACCATTTTCTCTAAGGCCAAAACTGATGCAGGACCACAACAATAGGGAGTATTTAAGTTTAAAATTGGTTGGATATTAATGGGACAAAGGGGAATAAAAATTTCTAGAGCTAGGATTATAAGAATTAGAGTTTCAATAAAGGTTTGCATTTGCTGATTTTGGGGCTGAAAATGGGACAGTTCATGATTGATCTGATTTGAAGAATTGAAAGGGAAGAGGAAATATAGAATAAAAGCTTAGCATAAACTAGAAGATATTCCTAGGTTCTCATAGGCGGTACACCAAAATGAAAAACGCATCACAAGTAAAACTAATACACTAAAATATTTTGTATTCCCTCCCCCCCCCCCATAATTTGAACCAATACAAGGTATAAATAGGACCAATGCTTGGGGCCAAGACAAATTGGGGCCCTAGTATTAACTAACTTAAGCCAAAACTAGCACATACACACACACACACAGTACACTAAGCAATCCATACAGCAGCCCACACAACCCACAAGCTGACTTCATAGCCCTCACTGTAGCAAACAACCCTCACAACACAAAAATCTACCCACCAGGCTTAATGGAAAACCAAACCTGGCAGCCTATAATGTTAGTCCTAAGACAAATTACAAAACTGCCCTTAGTTAAAAAAGCCTTTAACAAAGTGTCACAATATCTCTTTTTTTTGTAGTGGTTATTGTTAATGCTTCCATTTATATTGTTGTTGTCGTTTCCATTTCCATTGTTGTTACCATTTTCATTTTGTTGTTGTTGGTGCCATTTCCATTTCTGTTGTTGTTGTCGTTTCCATTTCCGTTGTTTTTGTTGGCATTTTCATTTCCAGTGTTGTGTTCTATTATTTGTATGGAAATGCTTTGGTTGTTTGTGATGTAACAAGAGATACTCTTCATCAGTTTCTTCATGAATTAAATATGATTTCTTTAAAACATTTTCTATTAATTTACAATTGGTGTTTAGATTTAGTGTTGTTTATTAATTTTCTTTTGATTACAATTTATTTATTTATGTTGTAGGTCGGTGCAATAGTATCTCTCAAGAGTTTAGTAAATTTAGACCATGTTGTTTTTTTTTTTTGTTTTTTTTTAAGGAAGCAGGGGCGGCACCCTGCGGGATTTTATTAGAATAAAAAGAAGCATACAAACTTGAGGGGGACAACCAACCTTGCCCTTATAAATGGGAGGACGGAGGAGCCTGACCTCGAAAAGGAAATAACAATTAAGAAAAACGAATATAAGGAGTTTGACTAGCATCTAAAGAGAGAAGACCCCGCATAAAAGATGGAAAAACATCAGTGGAGAGGAATTCTCGATTAGACCCGGAGTCACAAGCTAGATTAGCCAAGCTGTCTGCAACTTTGTTAGCTTCCCGATAGCAATGACTAAAAGAGAACTGTCTTTCCGTTTGGATCCGGGATATATGTCTGAACATGTAGGTGTGTTCCCAAGGATAAGAGAAACCGTTGCAGAGGCAATCATAAAGGACCTTGGAGTCTGTCTCAATAATGACATCAAAATAATCATGAGAGTTAAGCCAGCAGATCCCATAATAAAGAGTTCGAAGCTCGGCAGCCATATTAGAACAGTGACCATAGAAGCGATGAAAGGCAAATAGAAAAGAACCTGAAGAATCTCGGAGAATACCTCCACCACCACCATTGCCCGGGTTGCCTCTACTAGCCCCGTCAACATTCATTTTCAGATAACCAAGAGGAGGGAACTTCCAGATCACAGATTGGATTGTGATATGTTTAGGCCGTTTGTAAATGAAATGAGAAGAGCTTAGGAGATCAGAGATTTTATAATTTGCTGAAACCAACACATCCTTCAGATCTTGGGAAATAAAATTGATGATAGCTGCAATAGGAAGTCTAGAAGAATCATAGAGAGCTTTATTGCGGAACTTCCATAAATGCCAAAGGATAATAGATGGAATAATAGCAAACAAAATAGAATTCTTAGACAGCCACCAAGTCAAACATTGTTGCTGGATAGAGAGATTTCGCATAGTGATGCCAAACTGATTGTGATAATGGAGCCAAACTGCCTTTGCTGTTGGGCTTTGAAGGAAAACATGATCAAACGTTTCCAAAGTGCCCGAAGCGCAGCAAGAACATTTCGAAGCAAGCAGGAATCCTTTAGACCATAAACCTTCATCAATAGGCAGCCGTTTTCGAAAGAGCCGCCAAAGGAAAACGCTAATGTGTCGAGGCAGGTTCTTGTGCCAAATATATTTAGCTGACAGCGAAGAGTTGCGAGGGGGAGAGAGAATGGAAATGGCCGAAGAGATAGAAAATTCTCCTTTCGAATTAAGATCCCAGCAAGGGCGATCTTCGTCGGCACTGATAGAGATACGTTGAGATATAATGGCGTTCCGAGTTGTCATTGGAAGGTCAGAAACATCGGCTTCATTGAGAGTCTCGTTGTCCAGAAATAAATCTTGAACCAAGACCAAAGAGCTCGAAGGAGGCTTAGCTATGCGAGAGTCACTGAGCCAGAGATCATTCCATATAGAACATTTGCCATGACCCACTATCTATTTAATATGAGACTCTGCCAGGACTCTAGAGAGCAACATGCGATTCCAGACCATGTTGTTATTAAGGGAATTATCTCTATTATCATTGATCCAAAAAGACAAGTGGCAGGTGCTGAGTTAGGCCGTAATTGGTGTGAAGTATCCATTCAAGTTCTCGTGGAACGGAACGAAGAGTTAATTAGGTCATATGGATTTTTTTGCAACAATTGGAGAAGCGATTGGAGCACCTATAGCTTGGCCTTTATCATTGGTATGTTGGTATTACTTAAGTCCATTTATCATATTCAAATTCATGCGTGTGTATGTCTTTTTTTACTTCTACTAATTTAAATTTATATATTTGTAGGTAACACCGTTGGATTTTGATTCAAGTTAGTTACAACCCCAAAATATTGAACATGGAGAACTTCATAGATTCGTTAGGATGAAAGACTTATGTTTTTGTAGTGTGGTATATTATTTTTTCTCGTGATACAATTACCACACATGGTTAGTTTTATTTTGATATGTTTAAATTATTGAAAGACTTGGTTTGGAACAATGTAAATGAAGTGTTCATGATTAATTTGATGATAATATTTTGATGATTACATGCATTTTGATCAGCAAAGTAATGATCTTGTCCTTTGGGGAGCTCTATTTGTATTGCCTTAATATTACTAATTACGGCTTTTTAAGGAAGTGCCCTAATTGCATGAGACATAATCACCTTTAAAGTTTAACTATTGAGACGTTTTGAAGTGCCCTAATAATCAACCATTGAACTGCCTCTACATCTTAGCTATTGAGACACTTGTAAGTGTTGTTTCAATGGTTTTATTGAGGCATTTATTGGTAGTTAAAATAGTTTGAATTGTTTTAAAGGGACACTTAAAAGAGTCACAATAGTTAATTTTACACTTTTCAAATTACTTTATGGGGCACATTGAAGTGACGCAACAGAAAATATATTGAGGATTTTACATGAGTCTCCTTATGTTGTAGTCTGTTAAAGCACTTGAAAAAGCCTCCATAGCCTATTGGGGCTTCAAAACAAGCGACACTTGGTCCAAGTGCCCCCAGGTTCAAAAAGCCTCAATAGGGTACCTATCGAGGCACTTTTAAGAGCCTCGAAAGATATAATTTGTTGTAGTGAGTAAAATAAAAATAATATTGTACAATTCTTATCATCATTGTTATAAATGAAAAGAAAACTAAATTTTTGCCCAAATAAAAGCTTTTAACATAACTGCATTAGTAGACACCTTAAATTTTGGAATTTATGGTATTAAATTTTTTATTTTGAGACTTTTAAAATTATTATTCATTTTATAACAATGTGATATATATATTTCGTTTCTATTTCTATTGGTAATAAAAGTTTAAGAATTTTATTTAAAGACTTTTAAAACAAACACTTATTTCTAACAAATGTGAAATACATCCTTCTATAGTAATAATAATAATATATTATAAAAAAACTTTTGAAACCATCATCTCTTTCTAAACAATGTGGGATACATATCTTCTATTGATAATAATAATAATAATAATAATAATAATAATAATAATAATAGTCCTTTATCTAAAGAGTTTTGAAATCAATATTTCTTTCTAAACAATGTGTGATACATTTCTTCTATTGATAATAACACAAAAAATATTTTATTTAAAGACTTTAATAACCAATATACATTTCTAAATAATGTGGGATACATCTCATTGTAACCAATATGATATATATTATTTAAAAATATTTTTAATCAATATCATTTTCTTAACCAATGTGAAATAATTTTTTTCTATTGGTAATAAGTCTTTTATAAAAAGACTTTTAATACATACATCACTCTTTAACCAATGTGGAATACATCAAATCATTTGGTAATAATAGTAGAAGTATTTTATTTAAAAAAAAAAATCTAAAACCAACATATCTTTCTATATAATGAGATACATCTCTTCTCTTATCTTTTATTGATGATAAAAGTAGAAGTCTTTTTATCTAAAGACTTTTAAAATCAACATTATTTTTTAACCAATGTAGAATGTATATCTTTTATTGGTAATAATAGTAATTTAAAACCAACATCAATTTATAACAAATGTATGATATATCTCTTCCATTGCTAATAATAGTAAAAATCTTTTATCTAATCTAAAATAAATTAAAGTCAACATCATTTTCTTACAAATGTGAGATACACATTTTCTATTGGTAATAATGGTAAAAGTCTTTTATCAAAAGATTTTAAAAACCAACATCATTTTTTAACCAATGTATGATACATATCTTATTTTGGTAATTAATAATATTATTTTTAAAATCAACAACAATTTCTAACTAATCTGGGATACATATCTTCTATTGGTTATAATAGTATAATATTTTGTAACCAATGTGAGATACATATCTTGTAATAGTGAAATTCTTTAGACTAAAGACTTTAAACAATGTGCTATACATCTCTTTTATTGATAATAATGTAAAATAATTTAAAATCAACATCATTTTCAAACCAATGTGAGATATACATCTTCTATTGGTAATATTGTAATAATGGTAGAAGTCTTTTATCAAAAGATTTTGAAAACCAACATCACTTTCTAACCAATGTATGATACATCTCTTCTATTGGTGATTAATAATAATATTTTTAAAACCAACATCATTTTCTAACCAATGTATGATACATCTCTTCTATTGGCAATAATAGTAAAATATTTTGAAACCAATGTGAGATACATCTCTTGTAAGAGTGAAAATCTTTAGTTTAAAGACTTTAAAAGCCAACTTTTCTTTTTAAACAATGTGAGATCCATCTCTTTTATTGGTAATAAGAGTAGAAATCTTTTATGCAAGACTTTTAAAACTAACATTTTTTTCTAAACAATGTAAGATATATCTCTTGAAGACATAAGTGACATCAGAACAGACAACGACACCGAATTCAAAAATAACGGTGTTGAAAACTATTGTGATGACCACAGGATCGACCATAACTTCTTTGCTGCCGAGACTCCTCAACAAAATGGTGTAGCTGAACGGAAGAATAGAACACTCATTGAAGCAGCAAGAACTATGCTGGCAGAAGCTAGATTTCTGAAATATTTCTCGGCAGAAGCCATCAATTCTGCATGTTTCACTCAGAATCGATCCCTGGTAAACAAGTTTCATAATAAAACCCCATATGAAATATGGAGAGGAAGTGCCCCAAATATAGAATTTTTTAAAATCTTCGGATGTAAATGTTTTATTCTATATAATGTAAAAGAATATATAGGTAAATTTGATACAAAATCAGACGAACGAATTTTTCTGGGCTATTCCAATCATTCAATAGCATTTCACATTTTTAACAAAACTTCATTAAAAATCTTAGAATCTGTGCATATTACTTTTGATGAATATGATTTACTAGAGCCACGAGTGGCCCCAAATGTTACTGATGGTTCTGATGATATTGAGACATGTACAAATCAGACTTCTACTTCTTCTCCACCTCAGAATCCTCCAACTGCAGACTCTTCGAATTTTGCTAAACCTGCACCAGCAGACTTCAATTCTGATGGTACCTCTTTAAACCCTTCTGTTGACCCAGATCCTATCTCTTCTGTTCTACCCCAAACACCTTTGCAGACCACTCATCCTTCTTGTTCACCAGAAAATGAAGGTGTCGAAGATCCTATCTCTTCTGAACCCGATTTTGGTGAATCTCCTATACACTCTCCAGAATCTTTAAGGGAAGAACTCACTAGAAGTGATCTTCCTCCAGTCATTATTGAAACAAGAGATCACCCCATCTCTCAAATCATTGGTGATCTTAACTCAGGAGTTCGTACGAGAAGTAGTGTTCAAAATGAGACTATGTTTGCCTTTGCATTCGTGTCTGAAATCGAGCCAAAGATAATTGATGAAGCTATTGAAGACCATTACTGGATTGAAGCCATGCAAGAGGAGCTGAACCAGTTTGAAAGATGCAAAGTCTGGAGCTTAGTTCAAAGACCTACTGGCCACCCAATCATAGGCACCAAATGAGTATTTAGGAACAAGATAGACGAAGATGGAAATGTCACCAGAAACAAAGCTAGACTGGTTGCTCAAGGCTACCGACAGGAAGAATGAATTGACTTAAATGAAACATTTGCTCCTGTTGCTAGATTAGAGGCAATCAGCCTCTTTCTAGCCTATGCGTCGTTCATGGACTTCAAGGTATATCAGATGGATGTAAAGAGTGCCTTTCTCAATGGTGATCTTGAAGACACGGTATATGTTGAACAACCTCCAGGTTTTGTCATCCAAGGCAAAGAGGATCAAGTATATCGTCTGAAGAAAGCACTCTATGACCTCAAACAAGCTCCCAGAGCTTGGTACGAAACTCTATCCAAGTTCTTAATCGAACAAGGATTTGTGAGAGGCAGAATATACACAACTCTGTTCATCCTCAAGCACAAAGGTCATTCTCTTCTGGTACAAATCTATGTAGACGACATCATTAATTTGGATCTATAAATTAAAGCCTGTGCAAGAGATTCGAGAAGTTGATGCAAAGCAAGTTCGAGATGAGCATGTTGGGAGAGCTCACCCTAGGACTTCAGATTCAACAGACTTCAGACAGGATCTTCATCAACCAAACCAAATATGCAATGGAACTTATCAAGAAATTTGGTCTTGATTTAGCTAAATGCTTCGAGACACGTACCAATGTTTACCGACTGCCATCTTGACAAAGATGAGAAGGGAAAGCAAGAGAACGTGACAAAGTATCGAGGAATCATAGGTTCACTTCTTTACCTTACTGCCAGTAGACCTGATATTATGTTTGTTGTTTGTGTTTGTGCTAGATTTCAGGCAGATCCAAGGTAATCACACTTTCTTGCTGCTAAACGTATCACTAGATATGTTTCCACAACTTCAAATCTGGGTATCTGGTATTCAAGAAGGAAGAACTTTGATCTAGTTGGATACTCAGATGCAGACTATGCAGCCTGCAAAGTAAGCAGAAGAAGCACCGGTGGGACCTGTCAATTTCTTAAAAATAGACTTGTCTCATGGTCATGTAAAAAGCAATGATCAATTGCAAATTCAACCATAGAGGCAGAATACATTGCTGCCAGCAGTTGTTGCTCTCAACTACTTTGGATGAAGCAACAAATTGTGGACTACAATATTAAGACTGCAAATTGTCCTATCATGTGTGATAATACGTCTGTAATTTCAGTCTCAAAGAACCCAGTGATGCATTCCAAGACAAAGCACATTGATATTCGTTATCATTTCCTCAAAGATCATGTGGAAAAAAGGTGAAATCATCTGCTAAGTCAAAAACTGGCAAAAAGAAGGTGCTTGACCCTGAACAAGTCATTCACCCTGACCCCTTCGTCAACATTCCTGGGTTCCCTTTCTATCCTGCCGCTCACGACATCATTCAGGAGCTGGCACCGAACGTATACCTCCCGGGCATGCGCATTGACTTAAAGACTGTTCGCTCATTCGCCGCCGGAGCAAAAATGTGCGATGACATGAATGAGTCTGGGATTCTCCCCCTCTTTTGTCTTAATGACGAAGACTACAACAACCTCCTTGCAGAAGAATTCCACCAGTGCATGGAGATAAATCCCAAAACGCCGTCTACTATTCGAGGGTGGATTCGTGGACGTCCTCTCTCTCCGCAATCCAAGCCATAGTGAAGGTGGATAATCCAACATGTGAGAGCTTATCAGCTTCCATGGATGTCTATCCAAATAAAGAGTTTTCATGGCTCATGGATGGTAAAGCTAATACATGGTTGCCGAGGCTAAAGAGAAAGCTCCGGAATTCATTAGGCTTGGATAATGTAGAAAATGTTATTATGCATAATCACCAAGCTCCTTGGCAACATGTGTATGAATTTAAAATGCAACGAAATTTCAATGTCTCATGAGGAACATCTTCGTCCTAGTATTGCTCATCTCGCACGAATTTTATTTCGATAACGGATGTTCCAAACAGCCTTGCTATGGACAACTTTGGCGGCCTAATCGTAGTTGTTTATGTTAGTTGAAGGTTTTGCCTGGTAACACTCGGTATCTCAGGTTAGGCTCCTCTGGGGCAAGGCCAAGTTTGTATTTCTGAGTGCCGAAAAAACAAAAAACAAAAAGAAAAAAAAAAAAAGAGGAAGCAATCTAGTCCACCGCAACTCGCTGCTCAAGAATGGAGCCTCTTCAAACAACTCAACCTTTCAAGCGCCATTCACCAGAGGACTCACCTCAACTACGACGCTATTATCTTCAACGAGCTCTGCAACTACATCGCGACAGTGAAAGATAGCCCTTCCAACAAGAGGACCTTCGTCCGGCTGATCAACACCCTGCTAAGGGATACGCCAGATATCAACTCTGTCGTTAAACCAGAAGAGCTCACAAAGGTTACAAAGGACAAACAACTAACTACTACCTTCCTCAACAAATACGTTGATCACGAGAATAAGAGGAGGCAGGAAAGAGGGCTCCCCAATATTGCAGTTGAAAAAGTGGCAAAGCCCACTCCTATGATGGTCATGTGTTTCAACATGGACGCGTATGACACCGCCAGGGAAGCTGCTCGTGCAACCAAGGCAGCGGCTAAGAAGCCAACCTCTACCGTTGCCCGTGACATTCTGCAAGAAGCCAGAGAGCTAGCAGTTCCGAACATATATTGAAGGGTCTAGATTGCAATGGCCAGAAAGGAAACTGGTTTCTCACCAGATGAGGTTGAAGTCTTGGCTGACATCCGTACCAAGCTAAGGCAGATGCCAAGGCCAGGCTAGAAGCTGAAGCAGAAGAGTCTCAAGCAGCCTCGATTCGAAAGGAACTGAAGGCCGGTAAACATGCAAAGTCTGCTGGCAGTTCCTTTGCTGCTGCTGGTCAAACCTCTTCTCCCCAAGCCATCCCAGCCTGAACCAACAACCTCCACTCACCAACCATCCCATACCCCTAAACGTAAACCCTCCTCTGACCAACCATCACCCTCACCCAAGCCTAAATGCAGGAGATTGCATAAAGGCCTACTGACCAAGCCACTAGCAGACCCTATCATCACTGCCGCTCTCCTCTGGATATCTCTATCCAACCGCTGAGGCAGAAAAGGAAGTCTGCTGGCAACCAACAACCAACCTCCTCCTCAACCAATCCTATTGAGTCATCTACTCAGGAGGAGCCTAACCTTCCGGAGGAGTCTATCCCTCAGGAGGAGCATACCAAATCACCAACTCCAAAACCTCCTTCCCTTTTCAACTACTCACCAAACCCATCTACCCCATCTTTATCCCCTCATACCCAAACTAACCCTACTACACCATCCGAACGAAACCAAACTATACCTCTCATTCTAACCCCTTGGTTTCCCCTAACCTTTCCTCTGCTATAACGAAGTTCATCTTTGAACTTTCGTTAGTAGCCGACCTCTTCACCAAACCTACTCCCCTATCACCAAAACCTGCCCCTCTGAGACCAGAAGCCCTTATCTATCCCCCTCCTTCCTTTTGGTTCTCCACTGACCCTCTCCCAACCCCCTCAATTATCTGTGATCATTTCGACCCAGATATTGAAATTCCCCCAACACCTCCTTCATCCCCACCTCAAGCCAATTCCTCATCTTCTACCCATATATTCCCTACACCTGATTCCTCCTTCACCTCAACCTCCGGAACTCCCCCTCTCCAGAAACCCTTCCACTCTGTCGCCACTGACGATGCCACTTGGTATGCTGGTATTGAGCCCATACAAGTGGACGTCGACCCTTCTCCATCCCGCCTGGCTAACGACGAAATCCTGAGCCGCCTGGATGCCATCTACAACAGGCTGGGAGAAATTAACAAGTATCTCCACAACTGCTGCTGAGATTGCCACTGCATCATCCAGGGCTGCCGACAGGACTGCCGTCATCCTCCGTCAGTTTCAAGAGGATGTTTGGACTAAGTTTAGGGAGGTCGGGCACGAGTCTACCGATCTAAAGATCAATATGGAGGCTCAGTGCAACGAGTGTGTCAGACTCTGCTCAACTCTCTTCTACTAGCTCTTTCACAGGATAACCCTCTACCTGGGTCACGGATGCCCTCCAGTACTTCAGCTCAACGATCAAGCTCTAGATGCAGCTCATGATCGCATTGTAGTTGAGCGTGACCGTGATTTGGCCATCACGGAGGAGAGACAACTGCGGTTTATGAATCGAGTTCTGATGGACGAGAACAACAGACTTCGAGAAGAACTTGACTACCGTTCTTGCTCCACCAGACAACAGACATCTGTTGATGAAGAGTACACTAGAAGAGTTGAAGAACTCGAGCACCAACGCCGAGAAAGAGAAGCACCTGACAAAGCAGGCAAAGGAAAATGAAAAAGGCCATGGTAGCTTATATCTCTCTATCCTTATCCTTTGTACCTATTTTTGAAAACTCTGCGAAAATCAAACTTCTTGTTTGAAATACAGAAGTTCATTCATTTTTCAAAAAAAAATTCTACTGTTTAAATCCATGTTATTTAAATTCACATATCTACTTGGAATTTAAACATCCAGTTTAAATTTATTTAAACTGTGTGCTCTAATCCTTGTGCTTGTCCTTTAAAAATCTCTTTTGTTGTAAGCATTTAAATTTGTTATTACATTTGAGACGTTCTTTTTGATAGAGGCATGTCTGCTGTTATAAAACTTAAAAGTATTTTCAGACATGCTATTATCTATCCTAAAGCTTTCATAGCCCTCACTTGTAAGTAATGATGACCAGATGCAAATATGAGGAGATTGTTGTTTCTCACCGTATCTTAATTTGCATTTGCTCATTCATTACATTAAGTTCTATACTTAGTGGCTAAATGGGCTGTTTACCAGTTAGCGTGGCAACTGTGTATACAACTTTGCCTTTAGAATAGTTTTAGACTTCACAGGTTTAGGCGAAAGACTTCGGCTGAAGGCTTCACCACTAGCCTTCAACGGTAGACCTTGTCTGCACTCAGACAGCATGACATGTCCAGCTCATCTGGATATCAAGCTCAAGTGGATTATTTAATTCAGTTATATTTGGTTTGAATTTGAATTAATCCATCGTCATTCAGCTCCTGACTCCAAGACACGCCCTTCCAGCTTTTCCGAAGGAATGAAGACTTTCGCCTCCTGAAATTTGGAAGAGCAGGTGCACAGTCTGACACAAACAGACTATACCAACTACTGTAGGTCTGCAACTCTGTCTGTCTCCCACCTACTAGTTGTTGTAGCCACTCTTCACCATACCCTTATCAGTCTTAGTTGAAGATGAAGTCAACAAAACATCTCAAGGCATTTAATGCATTTAACCTAATAGAGTTGTTTCTCACTTCGTCTTCCCCAACGGTCTCAAGGATGCTCAACTATAAATTCTGCCATTGAAGACTGAAGAACAAAAATGCTCTGAATCCATTCAACAACATCAAGTCTTCATACTCATTGTATTCAAGATATCATTAACTGATCAAATGAAGTCCTCAACAACAACAAGAAGATCTGCATCAACTCTTAATCATTTTCTTCTTACTGTTGTACTCTTCAATTATTCTTCTGCACCTTGAATATTTTGTTTCTCTAGACATTCAAGTCAAATATTTTTGTACACGATCCATTGAATATTTCTGTAATAGAACTAGTGGAAAATATAGTGCACATTTAAATCCAAGGTTGACTGCCTTGGTGATGGACGTAGCACTCATTATAGTGCGAACCATCTCAAAATACTTATGTTCATCTTCCTCTGTTGATTACTGCTTTATACTGTCTTCATTCTCTTAACTTATTCCTTTAGCATCAAACTTAAGTAATCAACTAAGTCTACCGGTAGTGCTTCACCGGCATACTTGATCTGTTTCTCCTTACAAGTTTTCCGCTACTTCAATCTTTTCAATAAATTGTAAGTACTTGTTTTATGAATTATTACGAAAAGTTTTAAGTGTTTAATAAGCTATTCAACCCCCCTTCTAGCTTATTATTGTGCCCTCTTGGACTAACAAATTTGACAAACAAACCCTTCCAAGTTCAATAATATATATCAATCCCTTGTATTATGTGTTAATACCTCACTAGTGACAATAAAAACAATCAAAAAGTACATTATATGGATGGTTATTTAGAGCTGAAGGGTCTAGGTGGGGGACTAGTCGGGGCGTAATCGGGTCTAGGTGGAGCATAGAATTAAGGTATAATTACTTTTTTTTGATAATTTATATAAAAGATCAAACACACTGACTACAAATTTATATTTTTTTAATTTTGTCATTTTATCAAACACTTGTCTATATTTGTAAAATGAACAAAAATATACAAACCTACCACTAATTTCAATTCCCAACAACCCTAAAGCAATAAACCAACCAAGTTTAGAACTAAAAACAAAAAAAATATTACTTCACCTACCTACTACACCTACAACTCATAATTAATCTAACCTATCCTCCCTAGCCCCTCCTCATTCTAAATTCTGAGTCCCGAGATAGCCCCCTTCTTCATCATCTTTTTTCTTCTTCTTTCTTATCTCTATCTAGCAGATTGACAACCCTTTTTTCTTCATTTTTTTCTTCTCTCTCTCTCTCTCCCCGATAGACCGACTCTCCTCATTTTTTCATCATCCGATCTTTTTCCTCCTATACCTAACTCTTTAATCTATCCCCTCTCTCAGCCAACTGAATATCCACAAAATCAAACCCCTTTTCTTTCTACCTCTCTCTCTTCCTCACCATTACCACTCCCTCTTCCTTCTCCAGTTAGCCCCCTTCCTTCTCCGAACACTGCACGCCACAAAATCAAAGGTATAAAAATAAATTAGGTCGGCGGGATTTGGCGTAGGCGCCGACTTGGCCGATTAGGCGGCGACTAAGAAACTCGTGGCGGTGAAGAGGCACCTAGCGCCTAGGCGGAGCTAAGCAGAGAGTTTTAGAATACTGCTTACGGTATTGTTAAGTGGAATTGGATATGTTTGTGTAAGGATGTGTATGGGTTGAAAAAAATCTATAGAAAATGGAGAGATCAGGCAAGAGAATGTAGAAAAGGAAGAAAATGAAGGTGGAACTCTGGAAGACACGGAGGATGAAGAAAATAAAGTTATTATTTGCCCGCTTGTTCTTTTGACTGCCTTTTTGACCCCCTTTGTTCTCTTATGTTAAAAAATCAGCCATTATGTTCACATAAGAGCAATTAACTGGGTAACTATTGTTAAGTTTTCAACTATCCCTTCGTTCTAGAATTGACAAACAGACCCTTCCAAGTTCAATAATATATATGAAGCCCTTGTATTATGTGTTAATACTTAATACCTCACTAGTGACAATAAAAACAGTCAAAAAGTACATTATATGGATGGTTATTTGGAGCTGAAGGGTCAAGTCTAGATTCATTCACAATCCTGTGATGCTGAATTCATGAATATTGAATATACAATGGATGAATCTTCTGATAAAAGGGGAAAGTACCTTGCCTAATGTTCCAGGGAAATAGGCTCTTCAATTCCAGATATTGACCTTAAATAGTTGCATGATCAGCAACCGTTTCATCTTATATTATCAGAACAAATAAAAAACATCATTTCTTGCTCTACCATGTCTAACACAGAGGAAATTAAAATTCCCCTGAAAATTTTTGTGGATACCAGGAGAAACAAAGTACTTTTTGCTGAAGCTGATTATAGTTTTATTGACATCCTTTTCAGCTTCATGACTCTACCGATGGGGACAATAGTCAGACTCGTCGAGAAGAATTCTGATTTAAAGTTACCATCCATTGGCTGCTTAAACACTCTGTATGAAGGTCTTGCAAATCTTCCCACACAATATTTGTTGACAGAAGAATTGAAGGATTTGCTGCTTCATCCAAGAAACTTGGCGGAAGTTCAGTGCACGAAGCTCAAACTCAATGTGAATGATACAAAATACTTCGTATGTGAGAACTGGAAATGTCTTAGACGCTGTAATCCTATTCTTTTCAGCACTTGCAACACTGCAAAATGCAGTTGTGGTAAGTTTCTTAATAGAGAGATTTCCTTCAAGTATTCAGAGATCAACACAGATCACCATAAGAGAGCTGTATTTGTTATGGAAACAGCAAGTTTTATGATCACCGATGATCTTTGTGTCATGCCTAATTTACCCGGTTCATGTATTCAAATCCTCAGTGATGTGGGGATTAGAGACACGAGGTTTCTTGAAGAAAGAACCGTCAATGTAGGCCTTCAAGAGGTAAGCAGATCCCTTTCTTTTATGTTATCCAAGACACTCATCTAATCTTGGATCATAACTCATCATAGTTTACTTTTGAATCTTGGGCTTATAATAGGTTGACTTTTTTCATTTTAATTTAATCACAGGTTTTAAAATTGTTGAAGTTGGCTTTAATCTCCAGGTCTCGGTTAACTGATCTGTTTTTATGTGAGACATATACTGTCAAGTCTGAACTTGGTAATTTTACTCGGCCTGTGGTCAGTGAAGACTTGACCACTAGTTCTGAGAACATTGATGTCAGAGTATTTGTGCAAAACTCGAATGGCAAGCCAATGTTTATCCAAGCTGAAGAAGATTTTGTGGACTTTCTTTTCAGCCTCCTGGCGATCCCCTTGGGAACTGTGTTGTTTCTCCTAAGTGGTGATACTTCTGTAGTAAGTATTGACAATCTGTACCGAAGCATATCAAATTTGAATGTAGGTCGATACATGTTATCACAGGATCTCAAGGATATGCTACTTCACCCCAAGTTGGCTCAGCACTATTGTTGGGAAAATCAGATTTTCACTCTTGAAGAGAAAAGTAGTCCTGAGTTATTTTGTACTAGCTTATACGATGCTAGCGGGAAGGGAGAGGTTTACATTTCAACTCAACCCGGGGTAAACAGCGTTGATAATGGGTCGCACTCGCACGCATGGTCTACTTTGAAATTTCAAGGTCCAATGTTGCATGGTGGATATGTCACGAAGCCAATGAAGCAAGCGATGTTCATGGTGACAGATGATTTGGTCGTGACACCATTATCATCCATCTTGAGTATGTCCATCCTCGACAAGTTGAAAGTTCCCCTTAGTGATATCGAGGAACGTGAAGTGAGCATTGGTATAGAGGAGGTAAGGCAATAAGAAAACCAAGTAATTACACTAACTTTTGTAGATACACGAAACTAACTATTGCCTCATTGTAGGGTTTGAGCATACTAAAAGCGTCTCTGTCCTCTTCATCGGCTTTGTTCAGTGGCCTCAACCTCTTCGTAAAGAAGCCGAAGGAGGAAAAATAGCATCTATCACAAGATGTACTGAAAAATGGCCATTTGCCCCTCTCTATATTTCTTAGTTAACTAGCTTGTTATGCTTTGATGAATCTATGCAGTCAGTTCTTTTGGTTTTTTGGCTGCTTGCTGATGTCAACATTTTTATTTATTTATTTATATTTTTGCATTGTGGGATTAGAAGCTTTGATATTTGAAATATTTTCTGCATTAGCGTAAGTATTTCAGATGTCCAAGTTATTGTTTCAAAATTGCAGTAATGGAATTTGGTTGCACAATTAAGGGCATACATTTTGTTAACATTTTATCCCACGTCATGTGATATGTATAAAGGTTAAGATATATTCCTTTAAGGAATTTCAAGGAAAAAAGATATTATATCCCACATTATGTGATATGTGATACTATTTTGTCAAAGTTTTGATATTTGAAAAAATAATATAGTGGACTCTTTGCTTGGAACGGAAGGAGTATATAATTAGCATTAGTTGGTCATAATTACAATAATATTTGAGATTAGCAATATTTTAATATCAAATATAGAGTTTGTTGAAACGTTGTGGAAATAGTGAACATGACTTTTGAAAGTAAACTCTTAATGTGAGCCTTCTAAAATAGCATATAATTGACTTTTTGTCTGGTTCGTAGGGAGTATCGACTTGAAAACTCAGCAATCAGCTCGATGAAATTTGTTGGAAAGTTCTTAATCCTTTAAGGAATTTCAAGGAAAAAAGATATATTCCCTTCATCTCGAATAAATATTCATATTTTTTATTTTGTGATGTCCCAAATAATGTTCATAAAAACTTTTAGAGTACATTTTTTTACCATTCGAACAATGTACCTTTTCATTTAATATTATCATTATTGAACATCGTATAAGGAGAGTGAGTGTAATATGTATATAATTAATGAGAGAGAGTGTGTGTAATTAATATTATCGTCACAGTAGATTTTACAACTCATCATTAATTATATTTTTTAATCATAGTGTTTTGTCAACTAAGAACATTTATTTGGGACAAAGAGAGTATCTAATAAATGGAAAAATAGTCAATTTTGACGTTGGTTTTTAAACAATCTTTAAATTTTAAATTTTGTCACTGTTTTATTTTTTGTGCAAAATTGTCATTGTAGTTTCAAAAAATATTACAATTTTGTCACTATCACTAATTGTCATTCAATTGTTAAGAGAGGTAATTTCAACCATCTCCCCTAATATTTTATAAATAGGTTGGAACATCCTAAACAGTAGCTGGTCTTCGAAATTAGGGGTGTACGTTGTATTGATTGATTTTTGAAACGAAAAGAGTTTTAATTTAAAGGAATACATATATGAATAACTTAATAAAAAATAAAAAATAAAACATTGTTAATAAATAATATTCCCTCACTGTTAATTGTTGTGATCATTGTGTCGCCTTTGAACTAGTGTGGCAATTGGGTATTACCGGTCAGAATATATATATATATATATATATATATATATATATATATATATATATATATATATATATATATATAAAGACAGATGCATCTATAAAATGAAATATTTCGTTAAAACTTTCTTTCCAAAAATAGAATGTTATCAATTTATTAATATAGGTACAATTTTGCATGCTATCTGAAAAAAAAATTAAATGTAGGGCCAGACTAACCACACACCAACATCTTCTCCCTACACCCCAAGTTTTAAAATTGCAAAAATGACATTGTGTGAAATGACAAAATAAACCCTCCAACCTAAAATAACACCCACAACTTAATTACAGTAATGTCATTCTATAATATTTAAACATTCTACCTGCACCTCAAATTTGATATTGTAGCTACGTCTTCCTTTCCCACCATTTTCCCTTTTGTTTAGTTCCTCCACAACCCTACCCTACATCATATTGTTAAAAAATATCAAACATAGAGCCTAAAGAAGTAATTGAAACAAATAATGTAAGTATTACTTTCATTTTATTCTATTAAAACTTAATTTTTCATCAAATTTTATCTAAATTCCAAAAACTGCATCTTCGTCGTATGCGGTTATGGTTTGCCGCACACTTCTCCTTGTGTGCATAAGACATTCTCCGCACGCATCTCTTAATGTGCACCAAATGTTTATCGCACAGTCCTTCTTTGCGGCACAAGACGAACAACTTTGTGTGCACTTGAACAGGCATTAATCGTGTATCGATTTTTGAATTTATATGCTTGTAATGATCGAAGAAAACAAATAATAAAAAGATATTGAGAAGTTAATTGGTTGACCCCAAAGAGAGAAAATGACAATTTAAAGACCAAATTTCTAAAAGCTTAATTGCTTGGAAAACAAAGCCCGTAAATTCTTGGTTAAAGCATTATTAAGTTAACAAAAAATTAAAGTTAAACTATTTTTTTAGAACGAATGAAGTCATTAAAGAATATAATTTATAGCCAATTGTGAACAAGGTTTTGTTCTTCCTGGCAGACCACATGCGAAATGCTTGTGCTTTTGGCCAAAGTTGGGGGTTTCCGTTGTGGGGTTTTGGGTGTTGGGTATTTGTTGTTTTGGAAATTAAATGTGGGGTGTAGATAGAATAGGATGTGTTAGATTGAAAAATTAAATGATGGGTAAAATAGGAAGTTAGGGTGGGGGTAAAGAGTAAATTTTAAAAATTGATTAAATATGTGGGGTGTAGATAGAATTGGGGTGTAGAGAGAAGATGTTGGTGTGTGGTTAGCCTGACCTTTAAATGTATCCTTACACTTCATACTAATCAATTTAAAATGACCTTTTACATTCCTTGTTACTTGTGTCAATCATGCTTGTGAGCATCATTCAAATTTCAAAAGTCCTATTGTACGTGAGAAATTTATATTGTATTCCTTTTCCCAATATATATGGTTTAGTTTTTGCATTTTACTTAAAAAAAAAATTCTTCTTTCGCTGTTAAAATGCATTGACTTTGTGTTTACCCAGATCTTTTAAAAAATAAATTAAATCGATCTAGAAAGTTATGATATGACCTATATTTATAATTTTATTTTCTTAAAAATAAAGTTATGTACTTCTCATAGATTACACATCTAAAAATTTCGGATCTACATCTGTGCTTTAAGTAAGCAGCTCTGAAAAATTAGAGGATGTAAAAATAAATTAATAAAATCGAAATAAATTTTCAATATATAATTTAGGAAAATTCCAACTCTAAAATTGACAAGCTCAAATTATCTAGATCTATATAAAAAAATTGAAACGAAACTAATTAAAATGTAAAGTCCAATATTTTTAGATCTATTTTCTTTGAATTCGTGTCAACTCCGTTGATTGATATCCATCAATAGGATGAGGGATATTTTAGGAAGAAAAAAACTTATGCGGTTGGATAAAAAATAGTGCACCTGAGAGGTTATAATATTCAAATAAAGAACCAACCTGCAATTATTTATTTTATTACTAATAGACTACTAAAAGTATCATTTTTTTTAAAAGCATGACTTTCAAACAAAGACTTTTTACCCAGAACGAAGGGAGCACGTAATTTTTTTACGGAAACAGGGACGGCACCCTGCTAAATTTTATAGATTAAAAGAAAATTACAAACTTGAGGGGGACAACCAGCCTGACCCTTATAAATGGGAGGACAAAGGAGCCTAACCTCAGAAAAGAAAAAGCTAGACTAAGGAAACAATCCTCAAATATAAAGAGCTTGGCCAAAAGGAAACAAAACAAGAAAAAACATGATTAAGAGGTACAGATCCTAGCCACGCCCTGAGCATCCAAGAGAACATTGCCTTTAATGGGTCTGGGCAACGCATTAAAAGAATAAAAAATGAAATCTCGACCTGAATCCACCGCGAGATTGGCCAAACCATCCGCCACAAAATTAGCCTCCCTATAGATATGACAAATAGAGAAACTAATATTCATCTGCAAAGAACCAATAGCATGAACATGATAAGCCAGAGTCCAAGAGTGCTTATGACAACCATTGAGCAAATCACATATAACCTTGGAGTCAATTTCAACAAGAGCATTATGATGACCCGTACTTTGAAGCCAACAGAGACCTTGGAAAAGAGCTCGAATTTCAGCCATGTTATTGGTGGACTCGCCATAGAAGGAAGAGTAGGCATAAACTACCGAGCCATTAGAGTCTCGAACAACACCACCCCCTCCACTACGACCGGGGTTACCACGGCAGGCCCCATTTGAGTTAAGTTTAAGAATTCCTGGGGGAGGTTTATCCCAAGAAACAACCCGAATAATTACTTGTTTCCGAGAGGCAAAGGAAACAGCAAACCCATTACTTTTGCGGAGAGCAAAAAAATTTGAGGCACACAGGATAGTATGGAGATCATTATCAATTGATTTGATAATCAGATTAACATACTTAAGCTTGCCATCAAAAAAAATTCCATTAGGAAACTTCCAAAGATTCCAAAGAATAATTGTGACGACCCGACCCGAACCCCAATGCGAGATCCCGGATCGCGCCGTCCAAATAATCAAGTTAAACACATAAGCATGCATAAGTAGGGTTTTAAAATTCACGTGGCGCAACATTTCGGACAATTAACAACTCGGCTACACTTGGCGGGAAAAACAACTTGATTTAAACAAGTCATCGGCGTTACGGTAGGAACCAACAACTACTCCTACAATTAACACATGCTTAATAAACCTCAACGGCGGCCACAACATGCAGGAGACAATAACAATAATAATACTTTAAACGCGCTTTAGCGGAAGAAATTATGATGAACCATACACACATATAAACAAGCGCGACTTATAGTCGGCATACCAAAAGATTACAAGTATTAATAATAAGTTACTACAACACAAAAACCCAAGCTAAGTCTACATGACTTGCTTCCCATCGTCCTTTCCAAAATACAAGATTAACCAATTAATGTCCAAAAGAGCAACCTTGCTCCCAACGTCCAAGCGAATGCGTGAATCTAGCGTGGGCGTCACCTCGGCTTTGATCTAAGGAAAACAAAGCAAACAAATGAGTAAGTCGAAAGACTTAGTAAGTTACCAAGATATGCATGTTCATACATAGCATGACATTTATCACAATTATGGCATGTTATCATCATTTAACACTTAGCACCTTATTCACATAAGTGCGTAAAGTAAATCATACAAGTAGGATATGATAGTCACGGCCGCCGTAGCTCTGCAACACATTTACATTACTAGTTCGTGCCATCGATGTTATGTGAATTCATCGACTCATCGAGTGCTACTCGATTTCAATAGCAAGCCAATGCGGCACTTAGCGTCAAAGGGGCTACTTCCCTGCGGCCCACGGTGGAGGTGTGTGTGAAGTCAGTGTGGCGATCCATAGCGAGCACGAATCCCATAATTCGTGAAGGCGTGCATCGTCTCACCGGACTTTGAAAAAACAAACCAATTATGCCAGGTGGACTCAATGCAATGCACAAGTAGATATTTACTTGACTTTAAACCAATTAAGGACCGAATCCGACATGGCGGCTCGACCGTCAGGCAAAGTAAGGTGTTAATCTCTACCGAGTAAAACACATCAAGGCAATTAATTGCTCAAAACCAATCTTTCATAACAACTTGTGATAATCAATTAAACCAAACTCATACTTGAGTAAACCAAGTCAAATGACGTTCAAACTTCGTAGGGATTGAATTTAGAGTCTAACATGTTCAATTCTTCCCTAGAGTCGACTCCGTTGAGTCTTTTCACTAAATTCCCAATTTTGGGGAAATTGAAGCTATATGCTTCAAACCCAACTAAGTCAATTCTAGGTTCAATAAGGTTATAACCTCACCAAGGCAATGCAATATAATTCAAGTTCTACATAGAGTTCAATTTCATTGAGGATAAAACACATACAACATAACAACACATAATGTAGGCTCCATTTAGGGCATTCTCATATGAACAAATTCCCAACAACAAACATAATATACATGTCTCTAACATGTTTAAAACTTTAAATAGGCAAGATGAAAGAATAATATAGGCTTTCAACAAAAGCAAGAATTCAACCTATACATGCTCTAACTAGATCAAAATCTCAACATACAAGAAGATAGCATAGGAAGCATACTATGTGTCCCTCATTGACCTCAACCACATCATAGGCTTTGCTTCCTTAGGGTCAATGAGGTACTAGAAATGAAGAAGAAGTAACTTACAAGTTATTCACCAAAGAAAGAAATAGAAGAAACCAATCGGATGGAAATGCTCCCCTTCTCGAGCTCTACAACTTTAATGAAAGGCTCTTGGGCAAATGATGAATGGTTGATGAAGACCAAGGGATGAGACCTCAAGCCATGGAAGAACCTTGAGAGAGATGAAATTCGTTTTTGGAAGAGAGAGGGTGAGAATGAGGGTCAAAAATCGATTTGGGGCTTATATGTGGTCAAAAGTTTGAGTGGGACATGTGTCAAGACCTTAGGGTCTCTTTGAGATTCTTAGGATAGGGTTTGGATGATCAACAAGCTTCTAATCCATCATTAAAAATAAGTTAGGGATGTTAGGACTTAAGTAGGAAGGGTTAGGGAGGTTTAGGATAGGTTTAAGTAGGGGTTTGAAGTGTACAAATCGTCAAATTCGAAGCAGGGGAGAAATCAACCCGTAGCGAGTAGCGAGGTGAGCGGGCGCCTCACCCAGGCCATGCGGCCGCCTCGGATCTCTGAGGCCTCCCAGTTCAGACCATTCTCCAATTGCTCCTGCATTTGAGGCGGGCGCCTCACGGCTCCCATCGGCGCCTCGGCTCAGAAATGCCTAAAACTTGATCTAAACTTGATCTAAATGGTCCCAAACTTTTGGGCAACCATTCTAAGGTCTAACCCTACTCAAAATGAGTCGGAAACACACAGAACAACTCAGGAACAAGGTAGAACAAGGCGCGAACCACGCGACGAATGAACAACGAATCAAACTACAATCAAGCGTCATTCAAACTAGGATGTCTTGGACATGAAAGAGGACTTGTTTCAACATGATTAAGACCTGAATATAAGGCCAAGAACTCAACGAACACTTCGTGCGTCGAAATAGAAGCAAATACGAGCAACGAGGGAATCGGTAAGGCTAAATTCAAAACGATCAAACCGGCGATTCAACAAACAAACTTTCGTGATTCTAAACATGTTAAGAACTTCAAGAATGATTTAAGATTAATTCTAAGGCGTTTATAAACTAGGTAAACATGATCGCAATCAACCAAGAAAGCACAAACACAAGCATGGAATGCACATGCAAGATTATGGGCGTTACACTCTCCCCCTTTAGGAATTTAGTCCCTAAATTCTTACCAAGTTCATCGAAACAAATGTGGATGCTTCTCGCGCATCTCGCTTCCGTCTCCCAAGTCGCTTCTTCAATGTTGTGGTTTCTCCAAAGAACTTTAACTAAGGGAATCTTCTTGGTTCGTAGCACTTGCTCTTTGGTATCCAAAATCTTCACGGGCTTTTCAACATAAGACATATCCGGCTCAAACGTGATCTCTTCATACTCAAGTACATGGGTATCATCCTTCAAATACTTTATAACATGGAAACATGAAATACATTATGAGTCTCGAAAGTGAAGGTGGCAATGCAATCGATGCGCTAAGGACCCAACTCTCAAGAATCTCGAATGGGCCAATGTACCTCGGTGTAAGCTTCCCTTTCTTGCCAAATCTCTTCGTACCTCTCCTCGGTGTCACCTTCAAGAACACGTAGTCACCCACTTGGAACTCAAGATCTCGTCTTCGATTATCTGCATAACTCTTTTGTCGACTTTGAGCGGTGCGCAAGCGATCTCTAATCAACTTCACGCTCTCAGCCATTGCACTAACTCGGAACCCCAAAGTTTCGCCTCTCCAACTTCATCCCAACAAATTGGCGATCTACACTTACGCCCATACAAAGCTTCATACGGCGCCATCTTGATACTCATTGGTAGGCTGTTATTATCGCAAACTTCGGCTAAAGGTAAGTGAGAATCGGCTTTCCTTGAAATCCACGGCACAAGCTCGAAGCATGTCCTCCAAAATCGAATCAATCGCTCGGGTGACCATCCGTTTGCGGATGAAAAACATCTTGAAGTCTAGTTTGGTGGTCCCCAAAGCCTCACAGCGTCTGCCAAAATCTAGATGTGAACCTCGGATCTCTATCGGACACAATACTCACAGTGCGCCATGAAGTCTCACGATCTCTGGATATACAAAGCGCCAAGCGAGTCAGCGAATAAGTGATAGCTATAGGAATGAAGTGTGCGGAACTTAGTCAATGTCGACTATAACCCAAGCTGCATTAAAACCTCTCGCGTCTTGCAACCACATCACAAAATCCATAGTAATGAACTCCCATTTCCACTCGGGAATCTCAAGTGGTTGTAGAAGTCCCGGGCCTCGATGCTCGGCCTTAACTGGCGGCAAGTCAAACACCTTGACACATACTCAATTTCTCTCTTCATGCCTTTCCACCAAAATTGTCTTTTCAAGTCTAAGTACATCTTCGTGCTCCCGGGTGAATGGTATACCTCGATTTATGAGCCTCATCAAGAACCAACCTCTTCAGTCATCATTAGAAGGAACACAAATTCGACCTCGAAATGTCAAAGTACCCTCACTATTAATCGCAAAATCGAGGCGATACATTCTCGACCAACCCATCAATGATTTTCTTCAACTCAGGATCATCCCTTTGCTTCTTTAATCTTCCCAAACAAAACTGGTGTAGCACGAACATTCGCGAAAATCACTCCTCTATCAAAAACACTAGGACTCCAATCACGCAAGTCCTCCAACATCTTCCACTCCTTAACCATCATACATGACATATGAACCTTCCTACTCAAGGCATCCGCTACTACATTTGCCTTCCCCGGATGATACAAGATAGTGCAATCGTGGTCTTTTAGTTTCTCCATCCATCTTCTTTGCCTCATGTTCAACTCCTTTTGAGAAAATAAATACTTCAAACTTTTGTGGTCGGTGAAGATCTCAAATTTAGCTCCATACAAGTAATGTTTCCATTTATGCAGCGAATGATAATCGCAGCCAACTCCATATCGTGTGTCGGGTAATTCTGCTCATGAATAGACAACTTCCTCGACGCATAGGCGATAACCCTACCATTCTGCATCAAAACGCAACCCAAACCTTCCTTAGAAGCATCGCTATAAATCACAAAATTATCTCCTCCACTAGGCAAAGCCAAAATAGGTGCCGACGTCAACCGCTTCTTAAGCTCTTGAAAACTAGCTTCACATTTCTCGCTCCAAACAAGCGGCACGTTCTTACGTGTCAATTTCGTCATAGGAGTCACGATCAGAAAAACCCTCAATAAATCTCAGGTAATAACCCGCTAGACCCAGAAACTCCGAACCTCGGTAAGAACTAGGTCTCTTCCAATTCGTCACCGCTTCAACCTTAGAAGGATCAGCGGCTACTCGGCGCTAGAAATGATATGCCCCAAGAAGGACACTTCCTCAAGCCAAAAGGCACATTTGCTAAACTTCGCATAAAATTTGTTTCTCCAGAAGAATAGACAAGACAATCCTCAAGTGTTTCTCATGCTCCTCAGAGATTTCGAATACACTAAGATGTCATCAATGAAGACTACCACAAAACAATCAAGATAACTATGGAAGACACGGTTCATCAAGTCCATAAACACCATTGGCGCATTCGTCAAGCGGCATCACCACAAATTCAAAGTGCCCATATCTAGTGCGAATGTCTTGAATGTCTTCCTCTCTAACCTTCAATTGATAGTAACCCCATCGCAAATCAAGCTTAGAATAAACAATAGACCCTTGCAATTGGTCAAATAGATCATCAATGTGGGGTAGTGGGTATTTGTTCTTAACGGTCACCTTATTCAATTCGCGATAATCTATGCATAACCGCAAACTCCCATCCTTCTTCTTCACAAATAAGGCAGAGTGCGCCCCAGGCGACACACTCGGTTTAATAAAACCAATCTCAAGGAGTTCACACTGCCGAGTTTTCAACTCTCTAGCTCATGGTGCCATCCTATACGGTGCCTTAGAAATCGGTGAAGTCCCGGAATAAGCTCAATACAAAACTCTAGTTCTCTATCGGGTGGCATAGCATGATCGGTAGAAAACACATCGGGAAACTCACATACTACGGGACCTCCTCTAAACTTCGGCGAAGACCTCTTCTTATCAACAACGAGGCAAGATACCGTACACCCTTGAGACAACAATTTTCTAGCCCTTAGCGCAGAAATGAAATGCAAGTCACTCGGCGGCTTGATCACCCACAAAAGCAATTCAGGCACACAGGCATATAAAAAGTAACCCTCTTCCTATGGCGATCAACTATAGCATGATAAGCACATAACCGGTCCATGCCAAGAATCACATCAAAATCACGTATAGGGAGAACTACCAAGTCCGCATGCAAAGTGTGGTCACCCACCAAAACATCACAAGATCTAAACACTTGACGCGAGCATATATTCCCCGGCGGGGTAGACACTTCAAGCAAGTATGGCAAAGATTGAGGCAATACGCAAAGATTCTCAACAAAGTGCGAGAAGCAACATAAGAATGTGAAGACCACGGATCTATGAGAATTCGAGCCTTATGATCAAATATAGAAAGAGTACCTCCTATCACCGCTTAGTAGACCCTCAGAACCTCGATCAAGCGCAAACACACGACCACGAACCTTCGGTTTACCATCCACATCTCTCTTAGCCCAGGCTGGCGCCACCGTGACTAGCCTTGAACTTGGACAATCTCTCTTCATGTGAGTCCGTCTCCACAAATGAAACACTTCCCATTCTTTACCCAACATCCTATCGTGTGTGCCGGACTTACGAGCGAACAAATCATAGTCTCATTCGAGACCCTTGCTTGAGTAGAAGAAGTGTTGTTGCCTGCTTCCTTTGTGGCCTACCTTGGCCTCCACCTCTCCTATCACGGTTCCTTGGTATCCTCTTACGCCACCTGAATTATTCCCACGATTAGTGTTACGAGTAGTCGTCGCATTACCCGAATTACCCTTGACTCGGTGCTCCTCGATATCTTGCTCAACCTCATAAGCTCTATCAAGCTGATCGGTCAGGTAATCGGTGAGCTTAAGTGCTAGAATCGCTTCCTAAATTCGGTCCTCGAACCCCTTTAACAAACTTATGTGTTCTCAGAGCCTCCGTAGGAATCAAATACGTGCAATAACGGCTCGGCTTCGGTGAACTTCGGAATACTCCGCCAGTCATGGTACCTTGCTCAAGATTATAGAATTCTTTCTCCCTTTGGTTGCGAACCACATCCGGTACGTACTCATTCTTAAATTCCCTCTGAAAATTAGCCCAAGTAATAGGGACTTGTTGCATCTCCCAACTTTCCTTCAACACGGTCCACCAATGCTCGGCGGCTCCCTTAAACTTAAATGCGCTAGTCGACTTTCTCCTCATCGGTACACTCCAACATAGATAAGATTTTGATCATCTCTTCCATCCACAACTCGGCCTCCTTAGGGTTTGGCTCCCAAAGAAATGCACTAGGCTTCAACTTAAGGAATCTCTCAGGAGAGTGTTGTCGGTCCTCGGTCTCGGTGGTGGAGGTGGTGGTGGCTCCCAGCTTGACCTCCACCTGGCCTGCCGCGAGAAAAGCCATCAACACACGGTGTAATGCTACATCCGGACCCAGGATTACTGCGGCGGCGTACCTCAACTTCAGGTTCGTAGGTTCTCGCTGGGCCTACCTCTACCGCGGCCATTCCCATTCCTAGGATTATCCATCGAACTCCTACAAGAATTCACTCGACGTTAGAATCATCACACAAATAACCAACCCACCTAGGCCATGGAACCTATCCTGGCCGACAGCTAACCTATAGCTCTGATACCAACTGTGACGACCGACCGGACCCCAATGCGAGATCAGAATCGCGCCGTCCAAATAATCAAGTTAAACACATAAGCATGCATAAGTAGGGTTTTAAAATTCACGTGGCGCAACATTTCAGACAATTAACAACTCGGCTACACTTGGCCGGGAAAAACAACCCGATTAAACAAGTCATCGGCGACGTTACAGCCGGAACCCAACAACTACTCCTACAATTAACACATGCTTAGTAAACCTCAACGGCCACAACATGCCGGAGACAACAACAATAATAATACTTTAAACATGTTTTAGCGGAAGAAATTATGATGAACCATACACACATATAAACAAGCTCGACTTAAAGTCGGCATACCAAAAGATTACAAGTATTAATAATAAGTTACTACAACACAAAAACCCAAGCTAAGTCTACATGACTTGCTTCCCATCGTCCTTTCCAAAATACAAGATTAACCAATTAATGTCCAAAAGAGCAACCTTGCTCACAACGTCCAAGCGAATGCGTGAATCTAGCGTGGAACGTCACCTCGGCTTTGATCTAAGGAAAACAAAGCAAACAAATAGAGTAAGTCGAAAGACTTAGTAAGTTACCAAAATATGCATGTTCATATTATAGCATGATATTTATCACTAATATGGCATGTTATCATCATTTAACACTTAACACCTTATTCACATAAGTGCGTAAAGTAAATCATACAAGTAGGATATGATAGTCACGGCCGCTTCGTAGCTCCTGCAAAACATTTCGTTACTAGTTCGTGCCATCGATGTTATGTGAATTCATCGACTGTCGTCGAGTGCTACTCGATCTCAATAGCAAGCCAATGCGGCACTTAACTGATACGGCAAAGGGGCTACTTCCCCACTGCGGCCCACAGTGGAGGTGTGTGTGGAGTCCCGGGTGCGGCGATCCATAGCGAGCACGAATCCCATAATTCGTGAAGGCGATGTATCGTCCACACCGACTTGAAAAACAAACCATTTAATGCCGTGGACTTAATGCAATGCACAAGTAGATATTTACTTGACTTAAACCAATTTAAGGTCCGAATCCGACAAGAGCGAATTCGACCATCCAAGTAGGGGATAATCTCTACCGTATTCACATCAAGGCAATAATTTGCACAAATACCAATCTTTCATAACAACTTGTTACAATCAATTAAACCAACTCATACTTGAGTAAACCAAGTCAAATGACGTTCAAACTTCGTAGGGATTGAAATTAGAGTCTAACGTGTTCAATTCTTCCCTAGAGTCGACTCCGTTGAGTCTTTCCACTAAATTCCCAATTTTGGGAAAATGAAGCTATATGCTTCACAACCCAACCTAAGTCACTTCTAGGTTCACAAGGGTATAAATTCACCTATACAATTCAATATAATTCATGTTCTTCATGTGGTCCAATATTGAGGATACATCACATAACCATTTTCACAAACACCACATAGGCATAATTTAGGGCATTACCAAATAATATCACTTTCATCAACAAACATATTACATTACTTCTAACATGTTCAAGACCTCAATTAATCATAGTGAAAGAGTAATTTCAACATTCAAAGGCAAGAATCATCCTAGACATGCTCCTAGCAAAATTATACATTCAAAATTCGTAGGAAGCAACTATGTGTCCCCATTGACCTCACACATCATAAACTTTGTTTCCTTAGGGTCAATGGGTACTAAAATGAAGAAGAGTAACTTACCTTGTTATACACCAACGGAAGAAATAGAAGAAACTATTCGGATGGAAATGCTCCCCTTCTCGAGCTCTACAACTTTAATGAATGGCTCTTGGGCAATGGATGAATGGATGAAGGTAGATGATGATGAAGACCTTAAGAAACCATGGGAGAGTCTTGGAGAAGATGAGAATTCGTTTTTGAGAGAGAGAGGGTGAGAATGAGGGTCAAAAATCTGATTTGGGGCTTATAAGTGGTCAAAGTTTGAGTGGGACATGTGTCAAACTCTTGTGGTCCCTTTGAGATTCTTAGGATAGGGTTTGGATGATCAACAAGCTTCTTAATCCATCATTAAAATTAAGTTGGGGATGTTAGGACTTAAGTAGGAAGGGTTAGGGAGGTTTAGGATAGGTTTAAGTAGGGGTTTGAAGTGTACAATTCGTCAAATTTCGAAACAGGAAGAAACCAACCCGTAGCAGAGTAGCAGGTGAGGCGGGCGCCTCACCCTAGGCCATGCGGCCGCCTCAACCTCTGAGGCCTCCCCAAAGTTCAGACCATTCTCCAATTGCTCCCTGCATTTGAGGCGGGCGCCTCACCAGCTCCCATGCGGCCGCCTCGGCTCCAGAATGCCTAAAACTTGATCTAAACTTGATCTAAATGGTCCCAAACTTTTGGGCAACCATTCTAAGGTCTAACCCTACTCAAAATGAGTCGGAAACACACCCGAACAACTCCCGGAACAAGGTAGAACAAGGCGCGAACCACGCGACGAACGAACAACGAATCAAACTACAATCAAACGTCATTCAAACTAGGATGTCTTGGACATGAATGAGACTTGTTTCAACATGGTTAAGACCTGAATATAAAGCCAAGAACTCAACGAACACTTCGTACGTCGAAATAGAAGCAAATACGAGCAACGAGGGGAATCGCTAAGGCCAAAAACAAAACGATCGAACCGGCGACTCAACCAACAAACTTTCGTGATTCTAAACATGTTAAGAACTTCAAGAATGATTTAAGATTAATTCTAAGACGTTTATAAACTAGGTAAACATGATCGCAATCAACCAAGAAAGCACAAACACAAGCATGGAATGTACATGCAAGAACACGGGGCGTTACACATGTGATGGTACTTCATAAGTCCATCACCAAACACATGACTTGGATGACCATTCAGTCATTTTTACGACAACATAAGATTCCCATCATAGAGGGTACTATGGCATACACGATTCAAATATCCTTCCTAAGGGAGAATTGTCACGAAGAAATCCCGGATTTTCCAAGGATGTTAACAAGGTTCCCAAGTAAAGTCTCATATTACATTCCTACGAATCCTGGGACTTCACTAAAAATCCAACTAGTATTATCGGTTCTAGTTCATCATTGAACCCATTCAAAACGTCTTTCATTCGAGTTACGCATTCTCGACTCACACATAAACCATCCAAGAACTAGCGATAATCTCGCACTTAACATCATTCAAGAGACTCAATTAGAGTCCTAAGCCAAGAATCAATCTTATTACCAATTTGGTATCACCCGAGCAATTCTCAAAATTTCATAATTGAGATTCAATGAACACAAGGAGATATAGGAATTTATCCTAAGGTTCAAATAACAAATTTTATAATTAATTGACTTCGTTTGGATTAAACTACAAAGTTCCAAATTTCTAGTTCGAGGCACAAATTCGGGACTCACAATTTATCCGGGTTTCTAACCCAACAAAAATCAATCTTAAATCATAATAATTCCAATATACTCAATAAACCCATTTGGTTTCAAACCCTAACCAAAATCTATTGATATCCATGGAAACATATCATTTTGACATGTATGACAACGATAAATCACAAGAAACACATCTCTAACAACCTATCATCAAGATGCTTGTAGAGAGAGAAACTAGGGCTTAAGTAACGTACCTCAATCGAGCCACAAACGTCTAGGAAGTGGAAAACAAACCGAGGGGAAAGACTCTACTCGGCGAGGGCTTCGCGATGGCGGTCACGGCTCGACGATCCGATAGCCGGAACTCCGGGAATCGATGAATCTCCCATGGAAGCCCCTTCTCCCTCTCTCTCTAAAACTCACGGTTGATGCAAGAAAATGAGGGAGGAAGAGGAAGAGAGTGGATCATAAAGGGTTAGGGATGACCATCCTGCCCTTCCTAGCTGTGGACAAGGCAAAGGGGAGTGGTTAAAATGGGGGTAGTATAGGTTTTTCACGCCAAAAATCAAAACAGGGAAAGAAATCCCGTAATTGCACATCAGCAGGTGAGGCGGGCGCCTCACCCAAAAGCCGCCTCAATCCGCAGAGGCTTCTCCCAAGTTCGGACCACTTTGAAATTACTCCCAAAGATCGAGGCGGGCGCCTCGCAAGGTGCATGCGGCCTCGCTCGGAACCTCTAAAACTTGGTCTAAACTTGTCCTAAATGATCCCAAACTTATGGGCAATCATTCTAAGGTCTAACCTTACTCAAAACGAGTCGGGAACGCACCCGAACAACACCCGGAACAAGATAGAACAAGGATCAACTCACGTGACGAATGATCACGAATCGAACTACAAACAAACACCAATTAAACTAAGATGACTTGGGCATGAAAAAGACTTGTTTAAACATGGCTAAGATCTGAATATAAAGCCAAGAATTCAACGAACACTTCGCTGACGAAATAGAGGCAATACGAGCAACGGGGGAATCGCTAAGGCCAAGATCAACACGGCCGAATGGCGATTCAACAAACAAGCATAAAACTTGTGTACCAAGGCCTTATGAGACTCAAATAACTCTCAAGACAAGTGGAGGAATGATTAGGAGTAAAATCGAGGTCTCACGAAAGAACTACGCGAGGAAACACTAAACCGAGTCAAGTAACGAACAGCGTCGGTATGCAACTGTAACTTTAACCAGTTAAGGTCTATGGAACATATGGAACTAATGTATTGGCTCCTATATAGCCTACCTATATTAATCAAGGTTCTTACCTCAAGTCAAGTAAGCGAGGTTACGGTTAAACGCACGAGCAATAATAAGGTCAATTACACGGAAGGTTCGGGGTCTTACATCCTCACCACCTTAAAAGAATTCGTCCACGAATTCACAATCCTACAATCACCAAAGTTCAATACTATAGCCTACAAATGAAGTCAAGGAAACCACCTTAGTGTGCCTCAAAACACGAGGGAAAGAAATACTTAAATATCCTCTCCAATCACTCCCAAAGTCGAGTCATTTTGACTCTTGACGGGGTTCAAGGACATTATCAAGGCTTACAAAGTTCCAACAATCGTGGACATTGAGGTGAAAATTCCTCTTTATCAACTAATCAAGTAATTCTTAAGCATGTGCAATAGTTGCGCCGAATTAACAAACATCCTAACAAAGAGTTTTCCGGGCTAATTAAATTATTCCGGTCACGACACGAATCTCTAGGGTCTAACGCCCTTACACTAAAATCAAGTAGAACGGTAACTCATTTGATCAATTCACAAGTTCATTTCATTCATGGCATGATTTCAATATACATGTTGCACATATTTGCACAAGCAAAACAAGATACCACTTTCAATTTATTTCATTTGGTAACGGGTTCGGTCAATTCCTATATCATATAATACCGTTCTAGTTCTCCGACGAAGACCTCTTGATAATCAAGTCAGGGGCCCTCTGAAGTGACTTCAAAAGCTTTCGTCGTTTAGGATGCGAGGTGTTTGCAAATCACATAATAGCATCCTTCATCAAGGTCTCAAGCACATATAATATAATCACATATAGGCATGGCAATCAATATTATATACATAGCATATTAATCTATTATGCAGGTATACCAAGTATGAAATATTCATACTCTTAACGATCTATTTACGATAGATAAAGCATTTTACACCACGCTAATACTCTTATTAACGTATTAGACTTAGCAACAAGTAAACACAATAACTTATGCATCCCTAGGTAGCCAATGGTTACTAACTAAAAGACTTCAATCTCTATGGATCAAGCAGTGTACTGGTTGACAACTAATTCAAATTAGAAATCGCGGGGTCACCTGCCGGTTACTCACCAAGTCTCATTATGGAGTCAGGACAATATTCCCTCTATCGGAGTAGTCCTCTCTATACCAGGAATGTAGTCATCAGGAAAGAATATTCAATTCTATAATACTAAACAATACAGGGACTCATGGTCAAGTACTATCATGTCTATATATACTTATATAGTGATGTTGGAATACAACACGCATTACGGGAGGCTTAACCACTTCGCTCATGAAACGTATAACAACGATCAAAGGCATTAGTAACACCGCGGCGATCACTCTTGGAATCGACAACCTGAGTTTATCAGATAACCCATACGGACAAGAAATGATAGCTCTTAAACACAGCTTGCATTCACGGCAATCCAGACCAACAGAACTTAGTAATCCAAGTCCTATATTTGTACAAAAGAACATGCCGATAAGGCACAAATCAGAACGCTCATCGGGAAATACTCGACGACACACCAAACCCAATCTAGGCCATGGATCCTATCCTGGCTTATAGCTAACAAAGCTCGAGCTATTAACGTGGCGACCCGACCCGGATTCCGGAACGGAATCCCAACGTCACGTCGCAAGGACAAGGCAAGAAGAGAACAAGCACTTATAAATTAATAGTGCGAGTCGGACAGTCGAGCTATCAAAAGCTCTACTCACAAATATAAGGCCGTAATAAAAAATGCGGTTTACAAAATTCAGTAAGCGGAAACGACAAGGAAAAGTAGTCCCGAGCTATGAAGCTCGAAACCAAGGCCAAAGATACCAAGAGAGACATAAATCTCACGAAGGAAAGAAAAAGAAACTCGCGTGCCGCAACAATTGCGAGCCTGGACAAACCATCGGCACTCCAGGCCGGCGTTTCAGCAAGGGACCAACCTGATATAACACTTACCCACGGCTAAAGCATACCGGGGTTAACCAACAATAATAATAACTAGGATAGAGAAAAGCCCAGAGCTACTGCGTGCCTGGGATACAACTGAATATAAAAACCAAGGCTATGAGCAACGACACAACACGTCGGCCCAAAGGAGAACCAAATCAAAACCCAAGTATTCTACCCGACTGTAAAGTCTAAATAACCTTACAATACAACGAGCTCACAAGAATATTAAAATATGATATACAAGTCAAGGATACTAGATGAGATAGGAGTCTACAAGCTATTACTCGGAAATATCGACTATTACAATCACGAACACGCGTACTAAGCTCGAGTTGTCGATCAACTGTGGTCTGCTACAATCACGTACTATGCGTCCTCAATACGACTTCTGAACTGCAACTAGAAAACAAAGTACGGGATGAGTCATAATGACCCAGTACGTTACTACTAAACAATATGACATAATTTGAATATTGCTATAAGAGGAAATGAAATCGTTTTACGACGAAGACCCAGTAAGTCGGGTTGTACTGAATGAAAACCGGTCCTTTACCAAACTACCAAGATGAAACAGGGTGAATCCCCTGTTCACAAACAGTCAAACAAGTCAGGAAGCAAGGCACAAGAATAATCATGATTATGGATGTATATTTTATTGTAGAACATCCCAAGTCTCTCATATAGTAATTAAATAGAAGTATGCATATTTATAAATATACATACATCAAGTCTCTCATAGGATTATCAAGTGTGGTATGTAGATTCGTTTATGTACCACATAATTCATTCATGGAAGTTTATCAGGTAAGGATATGCATATCTACAATTATAAACATATGAAGACAATCAGGGGGCAGTCAAGTAGGAGTATGTATATCTACATATATATACATATGATAATGATCAGGGGAAATCAAGTAGGAGTATGTATATCTACACATATATACATATGAAGACAATCAAGGGAAATCAAGTAGGAGTATGTATATCTACACATATATACATATGAAGACAATCAAGGGAAATCAAGTAGGAGTATGTATATCTACACATATATACATATGAAGACAATCAAGGGAAATCAAGTAGGAGTATGTATATCTACACACATACGTGTCATACAATTCACGGGTCTATCACGACGTCAAGCGATCAAGAACAAGTATATATAGGCATTTAGTGCACATATTCATGATAGCACTTTGATTTCCACAAGTACTAGAAGAAATCCATGTAAGAGGATATGATATACTGCAGTGCCGCAATGTAGCTCCCCTGCAAGATAAACGTGGCAACAGAGCGTCTTTGTCGGATGTACGAGATGGTACATCGACCCAGGATAGTATTATTCCAAGCGCCCTAATGGTTACACAAGGTACTCTTCTCCAAAGTGATCAAGAATGGAGGGGTTTGCACGTTTCTGGTTCGGCAACCCATCACTATCACGAATCTCATGATTCAACGTAACGACAAACCTAATTGTCAACCAGGAAGACAAGACAGACAAGACAAGGCAGGACAAGACAAGGCAGTCAAAAACAAGGCAGGTATGCCGAGGGACTTATGGGGAAAACAAGTAATATTTACTTATTTAAGAAATCAAGCAAGGGCGAGCACGGTAATAGCGATCTCATTCAAGTCAAGTGGGCATGTTATTTTACACACTAATAATCAAGCATGAACATGAATTAAATTAAGAATCTCGAAACTAGTATTCTAGTTAAGCAGTTTGGGCGTCGTGGGGTTGATCGTTAGTCGGTATTGTTAAGTGACTCACTAGCATCGACTCCGTCGAGTCATTTCTATAATTCAATCAAATAGAGTTTGAACACTATATGTGTTCCCAAGACTCCTTTCTAGGTTCTTGTTTGAGGCATATCTAGGTTCTCGTTCCATTTAGGAACCTTAGTTCAAAACTTAATCGGAGTAAAAGGCGGAAGCCTAAGTTGATTATTGTCAACCCAGCTTAGTTCAAATTCAAGTTTGTAATTCCATTTGTTAATAGAATTATAAATCAAATCACGTTGATAATCAATAAGAGGATAATTATAAAGATAAGACACACAATATGCTTAAAAGTCATAATCTCAGAGTAGACATAGAGGTTCATGCATCATTCACAAACAAACCTTATCAAGCTCGGTTCCATAGAATCATAAGATAGATAACATTATAAATCCTCTCGAGGTTCCCAAGAACTAAAGATCAAGCATGCACTCTTGAACGGAAGACTTAAGGCAACTCAAGATTCATCAATTAACCATGTGATGGTACTTCATAAGTCCATCACCAAACATGACTTGGATGACCATTCGGTCATTTTACGACAACTCAAGATTCCCATCATAGAGGTACTATGGCATACGATTCAAATATCCTTCCTAAGGAGAATTGTCACGAAAAATCCCGGTTTTCAAGGATGTTAACAAGGTTCCCAAGTAAAGTCTCATATTACATTCCTACGAATCACGGGACTTCATAAAAGTCAACTAGTATTATGGGTTCTAGTTCAATCATTGAACCCATTCAACGTCTTTCATTCGAGTTACGCATTCTCGACTCACACATAAACCATCCAAGAATTTAGCGATAATCTCGCGCAACATCATTCAAGAGACTCAATTAGAGTCTAAGCCAGAAATCAATCTTATTACCAATTTGGTATCACAGGCAATTCTCAAAATTTCATAATTGAGATTCAATGAACACAAGGAGATATAGAGAATTTATCCTAAAGGTTCAAATAACAAATTTTATAATTAATTGACTTCGTTTGGATTAAACTACAAGTTCCAAATTTCTAGTTCGAGAGGCACAAATTGGGATTCACAATTTATCAGGGTTTCTAACCCAACAAAAATCAATCTTAAATCATAATAATTCCAATATACTCAATAAACCCATTTGGTTTCAAACCTAACCAAATCTATTGATATCCATGGAAACATATCATTTTGACATGTATAACAACGATAAATCACAGAAACACATCTCTAACAACCTATCATCAAGATGCTTGTAGAGAAAAACTAGGGCTTAAGTAACGTACCTCAATAGAGCCTGGTCTAGGAAGTGGAAAACAAGCCGAGGGAAAGGCTACTAGAGGGGGCTTCGCGATGGCGGTCACGGACTCGGCGATCCGATAAGCGGAACTCAGGGAATCGATGAATCTCCCATGGAAGCCCACTTACTCCCTCTCTCTCAAAACTCACGGTTGATGCAAGAAAATGAGGAGGAAGAGGAAGAGAGTGGATCATAAAGGGTTAGGGATGACCATCCTGCCCCTTCTAAGCTGTGGACAAGGCAAAGGGAGTGGTTAAAATGGGGGTAGTATAGGTTTTTCACGCCAAAAAATCAAAGCGAGGAAAGAAATCCGTAATTGCACATCGGCAGGTGAGGCGGCCCTCACCGAGCCATGCGGCGCCTCACTGCAGAGGCTTCTCCCCAGTTCGAACCACTTTGAAATTCTACATCGAGGCGGGCGCCTCGCAAGTGCCATGGGCGCCTCGGCTCCAGGAGCCTCTAAAACTTGGTCTAAACTTGTCCTAAATGATCCCAAACTTATGGGCAATCATTCTAAGGTCTAACCTTACTCAGCAGAGTCGGGAGCATTTAGAACAACACCGAACAAGATAGAACAAGGATCGAACTCACGTGACGAATGATCGAGAATCGAACTACAACAAACACCAATTAAACTAAGATGACTTGGGCATGAAAAAGACTTGTTTAAACATGGCTAAGATCTGAATATAAAACCAAGAATTCAACGAACACTTCGTACGACGAAATAGAGGCAATACTGAGCAACGAGGGGGCGCT
>CM028384.1:69846039-69880980 GCA_013146195.2 Codonopsis lanceolata | reverse complement strand
AACTCCATCCTTTGATAGAACTCTTACAAGAAGATCTTGCGTAGTCTTTGTCGTTGAGGCGGAAGAGTGGAAGAATCCGGAGGCATTCATGTCCTCGCATGCCTTGACTGCCAAGTATAGTGCGGGGCAGGGCGGAGGTCAATGCACATCCAGGAATATCTGAGTTTGGGTCGGGGCAATGATGACGTCATGAGCGGCGGGAAGGTAGGATCCGGAAGGTTGACATCCAAACTTGGAGGAATGTCTTCTGGGTCTAACTTCTTCATGTTGTCACGCTTTGATTTTGATGATTTTGCACGAAAGAAATGCAATACAAAATTAGGGCTTTTTACCTCGAAAGGTTAAACAAGCGAGATTTCAAGTTTTTAAAGATTATTGAAAATTTTCGGAATGAAAACTTGAAACCTAGAATGTTTAGTGTAAGCAACCATAGAAATGTATAACATAAGTTTTTCAAGAGAGAAACATTGAAAGCATATAAACGACGTTAGTTTCTAGGTTTTTAAGAACAACAATGGCGAATATCGTAAGAAACTCGAAAGTGACCTGTTGTATTCCAAAACAATTTAGGTTATAAATGAAATGCGAAACAAGAAACGATAAATTTCAAGTAGAGTAGAGAAGAACATACCATTGATGTTGATGAGAAGAAGAAACAAGAAGATTTTGGGAATGAAGAGAGCAGCGCATACGTATAGAGAGGTTTGAATAGAGAGAGAAATATTTTAGACAAAGGGGTTTTCAGAAGTTTTGGAAAGGCGGTTCAAGGTCTATTTAAAGAAAAATTTTAGCGCAAAAGCGGAACTTAAGATATTTTCTAAGTACCAAATTTTATCCGACCCCTTTATTGCTTTAGAAACCTCTTTAATAAAAAATAGACTAAGTAAAGATACTAACCTTTAAGTCTTCCGCTCAAGGAAACTTACGCCTTCGGTCAGCCTAAAACTAAGTCTACCTAAGTATGAAAGAAAAGTAATAAAACTTTGAAATTAAGCAAGAGGATCAATCATACCAAGATTTCTCCTTAAATAAGCAAACCCGGTGGCATCCAGTGGCTTTGTGAGAATGTCGACCAATTGATGCTCGCTTGGAACATATTCCGCATCGATGTTACCTTTCTCCACATGATCTTTGAGGAAGTGATAACGATATCAATGTGCTTTGTCTTCGAGTGCATCATCGATTTTGGAGACTCGAATTGCCGATGTGTTGTCACACATAATTGGACAATTTGCGCCTTGATGTTGTAGTCCACTAGTTGTTGCTTCATCCATAGGAGTTGAGAGCAACAACGCCGGGCAAAGAATGTATTCGCTCTTTCGTGGTTGAGTTTGCAACCGATCCTTGTTTCTTGCAAGACCATGAGACAAGTCTATTTCCAAGGAATTGACAAGTCCCACCGGTGCTTCTTCGCTCACTTTGCAGCGCATAATCTGCATCCGAGTATCCAACTAGATCGAAATTGTTGTGTTTGGAATACCGTATGCCTAGATTTGTTGTTGTTGAAACATATCTCGATGATACGCTTTGGCAAAGCAAGCAAATGTGATTCCTTTCGATCGCCTCGAAATCTTGCACAAACACAAACACAAACAAAAACATAATGTCGTCCTCATCGGGCAAGAAGGTAAAGAAGTGAACCTATGATTCCTCGATACTTGGTCATGTTCTCTTGCTTTCCCTTTTCATCTTTGTCAAGATGGCGCCGGTAGACATTGGAGTCTCAAATCCTTTAGTCGAATCAAGACCAAATTTCTTGATTAGTTCCTTTCAGATATTTGGTTTGGCCGATGAAGATTCCATCTAAGTCCGTTGAATCTGCAGCCCTAGAAAGTAGGTAAGTTCACCCATCATGCTCATCTCGAACTTGCTTTGCATCGCCTTCTCGAATCTTTTACACAAAGCTTTGGTTAGTTGATCCAAAGATGATGTCGCCCACATAGATTTGTACTGTAAGAGAATGACCTCAGGCTTGAGGATGAATAAGGTAGTGTCTATCCTTCCTCTCACGAATCCTTGTTCTATTAAGAACTTGGATAGAGTTTCATACCAAGCTCGGGAGCTTGCTTTAGGCCATAGAGAGCTTTCTTGAGTGGTAGACATGATCCAGCTTTGTCTTGAATAACAAATCTCGAGGTTGCTCAACGTATACCGCTTTCTGAAGATCACCATTCGTAAAGGCACTCTTTACATCCATCCGATACACTTTGAAGTCCATGAACGAGGCATAGGCTAGAAAGAGTCTCGATTGCCTCTAATCTAGCAACAGAGCAAATGTTTCATCAAGTCAATTCCTTCTTCCTCGCGTAGCCTCGAGCAACCGCCTAGCTTTGTTTCGTGACATTTCCATCTTCATCTCTTTTGTTTCTAAAAACCCATTTGGTGCCGATAACTCGGATGATCACGGCTTTGAACTAAGCTCCACACCTTGCATCTTTCAAACCGGTTCACTCTTCTTGCATAGCTTCAATCCAGCTTATGATCTTCGATAGCTTCATCAATCTTCTTTGGTTCGAGTTCGATACGAATGCATATGCAAACATAGTCTCTTCTCGAACTTTATTTCTCGCAGAACTCCCGTGTTGAGATCACCAATGATTTGAGAAATAGGATGATCTCTTGTTTCAATAATGGTGGAGGAAGATCACTTCGGTGGTTCTTCCCTTAAGAATTCTGAGTAGGTTGAGAAGGAGATTCACCAAAATCTGTTCAAGAGATAGATCTTCAAACCTTCATTTTCTCGTGAACAAGAAGGATGAGTGATCTCGCAAAGGTGTTTGGGGTAAAATGTAAGAGATGGGTTCTGGGTCAACGTAAGAGTTGAACCGGTATCTAGCAGAGTTCAAGTCCGCCAGTGAAGGGTTAGCGGATCGAAGGGTCTCTGCAGCTTGCCGCTTTCCTCGATGAGGAGTGGAAGTAGATGTTGTATTTGTACCTGCCTCATCATTATCGTAATCATTAGCAACATTCGAGCCTTTCTAGGCTCTAACAAGTCATATTCATCAAAAGAAACATGCACGTATTCTAAAATTTTCAAATGAGTTTTACCGAAAATGCGAAATGCTTTTAATGTTTGGAATACCCCTAAAAATTCCTTCGCCTGATTTTGCATCAAATTTTCCTCTATATTCTTTTCCATTATGAAGAATAAAACATTTACACCAAGATTTTAAGAAATCCTATATTAAGCTCTTTTCCTCTCCATATTTCATATGGAGTTTTGTTATGAAACTTGTTTACCGTGGATCTATTTTGGGTAAAACATGCAGTAGTTGACGGCTTCGCCTTAAGTACTTTGAAGTTTAGCTTCCAAACAAAGATTGTTCTTGCCGCTTCAATCGTTCTCGTTTCTTCCGCTCGCCTACACCATTTTGTTGAGGAGTACCCAGAGAAGTGTGGCCGATCCCGTGGTCATCACAAGATCTTTCTACACCATTGTTCTTGAATCTGCCATTGTCCGATCTTATGTCACTAATGTCTTCAAGCTTTTGAGTTTGAAGTCTTCCGAAAAGAGCAGTGACTAGATCATACGCCTCATCTTTTGATGTCATTGTTTCAATCCAGTGAACCTAGAGTAGTCGCCAACTACTACAAGTGTGTATACTTGTCTCCGTAAATACCGACCGTAGTGATTGGTCCAAAGAGATCCATATGCGAAGTTGAAGAGTCCGTCTGCTTGTTGACAAGACAGACTTTCTTTTGAAGGAAGACTTGGAAAGTTTTCCTAGTTGGCAAGCTTTACAACTTTCGTCATGGTCGGCAGCACAACCGTAGGTAGACCTCGACAAGCCCTTCTTTGAGAGCTTGGAGAGGTGCTTGAAGTTGAGGTGATCGAGACGCTTGTGCCATAGCCAACGTTGTCACGAACGTTGTTAGCTACTAGGCAAAGGCTTGAGAATCTCCCTAGAAGATTTAAGTCCACGACATAGACGCTTCCTTGTCTATTGCCTGGCCAAGATTGTAGAGCAGATTCACCGTCTTTGATGAGGCACCGGTTGGAGTTGAATTGGCATAGTAATCCTTTGTCGCACTGGGATATGCTCGAGAAGATTGTGCTTTAGGCCACTCACTAGAGAGACTTTGTTGATGGAGAGACTTCCTCTAGTGATTGAGCCATATCCAATTGTCTTTCCTCTTGCATTGTCTCCGAAAATAACAGTGGGTCCTTTGGCTTCAGCTATATCTGTAAGTAGACTTCTGTTTCCTGTCATGTGTCTTGAGCGACCACCTTGTCGGTACCGATGTCTTTGTTCTCGATTCTATAGCCATGAAGCATTCACGAAAAAGATTTAAAGCAACAAGGTCCCTTTATTTTCTTTTGGGTCCTAAGGATTAGCAACCTTGGAACCCATACCGCCTAACCTTGAGAGAACTAGGTCTCTCGGATCTTGGAGTGAACCTTAGCAGCAGCATTCTCGGCCGATGGCCTAGGCAATTGCAAGAATGACATAAGTGGAAATTCCATAGAGAAGCTGTCGGGGGCTTTAGGCTTTGAAGAGTGATTATGATTATCCTTTTTCTTGACATTCATTCTTGGTTCAGCTTGCTTGTTGACGGTAGACTTAATTGGTTTCTTTTGAATCTTCCTAGGTAGGTTACCACCAGACTTAGCTTTAGCTTGTCTGTTGATTACCCTTTTAGGAGGATTCGGTAGGATACCTTTAAGTTTACTTTCAACAGGTACAGGAGCCTTGCCTGTTTCATAGACAAACTTGATAGTCATCGGTAGAGATTTAGTAGGTCTACCGCCAGCAGTCTTTGCCTTAACAGAGTTGTTGCCGACAGACTTTAGTTTCTCTACCGTTACTTTTCTCGTGTTTCTCATTTGAATCAGTCATCTTGGCTTTTCCTTTTTGAACTTTGGGGTAAACATAAGGAACACTTGAATAGCCAAGGCCTTGTTTCCCTTTATTTCCGAATGTCTGTTTAGAGAAAGAGATATCATTAGCGCCTCGAGGATTCACCTTTCTCTCGGACCGATGGGAATGTCATAGGGCTCATCCGAATATCCTATGCCGATTTATCTTTACTAGATTTTTGGCTTGAAAGGATTTCTTCCAAGGCATCTCTTGAGCGTTCGCTCCAGAGTCAATTGTCTTTTGCAAGGCAATTTTCTCTAGGTCAAGTCCTTTGATGTGCTCAGATAGACATTCAATTTTGTCACAAAGAAATTTGTTTTCTTCCTTCAGCTTGATACTTTCTTGTTGACAGCTATTGAGAGTTTGAATCTCAGCTGCCATCAGAGATTTCTCAGCAGTAAGTTTCTCACAGTTCTTGGCAAGTTTAACATAGGCTACTCTAAAGGAATTAAATTCTTCAAGCATATCTTGATTATCCTTGAGAAGTTCTTCCTTACTGAAGTTCTCACTGTTGATCTCACTTTTATCTAAGGGACTAGGTGAGATTTCGACTTCATTTTCAGAGTCATAGGTAGGACCTGAATCATGAGCTATTAAGCATATGTTAGCTTGCTCACAATCATCCTCTTCCTCTTCTGAATCAGTCTCAAACCATGTAGCAACCTGTTTGTCTTCTATGTCTTCAGCCAACATACCTTTTTGTTTTTGAAATTTTCTATAAGAAGGTTTTCTGTATGCTTCAAACTTTGGCTTTGGACATTTGGAGGCAAAATGACCAGGTTTTCTACAATTGTAACACACAAGCTCTTCTTTAGATGAGCTTTCACCAGTCTTTCTAAAAGGTTGTTGGTGTGTGTTCTTCCTTCCATATTTTGCAAATTTTTGAAAACGTTTTACAAACATGGCAAATTGTTCATCTGAAAGAAAATCATTTTCACATGAGGAAGTGGAAGGTTTGTTTTCAACAGTTGTTTCTTCTTGGACCATGGCTGGCAAGGACACCGTTCTGAACTGTTTGTCTTGCTCTAAAGCTTGATTTACTTCGAGCTCATAAACCTTCAAACTTGCGTAGAGACTACGGAGAGTCATCTCGTTTAAGTTTTTGGATTCTTTCATTGCCGTGGTCTTAACATGCCATAAGCTACCTAGAGAGCCTAGAAACCTCATGTTCATTTCCTTTTTGTCATAAGTTTTACCAAGAGAGAAACAACTATTTATTACCTCACTGAAGCGATCGTATGCTTGTCTCAAGGTTTCTTTTGGATCCTTTTTGAAGGAATCAAACTGCTGGATGTATGTGTATTTTCTGTTATCTCTTGTGTCTTGGTCTCCTTCCAAGTATTCCACAAGAGCTTCCCACATCTCTTTTGCAGTTGTACATCGAATCACTTGCTGGTATGTGCTTGTGTCTAGAGAGCTAGTAATTATATTAATTGCCTTACTGTCAAGCTCTACCGCTCGTCGCCCTCCGTCCATTCTCGATTCTTCTTTGGGAACTTCGCAGATTCCCAATGATGGAGGCTAGAAGGTTGGCCTTCATTGGTACATGTTGTCCTGAAATAACTCACTTCCATAATCTGTTGTCAATAGAGTTCATAAAACGTATTACCTTATCCTTCCCTACATCGAAATGGCCTTCGTCCAATATTGGGACGTGGTTCGCATTAGATGTAGGCAACATGTAGTGTGTTTGTGCCATTGGATCGAATCTCTCAAGAGTTTAATCTCGGAAAAACTTGTTTTCAAAGAGTAAGGCTCTGATACCAATTGTGGGTCCCAACGGGCACAATAATAAGCTAGAAGGGGGGGGTTGAATAGCTTATTATACACTTAAAAACTTTTTAAGTAAGTTCTTTGAAAGGTACTTTCAATCTATTGAAAAGATTGAAGTAGCGGAAGTCTTTCAATAAAGTTGAATCAAGTCTGCCGATAAGGACTACCGGTAGACCTTAACAGTTTGCTTAAATATGCTGTAAAGGGTAATGATAAATAAAACAATAAGCAGAACAATGAACAGATAAACAGTAAAGGAATTAACACAAGTATTTTGGGATGGTTCACACTATAAAGAGTGCTACGTCCACCACCAAGGCAGTCAACCTTGGATTTAAATAGTGCACTATGTTTTCCACTAGATCTATTACAAAGAATATTCCTAATGGATCGTGTACAAAATATTGACTTGTGTTTGGGGTCTAAGGAATTAAATATCTGTGTAAACAAGATATTTAATACGTGCAGAAGAATAGCTTTAAGAATGAAAACAACAAGAAGTTAAAACAATAAGTGTTGATGAACAGCTTCTTGTTGTTGACGAGGACTTCTAGATCTGTTTAGGATCTCTTGAATGCACTGAGTATTAAGACTGAGTCGTTGTAGATTTTCAGAGCAATTCGACAAGTGATCGATCGTTGATGTATATTCTTCAGTCTTTAATGGCAGCATTTATAGCAGGTGCACTCAAAAGATCCGTTGGAGAAGACGAAGACTTTAACAGCTCTATTATGAATGCATTAAATGCATGGGGCTGTTAGTCAAGAAATTCCTCTTCACAGATATCTAGAGCAGGGAATGATTTCTGAGATCTTCTAAAAATGGGGCAATCTGGGTGTTAGATCTGAGAGTTGTTACAGACAATAGGTGACAGTCTACTTTCCTGCTTTCACTGTTCAGTCTGCGAAAAGTCTTCCTGCTTTTCGGAAAGCTGTTTTCGGCGGGTTTGAGGTGTCAGGGAATGTCTCAATTTAAATTCAAACATGGATAAGGATAAATTTAAATTGATCCATTTAATCTTTGCTGGACAGGACACGTCATGATTGACCAGGTGTGAACAAGGTCTGCCGCTTGTAAGCTTGAGCAGGTCTTCCGGTGAAGCCTTGAAGAGGTCTTCCGCTGAACCTGTGAAGTCCTATAAAAACTATAATTGGAAAAGTTCTATACACAGTTGCCACGCTAATTGATACGCAGCCCGATTAGCCACTGAACTATAAAACTAGTATAATGTATGAACAGATATAAATCTAATACAAATAAGAATCAACAATAGAAAACCTTACGTATAAGCGACGGGAAAAGACAAGATGATATGCTTTGTGATCAATAAGACTTTATTGAATTGAAATATAAATTAGAGCAAAAGATTCGATACAAGTTACCTCCAATTCCTAGATATGGGCGTTTAGTTCATCATCAACGATGAATTGATCGGGCGGAATGATGAATACATGAACGATCTTCTATTAACTATGAATTGCAACTAAGAAAACTATTTTACACTCTAAAGAGAGGCTAAACTTCAGACCCTAGCTTAGGGCTACATGGTTTGCTTATATACTAGGGTTACAGGGTTAGAATTAGGTTAAAACTTGAAATTTCGGATTCTGGGCTCTATCGCATTGTGGTCACAAGGTGCTAAGGGCTTGCGGGCGCAAGGTCCTGTCAGTTGAATTTTTCTGACACTCTGGATCTCTTGCGGTCGCAAGGTAATAGGAGGCTTGCGATCGCAAGCTTTATCTTTAACCTTGGTCCTTGATTCTTTTGAGCTTTGCATTTGGACCCTTCTTCAATTCTTCAACTAAAACCTTCAAGAATCCTTTATATTCATTCAAAACCATGAATCGCTATTTACTAGCTAAAAGCCTCGTGGAATCGCTATTTCTAAGCCGGATAAGTACCCTATAGATGTGTATAAAACACATCTATCAGTTGGTATTTGGAAATGGAGGGTTGGTGTTTGGAGGCATGTTTGAGGTTGATGCTTCATGGGGTCCCACGGGAAAATGAGTGTTTTCAATGTTTGGTCTCAAGCTCGCATGAGAGTCGTCATCTAGCCCATTAGGTGATCAGTGTGCATACCCAAATTCTGATCTAACCACAGTAGCATTGCATGAGTAGGGGCATATCCAGGAGCCCCTGTTTCGGTACCCATAGAAGTCTGTTCATCTTTAGCAGCCATTTTACCCAAATATGTACTTTCTGATTTGTTCACTGTACTTGAACTCAAATTCCTTATCAAATGGCCAGTGTTGTCTCTTCCTTTCCAAATTCGAGCCAGGTTTCTGAGAAACAAGGTTGAGGAAGGTGTATGAGAGGTACGGCTCAAGGAATTGGTTGAAGAAGTACAATGTGCAATTTTTAATAGACCTTTTTTTTTTGTTTTTCCTAAAATTGGTCAGACAAGCATAGCTTTGTTTTGACACTTTGATTAAGTCCTAGAATAGTGGATTCTTTCTCCAGAGTATAAGACCTTCGTATTCCACCTGTATTTCAACCTCCCAAGAACGGACAAATCTTGGGCGAATGGCCTTTACTTTTTTCGGGAACCACCATTCAAAACGATTTAGTGAGATACCACCAAATTTATTGATCAATCCCATATGCATTTTTGTTTTGACCACTTTTTTTTCGCTTGACAAAGAAATATATTTTTTTGGTTAATGGCTCTTCTTTATTTTAGCACATGTGATTGGTCACTAATTTTGAGGTATAAAAACCGATCGGTCCATGAAGTGTCCTACAAAGATATATATGCTTTAAATGTAGCTGATGCAGAGCTAGGCTGACTTACACCCCATTGGCCCCTCATTAAAGGGCTTAGAGCGAGATAATTTTGACCTAAGTATCCAAACTTTATGAACGTTGGATCCCCGGGTGTGTTTATCCAGGTTTAAAGGGTAACAGTTCGGAATATCTCTACATGAGTGCATGTGTGAGAGTTAGCTAAAAAAAAATTGATGTGATATAAAGTAGGAGAGAAAATAAAATTTATCTTTCTCTTTTTTTGTTGATTTTCTCGGCTTGTTAGTTTGCAATTCCCAAAAGGGACAAAGCGATCGCGTGAGACGACATTCCAATCACATTAATGAATAGAAAGAAAAACAAAGAAACTAACTGTTCTTATTAATTACATATTTGTCCTAATCCACAAAATAAAATGACAAAATGAATAAATTATTACATGCCCAACTTGAAAAGAATGAATATAAATTACAAATATCCTCGGCTCCTTGCAAAGTATTAGTAATGATAGACCAAGCACGCAGATATATATATATATATATATATATATATATATATATATATATATATATCTGTGTGTGTGTGTGTGTGGACTTTTTTATAAAAATCACGTTGAACATGTACATAAATCCCAAAAGAAAATGAGTCTAGCCCTCTTGTTTTGTTTTTTTTAAAATAAATTTTCCCCAGTAGAGTCGCCACTTTGAGAATCCCGTTTCGAACCTCCCTCGTGTGAAAGCGAGTGGTTTCAAAACTTAAGTGTGTGGAATATGCTTGGCCTCGCTGTGGACTCTAAAAAGGTGTTTATAGAGTCGCCACATATATTTTAAGGTTAAACAGAGAAAAACCAAAAATACTAGTAAATATGAGTTCAGGGGCTAAGTTACGAGTTGAGAAGGGGTTAGGCACCCAACTCGCCCTTCAGATCTGAAAATTGGATTTGCTAAAAAAATGTTCATTTTATGTGTGTATTTATTGTATAAAAAAATAATAAGTATTTATAACCTATTGGTATAAAAATATATATGAACCTCTTTTAAAATAGAAAATATTAACAGGATAAGGAAGGCATAATTTTGCTACACTAAAATATAAACGGAAACTAATTATAATAAATGTTCATTTTATGTTATGTGTTTTAATAGTAAACACGACGAAGAGATTGTTGTTGTGCTGCTTCCTTTGATCTTCTCTATTTGCTATTCTTCTTCTGCTTCATCTTTTTTTCTTATTACATGGTATCAGAGCCTTGATACACAAAATCGAATTCCCTCAAGTTATTCAGTGTTGGTTCCATGCACGGCTAATATTGAAAATTGATTAGTGCATGACTGTGTCGATCACTAGAAAAGTCTAGGTTTGTTCTAGGGAGATTCTGAGACCAGGGACAGGCTCAGAATACTAGGGTGACCGTGTCTATGTAGGAGGCCAGCCGGAATTGTTAACTTTCCGACGTCATGGGTCGGTGAATGGTGGCGCATGGGATCAAAATTGGAACCCTAGCTTTCGGAAATCAGTGTGCAGGTGTCAGATTTGTGTGTAGTGTTTGGAAGTGTTGGTTGATGATTCGGGTGACTGATATGTGTGATTCCGGCTATTGTCTGAAAGCATAGCTTTCGAATTGGAAATTCTTGGTTGTTGTTTAGACTTGATTGACAGTCTGATTTCTCTTTCTATCTCTTTTGATGACTGAAGACTCGTTGTCTATGGGGTCTACGGGGTCAATCATGACAATTGTTTCTAACCAAAATAGATTGATTGACATTATATTAGAGACAGACGAGTCTAGTTTTGCAGAATGATGATATTTAGTACAGGTGAACATGGGTGGTTTATGTAAAGAAGGACATCTTGTTGAAGATTGTCCTACTAATACAAAGGTGGCTAAGGTTTGGTTGGATGATGATAAGGTGTTGTTTCCGAAGATTGTGAATTGTATTAGTAGGAAAATTATACTGTCTATGCAACACTGAAAAAGAGTTAAGGAGTTGAGAACACTCTTGCATATGTGGTTTTTTGGAGCGAGTAACTTGAATAGGTTGCACAATCTGTCATAGGAACTTCATCTTCCTAGTCAGAAAGGGCGGAGTATTATGGATTATTATTATGACTTCATGCGTATGAGTGAGGATTTCACTGCCGCTATGCCTATTTCTGATGATGTTGAGGAGATGAAAGCTCAATGTGAGAAGCTATTGATGTTTAGCTGGCTATCACGTTTAGAGAAAGAGTATGATGTGGTTCGATCTTAGTTATTATCAAATAAAGATTTGGGTACCTTGTCTGATGCCTTTGATAGGCTTTTGACTATGACGAGTAATGGTGATTAGGAAACATTTGATCTGCCTTGGAGCTAACGACTTTGATTTTCCCTAGGGTTAGCCGGTTTGTGTTGTTTTGGTATGGAAGCGGCTCCGGCCGTGGCCCCTTCTGAAAGGCCTTCACTTCTGATGCCTCCTTCCCCCACAGCCAAGAAAGCATTTGCATCAATCGTGTCTTCCACGGCTCCCCCTCAAACTGATTTTCCAATCATTCCCCCCTCAACGTTTAAAGGTGAACCAGCTCTTAAGTTTTCTCCCTCTCTTATTGCCACCCTCTCCAAACCCTTTCATCTCACTCATGTTGGCAAGTTTTCCCATGGCCGGCCTTCCATGGATACATTGAGGAAGGAGTTTCTAACCTTCGGTTTAAAAGCGGCTGTTTCCATAGGCCATTTGGATCAGAAGCATATATTGATTCACACTCACCATGAAGCTGATTTTCAGAGGTTGTGGATCAAGGATCAATGGTTCGTGGGATCTTTTCCGATGCGAGTGTTCAAGTGGACTCCTTCCTTTCGGCCTGATGTCTAGAGTCCAATCGTTCCTGTCTGGTTTGCGCTCCCACATCTCCCTATTTATCTGTTCAATAAACAAGTTCTATTTTCTCTGGCTAACTTGATAGGTAAACCTCTCATTATCGACTCCCCTACCGCCAATCTCTCCAGACCAAGCGTAGCCAGAATCTGCATTGAAGTAAGCCTCACGCAACCCATCCCTAGCCGAATCTGGATCGAGTGCGGCCCTTCAGATGGCTTCTGGCAGCCAATCGAAGCGGAGCGTCTACCATTATATTGCTCTTATTGCCGCAAACAAGGACACGATGGCCATTCATGCAAATCTTACCTTAAGCAGTCGGCTAAGGGTAAGGAGAAGGCAGCCGACCAGCCGCCTATGCAAACTCAAGGTAACCCTAACCAAGTCAATGATAACCCTAATGTGATGTGGCGGCCTAAGGTCGTTCCCTCTAACCCTCCTCCAGTTAGCGATAATCCTTCCAAGGATAAAGATGACGCGTCTGCTAGCCCTCCAAAAGATATTGATCCCGTCAATGCTGATTTGGATTCAAACAAAAATCTGAATGCTTCAAGCAACCCTAAGGTTGATCATGTTAATGATGAAGTCCCCTCTTGTTCTGGTAATAATTTAAATGGTTTTCCAGATCCGATTAATGTTACTTCAGTTGAGGATGTGGTTGATCCAGTTGCCACGGCCATAAACAACAATTCAATGTCGAAGGAAAGAAACAATGCTCCCACTGCCAATGACAAGAACACAGTCCCTCATGACTCTCAGATTCCTATGCGGATGGAAAATAATACAAGTCTTCGGAATAATGTTCCTATCTCTCTATCTCCTAATAAATTTGTGGCTTTGCAGACTTGCGAAGAGAAGATTTCAAATTCCGATGACATCCCCACTGAAGCTTTAAAACCTGGAGGTTCCTAAAACTAAGAAAAATTCTCTGAAGCAGCTGCGTCAATCGACAAGAAACACTAGATCATCTTTGCATGTCAAGCCCCAAACGGGTAACAGCTCCAACGTTTGTAATGACGATTGAATGCCTCTTTTGGAATCTTTGGGGCGTGGGTAACGACTCCACGGTTTCTCGTCTTAAAAAGCTCATCAAATTGCATCAACTTCAGTTTATCTCCATTTGTGAACCCAAGATAGATAAGTTGAAAATTTCTTTAATTGCCAGACGGCTTAAATGTCGTTATTTTTTCTGTAATGTTGCTAACACTATCTGGATTCTGGCTAAATCCGCATTTACTTGTCAGGTAATCCAAGACTCTGTGCAGCACTTCACCCTTCAAATAAAACATTTATCGTGGTCTCAACCTGCTCACATAACTTCGGTATATGCTAAGTGCTCATCTCTGGAGCGTCAAGACCTCTGGAACGCTCTTATTGATTTGGGCAGAGATTTTTCCGAGATTCCTTGGCTGGTCGGGGGAGATTTTAATATTATTTTGGCCTCGCATGAAAAACTTGGAGGAATTGGGTGGGATAGACAAGGTGCCGCGAAATTTCAAGCCTGCCTTAATGCTTCTGGCCTGTCCGACATAGGTTTCTCTGGGAGTAAATTCACATGGAGCAATAACCGCGATGGTCTGGCCACCATTTTCCAACGCATTGACAGGATCGTTTGCAACACCAACTGGAATTCTTCCTTTGCTTTGACGTCGAATGATCACCTCAATCGAACCTGCTCTGATCACTCGCCTCTTCTGGTCTCTATTGCTGCCCAGTCGGAGTCTAAACCTCACCCTTTTCGGTTCCTGAACATTTGGACGTCCCATCATCAGTTCTTGGATGTGGTTAAGGCACTGAAACATAGGGCCCCATGGTTTGTTTTTCTTGCAACTTGAGGTCTGTTAAAATGGCTCTTAAATCCTGGAATAAAGAGGTTTTTGGCAATGTCTTCCAAGCTGTCAAGAGTGCCGAAGATGAGGTGTTGTCTAAAGAGATTGCTTATGAGAGTGATAATGACGCCATCAATCGGGAAGCTCTCCATCTAGCCCAGGCTAATCTTAAGCGTTTGCTTAAACAAGAAGAAGATTTTTGGTGTCAAAAGTCGCATCTTCAGTGGCTTAAAGAAGGGGACGGGAATTCTAAGCTTTTTCATTCGTCGGTGTCTCAAACCCGCAATAAACTCCACATTCACAAAATAAAGAATATGCATGGTTCTATTATAACTTCAGTGGAGGACATTCAATCAGCAGCAGTTGAATTCTATAAACATCAGCTTTCGGCTTGTGATATTAGGGATAACGAGCTTCTTGAATGCATTCCCTCTCTCATCACTTTAGAGCAAAATCGGTTTCTCATAGAAACTCCTAGTCTGGAGGAAATTAAAGAAGCGGCTTTTTCTCTTAATGGAGACAGCGCAGCGGGCCCGGATGGTTTCTTGGGTAAATTTTACACTGTTTGCTGGGATATTATTTCCTCCGATCTATATATGGCCATTGCTGAATTTTTTGCAGGCTTTGATATGCCTAAGGCTTGGAAGAGCACCTCCATCGTTACTATTCCAAAAACTCAACAGGTTGTCTTTTTTAAGGATCTCCGCCCAATTAGTCTTTGCAATTTCTGCAACAAGATACTCTCTAAAATCTTCGTGTCTCGCTTGGCGAACATTCTCCCTTGTATTATTTCTGACAATCAAAGCACTTTAACCAAGGGCCGGTTGATTCAAGATAACCTCTTACTTGCTCACGAATTAACTTATCATCTCAAGAAGAAGGTCAACGGGGCGAATATTTTTATTAAACTTGACATGGAGAAGGCATTTGATAGAGTCTCTTGGCTTTACCTTCTCAAAGTGTTGAGGAGATTTGGATTTAACAAAACTTTTATTGATATGATGTGGCGTATTATCTCCCAGAATTGGTTCTCTGTCATTGTCAATGGCCTTTCTGTAGGATTTTTTCAAGCTTCTAGAGGCCGTCAACAAGGGGACCCTCTCTCCCCAAGTTTATTCATTATTACTGCCGAAGTTCTCAGTCGCGGGCTCAATAGACTCCATACTTACCATCCTCATCTTGCCTTCTCATCTAGTAGCGGATGTCCTATAGTGTCTCATCTGGCTTTCGCAGACGATATTGTCATATTTTGCAATGGTAAGAAAGCTTCATTACAGCAACATCGCAATTTGCTTACTCAGTATGAAGAATGTTCGGGCCATCTTATTAATCAAGCCAAGAGCTGCTTTGTCACCTCAAGCACTATCTCTCCATCTCGTATTGTCTCCATCCGGCAGCATCTGGGATTCCCTTCTCAAACTTTTCCCCTCATCTACCTTGGTTGTCCCCTTTTTGAAGGGCGCAAAAAGAAAAGTTTGTTCGATCCCTTGATTGAGAAGCTTCAAGGCAAGATCAATTCTTGGCAAGGCGCTTTCCTTAACCATGCAGGAAGAGTTACTCTCATAAACCACGTCCTGAACTCTATTACTCTCTATCCTATTGCTATTTTGGATCCTCCTGTATCGACGATCAATCTTATAAACAGAATGCTGGCCAATTTTTTCTGGGGTACTATTGAGACCAAGCCGAAAGGTCATTGGGTTTCTTGGATTGATTGTTGCCGGCCAACGGCTGAAGGTGGCATTGGTATTCGTCATCTCTCTGATATGGTTAAAGCTTTTTCCATTCATTTATGGTGGCGGTTCCGCACCTCCAACAGTTTGTGGTCTCATTTCATGTCTAGAAAATATTTCCATAATTCTCACCCGATTTTAGCTCCATCTATTGGTTCTCATCTTTGGCGGCGCATGTGCTCTATTCGAGAGATGACTGAAAGCCATATTACTTGGATTATTGGTCGGGGGTTATGTTCTCTTTGGCACGACAATTGGTTGCATTCAGGCCGTTTGGTTAAACCCCCGGATTGCAATATCCTCAATGTCAAAGACCTTTTCGATGCCTCGGGACAGATTGTTCCTGCTGCCAGAAACACTATTGGATCTCAGATTTCTTCTTTTATCCAATCTAATGAGATCCACATTACGGACTCGGATGATCGTGCTTGTTGGTCCCTTACGTCGAGCGGTAAATTCTCCATCTCCTCAGCCTAGAATCTGTCGCGCCTTCATCGCCCTACATCTTTGTCCTCGAAATTCATTTGGCACAAACTTCTTCCAAGGAAGATAAGTATCTTTATGTGGAGATTGTGGCAGTTTAAGCTCCCTTTAGATGAGAGTATTGTGAAGAAAGGCATCCAGTTGGCCTCTCAATGTTATTGTTGTGATGTGCACCAATGTGAGACTTTCTCTCACATCTTTCTGGACAGTCCAGCTGCCCGTTTTCTTTGGAGTTCGATGTCCCAGATTGCGGGTATTTCTTGGACAGCTCGTTCCATTCAGGAAGCATGTTTCAAGTGGTGGCTTAGCGCTAATATCTCTTCCCTCCACATCCTTATCCCTTCGGTCATCTGTTGGGAATTGTGGTCGAACCGTAATCGAGCTCTTTTTGACAACATGCCCTCCCATCCTCATTTGCTGCTTTCTCGAACTAAAAAGTTGGTTTTCGATATTCTTTCAAGTGCGGGTTTTACTTTGCCTCTTCCCCAAGTCTGGCAGTCCTTTCCTAGTCTCAAAAGACAAAAGGTTAAGCTGGTTCAGGTGGTTCATTGAGTCAGTCCTCCTGCTGGCCGGCTAAAATTAAACACGGATGGAGGTTGTCGTGGCAACCCTGGGGCTAGCGCTGGTGGAGGCATTATTCGCAATGACAATGGGGACTTGGTTTTTGCTTTTTCTGAATACTATGGGAACTCATCCAGTTTTAAGGCCGAATGTATGGCTCTTTTCAATGGGATCAAGTGGCTTAAAGCAAAGGAGGTCATGAATGCTATGGTGGAGTTGGACTCTAAAATTTTGTTTGATTGTATCTCGGGTAAAGCTTGCTATCCTTGGCACTGTGGATATCTTATTCAAGCTATCAAAAAGTTTCAAATTCAGTTAAATCTCTATTTCTCTCATTGTTTTAGAGAAGCAAATTCGGTGGCGGATGCTTTGGCTAATATTGGGTGTGATCAAGGTGGCGATAGTTTTTTCTCCTCCTCGTCGGCGATGACCAGTCATGTTCGCGGGTTATTTTTCCTTGATAAGAATAGGACCCCCTATATTAGAATTACTTAATTGTATTTCTTCCTTTTCGAGGTTAGGCTCCTTAGTCCTCCCATATATAAGGGCAAGGCTGGTTGTCCCCCTCAAGTTTGTATGTTTTTTCCATTTTTAATAAAATTCCCGCAGGGTGCCGTCCCTGCTTCCATAAAAAAAACAAAAAAACAAAAAAAACGAGTAATGGTGATTCATCACATGTGGAGGTATCTGATAAATCAACATTAGTTTCACAGGGGAATGGTTATTGTGGAGGTAGAGATGGAGGCCGTGGTGGTTTTTGAGGTGGAACTCATGGTGGTAGAGTGTCTGGAGGTCATGGAGGAACTAGAGTGCGTTACAATTGTAGAGAACATGGCCATTTCAAAAGCCATTATCCTAAGCCTCTCACTCGGTAGTAGTTGGAGTATCAACAAAAACAGTAGTCCAGGTTCACTCACATAGTTTCACATAAATCTGAGCATATCTGTCAACCAGAGACCTGTAATGTTGTTATGAATGATGAGGAATTTGCGAAATTTACACTGTACCAGATGTCTCAACAACCTTCTTCCTCCTCTTCCAAAGAAACTCTAGCCAAGTCAGGTAAACCCATAACATGTCATTTGTCTTCGGCTAGGCACTGGGTAATTGACTTAAGGGCTAGTGATCATATGACTTGATATTTGAGTTTGTTATCCACTTATGGGTCGTCGAATAAGTTTACTATTGTTACCCTTGCTAATGGATCTTCTTCCAAAGTCTTGGGTAGTGGTAGTACTACTGACGCTTCTTTATCATTGACATATGTGTTATACTTGCCTAGGTTTTCTTATAATCTAATATCCGTTAGTCAACTCACAAAGACCTTAAATTGTTGTGTTTATTTCTTTCCTGGTTATTTGTTAGTCCCAAAGGGCACAATACTACACTAGAAAGGGGGTTGAATAGCCTAGTTATACTTAAAAACTTTTCGTGAAGAGTTCTTATAACAAGTACTAACAGCCTATTGAAAAGATTGTAGTAGCGGAAGACTTGTAAGGAAAACATATTAAGTCTGCTGGTGAAGCACTACCAGTAGACTTGGCGGTTCACTGAAGTTTGATGCTCAAGGAAATATGTTAAAGAGCAAATAATGATATCAAACAGTAAGTACAAGATAATAAAGAACACATGTATTTTGAGATGGTTCGTACTATAAAGATTACTACGTCCACCACCAAAGCAGTCAACCTTGGATTTGAAAGTGCATTATGTTTTCCATTAGTTCTATTACAAAAATCTCTAATCGAGCGAGTACAAAATATTTGACTCGTGTTTGGTGGTTGGCAGTGAATATCTGGGAAACAAAATATTCACTATGCTTGAAGAACAACTCATGAATACAACAAGATTAAGTAAATAAGTAGCAGTTAATGTGCAGTCTTCTTGTTGTTGTTGAGGACTTCGTTGATCAGTTTACGATTTCTTGAATGCACTGAGTAAGATGACTTGAAGTTGTTGAATAAGTTCAGAGCATTAATTTCTTCAAGTCTTCAATGGCAGAATTTATATGCAAGCTTCCTTAAGATCGTTGAAGAAGACGAAGTGAGTAACAACTCTATTAGGTTGGATGCATTAAATGCAAGGAGCTGTTTGTAGACTTCTTCTTCATCTGGAACTAATCGAAGTATGGAGGAGTAGTTACTGAATCGAGCAGGTGGAAGACAATAGAGGTTGCAGACCTGCAAGAGTTGGTACAGTCTGTACGTGTTAGGCTGTGTACATGTTCTGTCCTGTTCAGGTGTGGAAAGTATTCATTCTTCAGAATAGCTGGAAAGGCGTATCCTTGAATTCAGGAGTCAACTTTGAAGGATTTAATTCAAACTGATATTGTGAAATATCATAATTAATAATCCTCTTGATTAATGATGAGCTAGACATCCTGATAATCTTTATACACGTCATACTGTTGTTCGAAGGCAAACAAGGTCTGCTGGTGAAACATTTATCGAAGTCTTCTGGTGATGACTGCTGAAACCTGTGAAGTCTAAAATAAGTATTCTAAAGGTAAAGTTTTATACATAGTTGTCATGCTAACTGGTACGCAACCTATTTAGCCACTAAGTATAGAACCTAATGTAATGTATGAGCAAATGCAAATCTAAATACAAATGAGAAATAACATTATTGTCCTTTTCAGGATCTGAGGACTTGGGAGATTATTGGTAAAGGAAGTGAATCTGATGGATTGTACCTGTTCGATAAAGTTGTTGCTACTCATTCTTTTACTGTTCCATCAGTTGCATGTCAAAGTACTTTGTCCCCTTTCTAGCTACATTGTCGTTATGGTCATCCGTCGTTACCTATCCAGAAAAAATTATGTCCAGAAGTAGGGTCTATTTCTAGTTTACCATGTGAGTCTTGTGAGTTTGCTAAACACCATCGTGTGTCGTATCCTCCTAGAGTTAATAAACGGGTTGCATCCCTATTTGAATTAGTTCATGCTGATGTTTAGGGTCCTTATACTCTACCTTCCAAATCAGGGTTCAGATATTTTGTTACTTTTACCGATGATTATTCCAGAAGTATTTGGCTTTATTTAATGAAGTCTAGAGATGAATTGTTTAAGTTATTTTGCACTTTTTATGTTGAGATTAAAGCTCATTTCAATTGTTTGGTTCAAAATCTTCATAGTGATAATGCTAAGGAATACTTTTCTAGGTATTTTCTCCTCTTATATGTCTCAGAATGGAATCATTCATCAATCTTCATGTATTGTCACCCCACAACAGAATGGTGTTGCTAAACGCAAGAATCGCTATCCGTTGGAAGTAGCTAGGGCTTTGATGTTTGATATGAATGTCCCTAAGCCTTCTTGGGCTGATGTTATTCACACTGATGCATTTCTTATAAATCGTCTTCCATCTTCTCTTCTTAAAGGAAAAATACCATATTCTGTTCTTCGTCCATCATAGTCGTTGTTTCTAGTTTCTCCTAGAGTGTTTGTTTGTACTTGTTTTATCCAGGATGTTCGGCTGCAGGTTGGTAAGTTAGACCAAAGAGAACTTAAGTGTGTCTTTTTTGGATACTCTCAAACTCAGAAAGGATATCGTTGTTATTATCTGGATTTGGGTCGTTACTTAGTGTCTACTGATGTCACTTTCTTTGAGCCTAGCCCATATTTTGGTCAGTCATCATCTTCTGAGTCTGAGTTTGTCTCTCCCGATGATTTCCTCACTTGTACATTGGTTCGTTCCCATAATCCTGAGGTTGGTGTTGATCCTGAGGCTGATTCTTGCCCTCCTATAACTCAAGTGTACACTCGGTGCACACCTGTTTCAATCTAAGAACTAGTCGTCGTAGTTTCTCCAACAGATTCACTACCGATATCGGTTCCCACGTCATCAAACCCGTCTCTTGATCTCCCTATAGCGCTCCGAAAAGGTACACGTACTTGTGTTCATCCTATCACCTCTTGTGTCTCTTATGCTCACCTATCAGATTCCTCTCGTTCATTTATTGTTTCTCTTGATTCCGTTATCACCCTTGAAAATGTATCTGAAGCTTTATCTCATAGTGGTTGGAAGTTCTCTATGGAAGACGAAATGTAGGCTCTTTAGGCTAATGAGACCTGGGACTTGGTAACACTTCCTGAAGGTAAGAAGGTTGTTGGGTATAAATGGGTGTACATGGTTAAAATGAATCTTGATGTTACTGTTGCTCGGTTAAAAGCTTGATTGGTTGCAAAGGGGTATGCACAAGTGTATGGTGTTATTATACTAATACTTTTTCTCATGTTGCTAAGCTCACTTCTGTTCATCTTCTGATATCGTTAGCTACTTCCAATAAATGGGCCTTGTATCAGTTGGATGTCAAGAATGCATTCCTTCACGGTGATTTGCAGGAGGAGGTTTACATGGAGAAACCTCTGGGGTTTGTTGCTCGAGGGGAGTATGTGAATAAGGTATGTCGGTTGCGAAAGTCGTTGTATGGGTTGAAATAATCTCTACAGGCTTGGTTTGGCAGGTTCAGTGCTGTTGTGTTAGAGTTTGGGTTACAGAGGAGTACGTGTGATAAAACTGTGTTATTTCGGCAGATTAGCAGTGGTTATATTCTTTTGGTTGTTTATGAAGATGATATTGTGATTACAGGAAGTGATACACATGGCATTGATTTACTTGAGGAAGCTGGGAGGCTTGGAGTGAAACCGTGTGACACTCCAATGGATCCTAATGTAAAACTTCTGGCCGGAGAAGGGGAGATGCTCGAGGCTCCAGAACGATACCGGACAACTAGTTGATATACTGGCTAAAGGTTTGACAAAGATAAGGGTGGATTATATTTGTAACAAGATGGGCATGATAAATATATACGTTCTGTGTTTTAATAGTAAACACGACGAAGAGATTGCTATTGCGCTGTTTCGCTGCTTCCTTCAATCTTCTCTATCTGCTTCTCTTCTTCTCCTTCTTCTTTTATTTCTTATTACACAAACCTACACAATATATATATCTACATTTATCTATTTATTTAAATAACTACGTTAACAAAATAATAGGTCGATACCTACCTCTTGAAGCGTGAGTATTTGAACCCAGTACGCCTAGGCTTAGGCGGTTGACGAGAGCTTCCCATGTCTTCTCAAGAGAGAAAGTCTTTTTTTTTCTTTTCTTTTGGGTTATTTTAGTTTTGCGTGTGTGTGTAGGCGGGTATGATGCGCTCTGCCTAGGATAGGCAAAAGCGGTAGGCGTATGTGTGTGTGTGTGGGCTAGCTAGGTTTCTCTTTGAACCTGCCGACATCTCCCCCTATTCTTTAGTAGACACTGAAAGGTTTCTCTTTGACCTTGTCTCTGTTGAAGACCTGTTTACTCCACCCCATCCCCCTTCCCCAACCACCAAATAACCTCTACCCATTCTTCTTGGCTTTTTTTTTTTTAGGGAAACAGGGGCGGCACCCTACTAGATTTTATTAAATACAGAGATTAAAAACAAACTTGAGTGGGACAACCAGCCTTGCCCTTATAAATGGGAGGACGGAGGAGCCTAACCTCAAAAGGAGATACAAGATCAAAGAAAAAGATAGCAAATTATTTAATTCTAAGGTAGGGGGTGCCATTCTTATCCAGCATAATAAGACCACAAATGCGAGATGGAAGCGAATCAGCAGACACATAGGTAACATCAGAGCCATAATCCCATCCGAGGTTAGCAAGAGCATCAGCAACAGAGTTAGCCTCGCGAAAAACATGACGAAAGGAAAGGTTTAACAACCCCGCAATACGACAGATGGCGCGAATGAGATAAAGACTCCTCCAAGGCGGTTGAGCTTTGCCAAGGACACAGTCCAACAGATAGATAGAGTCTGATTCCACAATAGCTCCCTCAAAACCATTAGCTTCCAACCAAGTAACACCTTGATGCATAGCCCTAAATTCCGCTTGAAAACTGGTAGCATCACCAAAAAAAGATGAAAAAGCAAAGATAAGGTCACCCACATTATTGCGAACAATACCTCCGCCAGCACTTTGACCCGGATTACCTCTACAAGCACCATCTGAATTTAGCTTCACTGAACCCAAAGGGGGCTTCAACCAAGACACTGAATGAATCACCTTAGTCAAAGAGACTCCCAGCTTGGTGGAGAAAAGAGATTTGTCAAGATGACGATACGAGAAACCAGCCCCTTTTAAGACGGAGAAGAGATACTGATGAATACGGTTAATAATAATCCAAGGAGGGGTACAGATACCATCAAACAGACTAGACTTCCTGGATTTCGAAATCTCCCAAAGAATAATTAAGGGAGTAATGGAGTGCAGAATGGAGTTGGGTTTACTAAACCACCAGGCGAAACAAGCTTGATCAATAGAAGAGATAGGCGATAGAATACCGCCAAGACGGTTAAATTCTGTCCATATGTAACGAGCAGAAGGGCTATCCACAAAGACATGATAGTGCGTCTCAATATACCCCATAGAACAGCAAGAGCAGCGGGAGGCTAATTGAATTCCTTTGCTAGATAAGCTCTCATCAAGAGAAAGTTTGTGAAGCCATAGACGCCACATGAACAAGCTGATTTGTCGAGGAAGATGCTTATGCCATATGAAACTAGTCGAAGTAATCAGGGGTTGAGGAAGCCTGGAGAGGTGCCAAGTAGCAGATAGAGAGAAATTACCACGTTCCGAGCAAGTGCAGTAAGCAGTATCAGGATAACCAGTGATAGAAATATCGAGCTTATCGATCAAGTCTGAGGCCTGAAAACCCAGCTCCATACGAGCAGCCGCTGAGATATGAGAAGAGGACTCAAAGAGATCATGGACAAAATGAAATGAGCTGGAAACAGGATGATTAAGTTTGCCTGTCGGCAGCCATTGGTCAAACAGGATAGAACAGGAACCTTTACCAATAATCCAACCAATTTTCTCTTCAGCAATAGCTCTAACGGAGCACATTCTACGCCAAGTGTGGGAGCCCGAAGAAGAGGAATTAATAGGATGAGTGTTATGGCAATATTTTCTCAACATAAAAAGACACCACAAGCTATTAGACGCCCTGAATCGCCACCAAAGCTGAATGGAAAAGGCCTGAATAATATCTTTGATTGCCCGAATACCAATGCCTCCTTCGTTAACTGGCCTGCAACACTTATCCCAAGAGATCCTGTAAGATCCCGATTCCCGGTTAGCTTGAATTGCGTGCAATGCTCGCATTTCTTCTTTGGATGATTGCTCGTTTGGTTGTGAGAGAGTCTAGATATGTATGAGAGACCATATTAAGATCAAAATACTTTTAAGAGATGTCATTTAGTTGTTGACTTGCTAAAGTCACAAGTCGTAACATGAAGATAGTCGAAATGCAACGCGATTGAGAGTTTATTCGGGTTTTGTGTTTCTGACCTCGATTTGGTCCCAGATCTTTACATGATGATTAAATAACATGTTTAGATGTGTTAGACTTCTAATTGGATGTATTCCATAAGTCTCGCGAAGTTTTGACGCTCGAGAATAGCGATTCTCCTTATCGCGTAGTTTCGAGATTGAGCCTGCGAACGTCTAGTCTTTCGGGAGCCTATTTCCCCTATCTGTTGAGCATCATCTGGGAGGCATTCAGGCCTATTTTGTAGCCCTAATAAGTGTTTACAATCATGGGTTATTACCCGTCGGTTTGCGGTTTCATTCGACGTTTCGATAGTAAGTTGTTACGTCTTGCGCCGGTTTTGCCCGGGTTGTTTCGGGTGTTGTTTTTGTGAGTCTAGACCTACTTTAAAATTGGTTTGAGACTTGAATGAATTAGTTTAATGTTTAAGGACTTTTAGGGTTCAATTGTGAGCCATTTCGAAGCTTTAAGGCTCGAGGATGCATGCGGGAACGACCGAAACCGAGCAAGGATCAACAAAAGAGTTTTTGGCTAAGGAATAGTGTGATGCGCTCGCATCACACTTGGATGAAGCGACCGCATTGGTCCCTGAACTCAGTTTACGGGATTTTGATCCCTTTTGTGCACTGTTCGAAATTTAACCCCCCTAAACCCATTTTAAACCTAACCTAAACCCTCCTACTTAGCCTAAACATGTCCTAAACACCTATTAGAGTTATTAGGGGTTGATTAGTGGCTTGATTAGAGGATTTAATCCCCCCTATTTAAACCCCAAATCTGATTTCTCTCTCATTCTAACAGCCCTTCCATTTTCGTTTTCTCGCAAACACCCAATGTAAAAACTTGAGAGAGAGCTTGTGAGAGGAGGTTCTAGGGCTCTTGAAGGGTCCCTCCTTGGTGGCCATTGGTAGAGGTCTTCTTCCCCCAAGCTACACCTTGATTTTGAAGAGTAGGTTGAAGGTAACAACACCCATCTCCAAGAATCCGAAAACTGCTTTTGTGAGGGCTGAGTTTGGTAAGTTTCTACCTCTCTTCCTTTGATTTTAGGCTCCATTGACCCTAGGAAACAATCATTTGTGCTATGTGAGGTCAATGGAAGCCATTGTTAGGGTTTGTAGAGAAGCATGAACCCTAGGTTTTCAAATTGATGTTAGAATGGGATTGACCTATGTGAGACCATGAAATATGTGAAATTCATGTTCTAATTAGTCTATTGAACTTGGGTATGTTGATTATCCATGAGTTTGATGTTGGTTTGGTTGAGATACTTGGAGGGTGTTTTGCCCAAATTTGGTTTAGCTTGCTAAATTAATGAAGTGAGCTTGATTACTATGTTTTATATGCTTAATAGAGTATATTAAACTAGGTTGTATGATTTAATCATGAATTTGGAATTATGATTGGTAAGATGAGCTAAACGAAATTGTGCTCAAAATGATGAATTCATTCTATGTTATATTAGTGAAGGTTTTGTCGGGTTTATGTGAGTTAAACGAACTTCGGGATGATGGCTATTGTTGATAGTTATGAATATAGGGAGAATTGAGAACCATAGCTTCTATGCCTAAAATTTTAGAAAGGGTAGATTAGACTCAGCTGAGTCATTATAGGCTTGATAATATGTTAAGCAAACTTGGGTTGAAATCCTACGATGATTGGATTTCGTTTGGTTAATGGAGGGAAGAACATAACTTCCAAACTTTAAATGGTTGGTGATTGTGATGTGTTTTGTGGGTTTTTAGTCTTGGGAATTAAGCCGAATGACTATTGAGATTTGGTTATAAACCTTAAGAAATTATTACGGTGTGAATTTATAGAACACATAAAGAATGAAATGTGTTAGTAAGACTCAGCAATGAGTCGTATTAAGGCCAATAAAATGATGAAGAGCCTTGGGTTGAAACCCTACAATGTTTGGGTTTGCTTGGGTTGTGTTTGTGCACACCGGGTCTTTGGTTTGTGTCCAATGGAGACATTCATGGTATGAAGATTTATTAGAAATATGTTTTAAGCATGCTTGTTAGAGCATGGGATAATTGAGACCCGAAGGTCTCGAGATTGTTTAAGAGAAGATTAAGAGAGAATCCTCTTCTCAAGGATTTTTGTTGCGTACATATATGAAAACACTTGTGCGAAGTGACTACGGGGTAGTCATGATGTTTTAAGTATGGTGTTGGTGTTATCGATCATGTATGACGATTAGGACTATGATTGAGTCCGGTGTACTTAGAATAAAGACTAAAATAATAAGTCTTGATTGGTGGATATTTTGAGACTAGCGTAGTAGTCTTGGTTTGATTTGAGTTGAGGATTTAGGAAGACCTCACATTATATTTTTACTAAGGCGATAAGCTATGCTTGAATGGGTTAATGACTTGAGGAATAATGAATACCTCAATATGTTGTTTTTAAACTAAACTTGTAAGTTAGTTGATCACAATGGTTATATGCAAATATATGCATTATTCATGATGTTTGGTAGAGCATTATGTCCTACTTGATTTTATGCAATTATGTGCATGGTTTATGAGATTCAGAGAGCATTATGTCCTACGTGGTTATATGCAATTATGTGCATGGTTTATGAGGTTGTTGTAGAGCATTATGTCCTACATGGTTTAATGAGTCCGATAATTATGAATTTGGTCTCATTGGTTTATGCAAGTAAACATTTACTTGATGGTTTGGTTTAAAGTCCGGTGGCGGGTTTGGTTGTTGTGTCGATGGGACGATTCATAGTCTTTGGAAACAATCGCTATGAATCGTTGCATTGGTTCCCTTTCTCCTCACTATTTGGCCAATAGTGGGATGTGATCTCGAGTTATGCCATCTAGCTAGACATCGAGCTCTCATTTCTCATCCGGAGACTGGATGAATGTAACGAGTACTCATTAAAGGAAATCTGATGAGTTGTGATTATTGGGGACGGAACCCGGTATTATTGATTGGGAATTGAGCCCGAATCATGGTTTGAGATTTGATTATGGTAAGTTGGTTGGGTTTTGAACCCGGATTTGATAATAACGGTTCGATTCGTTCTTGTTACATGGTTTATTTATGAGCATTTATATGAAAGATAAAATGCTACTTGGTTTATGTGAGTTTATGTGCTTAAAAATTAAGTACATGTTTCATGATGGTATACTAGCATGATACCATGATTTTATATGTTTATGCATTTATGCCATGCCATGTCATAATATGCTACATGTTGCATTTAGAAACTTCTTGGGTCATTATGACTCACTCAGGTGTGATTGTTTTCCCTAGTGTGTGCGGTGATCCCGCTTAATGCATGCTTCTTGGATAACGACTTTTAGCAGTGGTCTTCCAAGTCAAAAGCTTGGAGTTATTTATTATTATGTTGTATTTTTGTGAGGCTCGATTGTAAAGTTATGTAGACTTTACTTGGGTAGATCATAGTGTCATATTATGGTTGTGTATTTGGGAGCCGGTCGTATTGCCGAGCATTTGTACCCTTAGTATTTATTTCCTTTGTTGTTTCGAGCATGTATGGCTCGTTTATTGTAGTTGTGGTTTATTGTTGTTCCCACCTCCGACAGTTTTAGTCGAGAGATTTGGTTGGTGGTTTAGCATTGATTAGATGGTTATAGTGAATTGTTCCTCGGCATGTAATAGCCGTTGAGTGTTGTTTATCGAGGTTGGGATTCATGCATTCTAGGCCTTCAAGGCCGGGTTGCCGATGGTTTGTTGTGCGTGTCTAATGTTGCGTCACGCGTCGAATTTTGGGCCGAGAGATTTACTATCTCTTTGGTGGTTTTCATTCGGGAGCTTGATAGCTCGGGTCCCATTATGGTTTTGCTTCCGCAGTTTTAGGTTTTGATTTTCTGTATTGCCGTTATGGCTTTACCTTCTGTTTTGAGCTTGTTGGCTCGTCTTTTGACTTCGCACCATTATGCTTAGCAGTGCTTGTGCTGTCTCTTGGTTTGTCATCGATGGCACGACCTTGGGATCTCGTATTGAGATCCGGTCGGGTAAATCGTCACGCTTATTAACGGTTCTACGACATTGCGTTTCGTTACACGGGTTTATTTATGAGCATTTATATGAAAGATAAAATGCTACTTGGTTTATGTGAGTTTATGTGCTTAAAAATTAAGTACATGTTTCTTGATGGTATACTAGCATGATACCATGATTTTATATGTTTATGCATTTATGCCATGCCATGTCATAATATGCTACATGTTGCATTTAGAAACTTCTTGGGTCATTATGACTCACTCCAGGTGTGATTGTTTTCCTAGTGTGTGCGAGTGATCCCGTTAGTGGCAAGCATGGCGCGGCCGGATAACGACTTTTAGCAGGTGGTCTTCAAGTCAAAAGCTTGGAGTTATTTATTATTATGTTGTATTTTTGTGAGGCTCGATTGTAAAGTTATGTAGACTTTACTTGGGTAGATCATAGTGTATATTATGGTTGTGTATTTGGGAGCCGATGTATTGCCGAGCATTTGTACCCTTAGTATTTATTTCCTTTGTTGTTTCGGCATGTATGGCTCGTTTATTGTAGTTGTGGTTTATTGTTGTTCCCACCTCAGAGCGGTTTTAGTCGAGAGATTTGGTTGGTGGTTTAGCATTGATTAGATGGTTATAGTGAATTGTTCCTCAGGCATGTAATAGCCGCCGTTGAGTGTTGTTTATCGAGGTTGGGATTACATGCATTGCCGGCCTGGTTGCCGATGGTTTGTTGTGCGTGTCTAATGTTGCGTCACGCTGCCGAATTTTGGTAGAGATTTACTATCTCTTTGGTGGTTTTCATTCGGGAGCTTGATAGCTCGGGTCCCATTATGGTTTTGCTTCCGCAGATTTTTAGGTTTGATTTTCTGTATTGCCGTTATGGCTTTACCTTCTGCTTTTGAGCTTGTTGGCTCGTCTTTTGACTCGCACCATTATGCTTAGCGTGCTTATGCTGCTCTCTTGTTTGTCCCGATGGCACGACCTTGGGATCTCGTATTGAGATCCGGTCGGGGTCGATAAATCACGATTGGTATCGAGCTATTGGTTAGCTATTTCGCCGAGATAGGTTCCTTGGCCTAGTTGGGTTGGGATTATTGTTGAGATTTTTAACGTCGAGTGTTCCTTGTAGGTATATTATGTCGAGCTTGGCGTGGAGCTAGTTCAGCGGACCTCGTTCGAGTACCGCTCGTGGTTATGAGAGGGGAGAAAGCTAATGATCCTCGTGTGACTTCTCAACAAAGGTTTAGAAAGGAAAATGATTCCACTATACTTGGGAGATTCTTGAAGTTGGAACCTAAGGGCTTCGATGGAGAGCCCGATGCTTCTAAAGCCGAGCATTGGTTAGAAAGCATGGAAAAAGATTTATGAAGTTATGGGTTATGCGTCGTCAAAAGAGATGGTGACCCTAGCGGTGTTTAAGTTGAGTGGTGCGGTGACCATTGGTGGCATGTGTTACGAGATAATTGGAGACACTGCAGGTGCCCCAAGTGTGGGAAAATTTCATCTTGGAATTTAGGGCACGGTTTATCCGCTACAGTAGTTCTGGAAAGAAGAGAAATGGAATTTATTGCGCTAGAACAAGGAGATATGGACCGTGTGGCTCGGTATTGGCGAAGATTCAAATAAGTTCAGAGTTGGCTCGTTCGTGGTTACTTAGTACCGAGATGAGGCTAAGAAGACCCACCGGTTTGTAAAAGGCCTAAAGATGAAGTATCGTAGGCGCCTTATTCCCTTACCACGGCTCACGAGTGCAGAGATCTTTGTGGATCGTGCTTATGCGATGGAGTTAGACTTCGAGGAATATGCTCAAAAGAGAACCTCGAGAGTTGTTAAGAGTGATGATAATATTGGAGAGGCAAGTAGCACCTCGGGAAGTTAATCAAGGAATCACACGTACTAGTAGGCAGTGATGTTGCTACCTCTAGTCGGAGCGGCGAGGCGGTGAGTTGATATGTAATTTTGTTCGAGGGCGGAGGACATGTCGAGCAGAGATGTTGGGGCAAAGGAAAGTGCTTTGCTTGTGGCGGTGATCATGTTCGTAAAGATTGCCCGAAGATGAGGGTTAATCGATGCAGGAGTACTAGTCGACAATCTGTGGCTCCAAGAGAGATAGTGATGGTCGACCTAGAGTTTGAGGTCGTGTGCGCGTGGCGGTTGGCCATTGTGGAGTTTTGAAACCTATCCGACTAGGAAGGTACGTTCTCGTATATATATTATACCGTTACTACTATTGTTGTTATTATGAGTACACGTCTTATCGGTAGCTCATGTGCATTCATACATACATTACATGGTGTATTGCATATTGTTGGTTTATTGTTTGATTGGGGATAAAGCCCCGATGAGATCTTGGTTTGTGGTATTATTTGATTTGTGAATTGCGGTAGGTAATCACACATAGTTGTGGATTCTTGTGTAGTCTATATATTTATAGGACTATACTATATATAAAGAGCATTGAGGATGAATTTGTGTTACGATGATAGTAACCAATGGTTTTATGGGGTTACGGTTTTGTCGGCCTATATTAAGAGCTGGGTATGAATATTCGTATATATATGTATATATATATGAAGCATGAATTGTATGATGATATTTATTGGTTTGATATGATACTTGTATATCATATGGGGATATGTTTAAGGTGATGAATAATATACATCGATAATATTGTATATGATTATTATGCGAGTAGGATACACTCGGTAAGTGCGAAGGTTAAGTATTACGATCTATGGGTTGATTTTAATGCGTGAACAAATATGATGTTTCGCCGCAATGTTGTTGAAGTTTTGGTGTTTTGGGGGACGTTAGAATATACGCCATTGTTGTAGACTTGGTCTAGGGCTTAAGAAAGGTTGGATTTGTGAAGTATAGGCGTTACGACTACTAGTAGCCGAGTCGATGCGTGGTGACTTCTAGCGAGTTTTTCATGGTTGCGTGCTAGGTGCACGAAGTTTTGTGGTAAAATATGGTTGTTGTTTGTCAAGGTAATAGACCTTGTTACTTGACTTGATTTTATTCGCTTATGTGCATTAGTTGTAGGGAACACCTACTTGATGCATCTATTTTGTGGTATATTAAATTCGCATTTCATAAATTGTTATCTCCTGCTCATTCATTTCCTTAGCGTAGGAGACTATTAAAGGATGCTTAAAACCTTTTTATCATGAACCTTCGCATCCTTGCGAAACGAAAAGCTTTTGAATATCCAATTTAGCCGGTACCTAAATTGGTGATCAAAAGTGATCGTTGTTGGACTAGGATTGGTATGAATGGTGGTAGAATCGACTATACCCATTACCAAAAGGAATGGACCTAAATGAAAAGAATTTTCAAAACATTTCATTGTTGCACTCTTATGTGTTCTTACCGCGATACGGAGATCGCGAGTATTATTTGCGTGGCTTGGAATGTCAGCTTGATTGTCTCTGATTGGTTGAAAATTGCTCTATAGGCAATTATTACTTCTTGCTACTTAAGGTCTGTTATGCACAAATTTTATGATGTGCCCCGGAACAAATAGTTTCCGTAGTTGAAGGTTATGATGTGCTTGAACTTGTTTCATGTTAAGCGTTGGGGTTTGAGTGCGGGTTTGGTTAGTATTGTTCATATGTGTTTCGCGACTCGAATACGAGTCATAATATTTTCAATCTAAAGAGAGTTTAACGTTGTTGTGCCTATTGAGAGGTTTGAAACCGAGTTTGGGATCACGGTAGTTTGATCCTCATATACTTGGTTTGGTTATTGTGATGGTAGACTCGGAGGCGGAGTCTAGGTTTGTGGTTTTGAGCATCGAGTGTTCACTCGGGATTGTGGAGACACCGTAGTGGTGTCTGGGTATTTCATGTTGGGATGATGACCTAGAATTAGTTTAAGATACGGTTTAGAATTGGGACGAATTCTTTTTAAGGAGAGGATGTAAGATCCATTTCGGTTAGCTTGATGCGTGCAATGCTCGCATTTCTTCTTTGGATGATTGCTCGTTTGGTTGTGAGAGAGTCTAGATATGTATGAGAGACCATATTAAGATCAAAATACTTTAAGAGATGCCATTTAGTTGTTGACTTGCTAAAGTCACAAGTCGTAAATGAAGATAGTCGAAATGCAAGCAGCGATTGAGAGTTTATTCGGGTTTTGTGTTCTGACCGATTTGGTCCCAGATCTTTACATGATGATTAAATAACATGTTTAGATGTGTTAGACTTCTAATTGGATGTATTCCATAAGTCTCGCGAAGTTTTGGCGCCTCGAGAATAGCGATTCTCCTTATCGCGTAGTTTGAGATTGAGCCGGCGACGTCTAGTCTTTCGGGAGCCTATTTCCCCTATCTGTTGAGCATCATCTGGAGGCATTCAGGCCTATTTTGTAGCCCTAATAAGTGTTTACAATCATGGGTTATTACCCGCCGGTTTGCGGTTTCATTCGGCGTTTCGATAGTAAGTTGTTACGTCTTGCGCCGGTTTTGCCGGGTTGTTTCGGTGTTGTTTTTGTGAGTCTAGACCTACTTTAAAAGTGGTTTGAGACTTGAATGAATTAGTTTAATGTTTAAGGACTTTTAGGGTTCAATTGTGAGCCATTTCGAAGCTTTAAGGCTCGAGGATGCATGCGGGAGCAACGACCGAAACCGAGCAAGGATCAACAAAAGAGTTTTTGGTAAGGAATAGTGTGATGCGCTCGCATCACACTTGGATGAATGGACCGCATTGGTCCACTGAACTTAGTTTACGGTTTGATTTTGATCCCTTTTGTGCCTTGTTAGAAATTTAACCCCTAAACCCATTTTAAACCTAACTAAACCCCTACTTAGCCTAAACATGTCCTAAACACCTATTAGAGTTATTAGGGGTTGATTAGTGGCTTGATTAGAGGATTTAATCCCCTATTTAAACCCCAAATCTGATTTCTCTCTCATTCTAACAGCCCTTCCATTTTCGCTTTTACAAACACCCAACAGAAAACTTGAGAGAGAAACTTGTGAGGAGGTTCTAGGGCTCTTGAAGGGTCCCTCCTTGGTGGCCATTGGTAGAGGTCTTCTTCCCCAAGCTACACCTGATTTTGAAGAGTAGGTTGAAGGTAACAACACCCATCTCCAAGAATCGAAAATGTTTTGTGAGGGCTGAGTTTGGTAAGTTTCTACCTCTCTTCCTTTGATTTTTAGGCTCCATTGACCTAGGGAAACAATCATTTGTGCTATGTGAGGTCAATGGAAGCCATTGTTAGGGTTGTAGAGAAGCATGAACCCTAGGTTTTCAAATTGATGTTAGAATGGGATTGACCTATGTGAGACCATGAAATATGTGAAATTCATGTTCTAATTAGTCTATTGAACTTGGGTATGTTGATTATCCATGAGTTTGATGTTGGTTTGGTTGAGATACTTGGAGGTGTTTGCCCAAATTTGGTTTAGCTTGCTAAATTAATGAAGTGAGCTTGATTACTATGTTTTATATGCTTAATAGAGTATATTAAACTAGGTTGTATGATTTAATCATGAATTTGGAATTATGATTGGTAAGATGAGCTAAACGAAATTGTGCTCAAAATGATGAATTCATTCTATGTTATATTAGTGAAGGTTTTGTCGGGTTTATGTGAGTTAAACGAACCCGGGATGATGGCTATTGTTGATAGTTATGAATATAGGGAGAATTGAGAACCATAGCTTCTATGCTAAAATTTTAGAAAGGGTAGATTAGACTCAACGGAGTCATTATAGGCTTGATAATATGTTAAGCAAACTTGGGTTGAAATCCTACGATGATTGGATTTCGTTTGGTTAATGGAGGGAAGAACATAACTTCCAAACTTTAAATGGTTGGTGATTGTGATGTGTTTTGTGGGTTTTTAGTCTTGGGAATTAAGCCCGAATGACTATTGAGATTTGGTTATAAACCTTAAGAAATTATTACGGTGTGAATTTATAGAACACATAAAGAATGAAATGTGTTAGTAAGACTCAACAGTTAGTATTAAGGCCAATAAAATGATGAAAGAGCAGGTTTGAAACCCACACAATGTTTGGGTTTGCTTGGGTTGTGTTTGTGCACAGGGTCTTTGGTTTGTGTCCAATGGAGACATTCATGGTATGAAGATTTATTAGAAATATGTTTTAAGCATGCTTGTTAGAGCATGGGATAATTGAGACCACAAAAGGTCTCGAGATTGTTTAAGAAGAAGATTAAGAGAATCCTCTTCTCAAGGATTTTTGTTGCGTACATATGAAAACACTTGTGCGAAGTGACTCTGGGGTAGTCATGATGTTTTTAAGTATGGTGTTGGTGTTATCGATCATGTATGACGATTAGGACTATGATTGAGTCCGGTGTACTTAGAATAAAGACTAAAATAATAAGTCTTGATTGGTGGATATTTTGAGACTAGCGTAGTAGTCTTGGTTTGATTTGAGTTGAGGATTTAGGAAGACCTCACATTATTTTTTACTTACTAGTGATAAGCTATGCTTGAATGGGTTAATGACTTGAGGAATAATGAATACCTCAATATGTTGTTTTTAAACTAAACTTGTAAGTTAGTTGATCCTGATGGTTATATCTGCAAATATATGCATTATTCATGATGTTTGGTAGAGCATTATGTCCTACTTGATTTTATGCTTGATATGTGCATGGTTTATGAGATTTCGTAGAGCGTTATGTCTACGTGGTTATATACAATTATGTGCATGGTTTATGAGGTTGTTGTAGAGCATTATGTCTACATGGTTAATGAGTCAAATAATTATGAATTTGAATCTCATTGGTTTATGCAGTAAACATTTACTTGATGGTTTGGTTTAAAGTCCGGTG
>CM028384.1:69815550-69845939 GCA_013146195.2 Codonopsis lanceolata | reverse complement strand
TTGATCATCCCTTTATCAAAGGCTATCCTTCCTTGACCAATGAGAAGCCAATTAACCCCTTCACTTGATTAGGCTTTAATGGTAAGTATATAAGCCATTTGTTCAACCAAATCAGCCATTGTTGATCAAGAACTCCAGAGAATCAGAGGCTCTTCCTCCATTTTCGTCCATGGAAGTCACTCCAACTTGAGAGACCATTTCCGGAGATCCGGTGGTCCGATCGACGAACCGAGACCGCCAAATCGAAGCCCCTCGATCTTCTCTACAACAATCCTTGCTCTAATCAACCTTTCCTCCATTAATCTTAGGACTAAGGTACGTTGAGAAATCCCTGAAATTTTCATGTTCAATAAAATGACATGACCCCTTCATTATAGTTGCTCTATTGATGATTATGAACATCTTTTAGAAGACAAATCCTCCAATTCAACCTTTGAAACATGTGTAGGATTTTATGAATTCTCTATGAAGTTGTGATTTTGACATTTTATAAAGCATGAATGTTGTTTATAATGAGCTTAGGAATAACTCTTGTGAAGGAATATGTTTCAATTCAAGGTTTAACAAAATCACCGAAACTAGGGTTTGAAACTCGATTGTGTTTAAGGCTAGTTTAAGATCATGAACGGCCTAGTTATCGAGTTCTAAATGAAAGGAGAACTTAGGAAAGGGCAATGTAATGCATATATTATCAATGCTCTATTTGGTTGAATTTTAGTAAAACTCACCGGAGTTGAGATTAGAGTTATTGAACAATACCGACTCCACATTCAATCCCTACGATGTTTGTAGTGTTAGACTAATATATTAGCCTACGTGACTTTGGGATGGATTGAAGGGCATGTTTGATATGAGTGATTATAAGACTCAATCGAGTTCTTATGTGGTTTATGTGATTGTGTGAAGCAAATGCACAATTGAGAGCATGTTGTAGAATGATGTATCTACTTGACAGTTGAATTGCTCTTGTCGAATTCCTACTTGATTCTTTAATGAGTAAAAACACCTACTTGTTGAATAATGAATTTGAGGACTATTCTATGAGAAGATTTGGATTGGGGCTTTCTTAGTACTCTATACATGGAGTCTACTTGTATAAGTCGCTAGGATGACCATGTTGTTATCTAAGACTCACTGGTATGGTTTGACCTACGGGTTATTACCGCTCTAGTGTTGCTTAAGTCTTTGACTACCATCGACTTTTGTGTTATTGAATGAGTTACTACTCTAGGAAGAGTTTAGTAAATGGCTTCATGATCCGAGACTAACGGAGTAGTCTTGGATAGTACTTAATGGACTGATGGTTAAGTTGTGACTCGTTGAATTTCATAGGTGAATATGGAATATCTGGTATATTTTATATTATGACTAAATGCATGATTTCCTACCTTGTCAAGAATTGATTCTTCTATGTGTTTCTATGATATGACTTATGAGCATATTGAATGTATTTGCCTCTCGGCCCGATCTGCTCTACGCTAATGAATTGTGGTGAACTTGGATTCTACTATTAAGTGGAATTATGAATCAAAATTGAACTAAGCTTGATTTCACAATAATCAACTTGGGCTTCCCTTATATAATTGACTTGAGACTTTGAACTAAGATTCCTAAATGGAATGAGAACCTTGCTATGCCTCGCAAACAAGAACATAGAAAAGAGTCTTGGGACACATATAGTGTTCAAACTCTATTTGGTTGAATTGTAGTAAAGACTAACTGAGTCGAAGTTAAGGAACAATTAATCCTTACGAGGATCATGGTGAGATCCTATGACAATTATATTCCGCTTGACTAGATACTAGTTTCTTTGGGACTTGAATTGAATAGAGTGAACAAACTTGGCACTTATGATTTGAGACTCAAATGAGTTCCTATTGTGGTTTTGGATTTTGTAACAATGCATAATCGTATTTAGCTTAGTAGATCATTATATCTACTTGAGAATTAGCAAGTAAACATCTACTTGCAGTATTGCATATAAGTCCACCGCATTATTCTGAAGTTTTCATGATGATGGTGGACGACGATTGCCTTCACGCACTATGGGATTCGCGGATTGTAATGTATCGCCGCATTCGGTGTTTCCTTCACACACACCTCCACCGCTAGCTACAAGTGGGGAAGTAGCCCTTTGTCGTAACCAATTGAGCACATTGGCTAGGGCTATTTTCCGAGTAGAGAGCTGCACGAGAAGAGAGCTCTGCACTTTGATACCGAACACCTGTATCACTGCACGATATGATTAATGCTTGGATTATGTGAGCAATTACGACAAAGCTGATTTGGTACCTCTCTATCCTTTGTGGCTTACTATGAGCACTTATGTGATAACAAAGTGTTAGTTGAACATGAGATCTTATTGACCATGTTTGTATGGGCCGATGTTATATGAGAGATTTGATGTGTATATATATAGATATGCACACTTATACATGATGATATGAGAGATTTGATATGTATATGTAGAGATATACATAATTATATATGAGATATTTATGAGATTTGATATGTATATATAGAGATATGCATACCGATATAGGTGTATATATAAATATGCACCTCTTACACGTGATGATTATATGAATAGCTTGATTAGTATATATGATGATATATATATACTTGCATATGATGTTTTGTGAACTACCTTCTAATTCATTTGATTTGTGTTTGAACAGGAATTATACCCCGTTCATTTGGACGGTTTAGTAAGTGAGAAGAAATGAATATCTTGTGAGTACTAAATGATACTTAATTTCACGGTTTTTTCTGTCATTTATAAATGACACCATGGTTATGTTTATGTTACATAATTATATGTTACATATATCATGGTAGCGCATGGTCATTATGACTCATCTCGCATTTTGTTTTTAGTGCAGAACGATCGCCGCACCGGAAGCTCGAGTAGATCGTGATCTAGCATGGCGCAAACTGGTCGATAGACCGAGGTTAGACTGTGGTTCGTGTTTGTAGCAGCCACTTTCCCAGTAGTAGCTTGTGGAGTCTTGTTCCTTTTAGCATTGTCATTGATTTAATGTACTTTGCTATTCTTGTGAGATCGTATTTTGTAAAGTTATTAGACTTTGGCTGTATATACTTGGTATTTGTGTTAGTTCTTTCTTGGCCGACGTGTTGTGTCGTGCCTTGTTGTGGTTTCCTCAGATTTATTTTAGTTGTCTCCCTGCACTTATAGCTTTGGGGCATTTCTTTATCCTACTTATTATAGTTGTTGGTTGACCCCTGTATGCTTTAGCCGTTGGGTAATTGATATATCGTGTTGGTTCTTTGTTGAAACGCCACTGAGTGCCGATGGTTTGTTAAAGGCTCGCATTGTTAAGTGCACGAGTTTGTTTTTCCTCCTTTGAGAGATAATGTCTCTCTTGGTTTCATTGTCGTTGGCTCGAGCTTCATACTGGGACTCTTTTCCTATCTTATTGCTTCCGCCGATTCGATTTTTGAAATACCGTATTTTAGTGCGGTGTTATGTTCATGTTTAGAGCGAGTTTGCTCAATTGCTTGACTAGCACTACTGCTTTAACAAGTGCTTGTCCTCTTCTTAAGTTATTTTCAAGCGGCACGACCTTGGGATTTCGTGTTGGAATCCTGGTCGGGTCGCCACAGCTTGTATCATAGCTTATGTTAGCTATAAGCCGTGATAGGTTCCATGGCCTAGTTTGGCCAGTTTGTTTTGGCCGAGTATTTACCGTCGAGTGTTGTTTATAATGCCTTATTGGCATATCTATTGGTACAAGTCACATAATTTACGAATTTCAGTACTAAGTTTGTTTGGTCTTAGATTGCCGTGAGGAAGGTTTGTGTCTAGGAGTATTATATTTCTCCTATATTGCTTATGAGTTGCGCTATACCAAGAGTAGGTGCCGGATTTTATTAGAGCCGTTGTTTCTGTTCCATTTTTAGAATCGAGAAGCTAGACCGCCGGTCCCAAGGGTGATCGCCGTGTTAATCATTATGGCTAAAGTTCATTGTAATACGCTTCGAGAGCCGAGTGGTTAAGCCTCCCGTGGTACCTATTAGTATTTCATAGATTACTATATAGGTGTATATAGTTATGGTAGTATTTAATCACCAGCTCTTGTATTACTTGTGTTGGGAATTTGAGAACCCTTTCCCTCGATGGTTATGTTTTGGTATTTGGGGGACTACCTAGATCAAGGTGAAATTTCTTCATGATATGTTGGAACTTGGTTATGATGGGCGAGCTAGGTGATCGCACGGTGATTGGTTATCGGATCGTTGTCAACGATAATTGCATACGGTTTGACTTATAAGCCTTCTGTTATATACTAGTTAGTAAGAATATGCTACCTAGTGACTTGTGAAGTGATGTATTGTTTTGTTATTGGTCTAATACATTAATAGAGTATTAGCCTTGAATAATGTGTTTTATCTACCATTGATAGGTGGTTAATAGTATGAATATTCCATACTACATACATAGTAAATTAATATGCTATGTTGCAAGATGATGTTGATGCCATGCCTATATGTGCTTATGATTGCTATTGTTGAGAACCGATATAAAGGATGTTGATATGTTATTCACGAACACCCTGAGCACATCCTCGCATTTACCTATTTTACTCTAAAGCTAAGTCACTCGTGAGGGCCCCCTCGACTTGATTAACAAGAGGTCTTCGTCTGAGAATCTAGAATGGTATATGAGATAGGAATTGACCGAACCTCGGCTACCAAACGGAATGTAATTGAAAATGGTATCTTTGTTTTGCTTATGCAAATATGTGCAACTTGTATATGGAGATCATGCTATGAATGAAATGAACTTGTGTGGACTTGATCGAATAAGTTACACTCGTGTTGAATGTCTTCCCCGTTGGGTGAATATGTGGTCTATAATGATAATTGACTACTTCTGATTATAGTGCAGTGATGCTAGACCCAAGAGATTTGCGTGTGACCTCAGAAAATTCTTGGTTGGGAAGTTAGTTAGTTCTTGTGCAATTATTGCACATGCATGAATTACTTGATTAGTTAGGATAGAGAGGCATTTAAACCTTGATATCCATGTTTGTTGAAACTTTGTAAGCTTTGCTAATGTCTTTAACTCCGCCAAGAGTCAAGATGGCTCGATTTTGGAATTTATTGGAGTTGAGATTTGAGTATTTCTCCCCTCGTGTTTTGAGGCATACCTAGACGGTTACATCGACTTCATGCGCAGACTCAGAGTATTGAACTTTTGGTTGTTTGTTGAAGTTTTGAATTCGAGGACGAATTCTTTTAAGGTGGTGAGAATGTAAGACCTCAACCTTCCTCGTGTATTTGACTTTATTCTCGCATTGCATGCTTTGTTGTTAATGCGTTGATTGTTCGCTTTTAGCGTGTTAGCACCCTAAAAAGGCTCATGGAGTCTTAGTACCTTGCATATAAGATTTATAATGTTTATCTTAGTTGTGGTATGCTTGGTTGAGAGTTTAGAAGCATTGTTGCTTGTTTGAACCTTAGGTTTTCGGGATTGCCTTCGTTGCTTGTATTGTGTGCCGAGCTTTATCATATTATCATGTTGATAGTTCACTATGTAAAGTCTTCCACGAGCATCCTATTAGCTCTTATTTATTTCTTGTCCATTAACCGCTAGCTTGGGTTCCTGCATGTAGTGTTGTCGATGACTAGGTTTAATTGCTTAACCTGTTATATCGAAAAATGTTTTTTTTAAATTCTTGGTCTTTTGGTGCCGAGGCGTGTTACGCCCCAATGCTAAAAGCGTCACATTGTTTTCTTAATTGGAGTCTGTAAGATCCCGATTCCCGGTTAGCTTGAATTGCGTGCAATGCTCGCATTTCTTCTTTGGATGATTGCTCGTTTGGTTGTGAGAGAGTCTAGATATGTATGAGAGACCATATTAAGATCAAAATACTTTTAAGAGATGCCATTTAGTTGTTGACTTGCTAAAGTCACAAGTCGTAACCCGAAGATAGTCGAAATGCAACGCGATTGAGAGTTTATTCGGGTTTTGTGTTTCTGACCTCGATTTGGTCCCAGATCTTTACATGATGATTAAATAACATGTTTAGATGTGTTAGACTTCTAATTGGATGTATTCCATAAGTCTCGTGAAGTTTTGACGCCGAGAATAGCGATTCTCCTTATCACGTAGTTTGAGATTGAGCCGGGCGAACGTCTAGTCTTTCGGGAGCCTATTTCCCCTATCTGTTGAGCATCATCTGGGAGGCATTCAGGCCTATTTTGTAGCCCTAATAAGTGTTTACAATCATGGGTTATTACCCGTCGGTTTGCGGTTTCATTCGACGTTTCGATAGTAAGTTGTTACGCCTTGCGCCGGTTTTGCCCGGGTTGTTTCGGGTGTTGTTTTTGTGAGTCTAGACCTACTTTAAAAGTGGTTTGAGACTTGAATGAATTAGTTTAATGTTTAAGGACTTTTAGGGTTCAATTGTGAGCCATTTCGAAGCTTTAAGGCTCGAGGATGCATGCGGGAACGACCGAAACCGAGCAAGGATCAACAAAAGAGTTTTTGGCTGAGGAATAGTGTGATGCGCTCGCATCACACTTGGATGAAGCGACCGCATTGGTCCCTCGAACTCGCTTACGGGATTTTGATCCCTTTTGTGCACTGTTCGAAATTTAACCCCCCTAAACCCATTTTAAACCTAACCTAAACCCTCCTACTTAGCCTAAACATGTCCTAAACACCTATTAGAGTTATTAGGGGTTGATTAGTGGCTTGATTAGAGGATTTAATCCCCCCTATTTAAACCCCAAATCTGATTTCTCTCTCATTCTAACAGCCCTTCCATTTTCGTTTTCTGCAAACACCCAACAGAAAACTTGAGAGAGAGCTTGTGAGAGGAGGTTCTAGGGCTCTTGAAGGGTCCCTCCTTGGTGGCCATTGGTAGAGGTCTTCTTCCCCAAGCTACACCTTGATTTTGAAGAGTAGGTTGAAGGTAACAACACCCATCTCCAAGAATCCGAAAATCTGCTTTTGTGAGGGCTGAGTTTGGTAAGTTTCTACCTCTCTTCCTTTGATTTTTAGGCTCCATTGACCCTAGGGAAACAATCATTTGTGCTATGTGAGGTCAATGGAAGCCATTGTTAGGGTTTGTAGAGAAGCATGAACCCTAGGTTTTCAAATTGATGTTAGAATGGGATTGACCTATGTGAGACCATGAAATATGTGAAATTCATGTTCTAATTAGTCTATTGAACTTGGGTATGTTGATTATCCATGAGTTTGATGTTGGTTTGGTTGAGATACTTGGAGGGTGTTTTGCCCAAATTTGGTTTAGCTTGCTAAATTAATGAAGTGAGCTTGATTACTATGTTTTATATGCTTAATAGAGTATATTAAACTAGGTTGTATGATTTAATCATGAATTTGGAATTATGATTGGTAAGATGAGCTAAACGAAATTGTGCTCAAAATGATGAATTCATTCTATGTTATATTAGTGAAGGTTTTGTCGGGTTTATGTGAGTTAAACGAACCCGGGATGATGGCTATTGTTGATAGTTATGAATATAGGGAGAATTGAGAACCATAGCTTCTATGCCCTAAAATTTTAGAAAGGGTAGATTAGACTCAACGGAGTCATTATAGGCTTGATAATATGTTAAGCAAACTTGGGTTGAAATCCTACGATGATTGGATTTCGCTTTGGTTAATGGAGGGAAGAACATAACTTCCAAACTTTAAATGGTTGGTGATTGTGATGTGTTTTGTGGGTTTTTAGTCTTGGGAATTAAGCCCGAATGACTATTGAGATTTGGTTATAAACCTTAAGAAATTATTACGGTGTGAATTTATAGAACACATAAAGAATGAAATGTGTTAGTAAGACTCAACGGAGTCGTATTAAGGCCAATAAAATGATGAAGAGCCTTGGGTTGAAACCCTACAATGTTTGGGTTTGCTTGGGTTGTGTTTGTGCACACCGGGTCTTTGGTTTGTGTCCAATGGAGACATTCATGGTATGAAGATTTATTAGAAATATGTTTTAAGCATGCTTGTTAGAGCATGGGATAATTGAGACCCGCAAAAGGTCTCGAGATTGTTTAAGAGAAGATTAAGAGAGAATCCTCTTCTCAAGGATTTTTGTTGCGTACATATGAAAACACTTAGCGAAGTGACTACGGGTAGTCATGATGTTTTAAGTATGGTGTTGGTGTTATCGATCATGTATGACGATTAGGACTATGATTGAGTCCGTGTACTTAGAATAAAGACTAAAATAATAAGTCTTGATTGGTGGATATTTTGAGACTAGCGTAGTAGTCTTGGTTTGATTTGAGTTGAGGATTTAGGAAGACCTCACATTATATTTTTACTAAGCTGATAAGCTATGCTTGAATGGGTTAATGACTTGAGGAATAATGAATACCTCAATATGTTGTTTTTAAACTAAACTTGTAAGTTAGTTGATCACAATGGTTATATGCAAATATATGCATTATTCATGATGTTTGGTAGAGCATTATGTCCTACTTGATTTTATGCAATTATGTGCATGGTTTATGAGATTTCGTAGAGCATTATGTCCTACGTGGTTATATGCAATTATGTGCATGGTTTATGAGGTTGTTGTAGAGCATTATGTCCTACATGGTTTAATGAGTCCGATAATTATGAATTTGGTCTCATTGGTTTATGCAAGTAAACATTTACTTGATGGTTTGGTTTAAAGTCCAGCTGGCGGGTTTGGTTGTTGTGTCGGCAATGGGACGATTCATAGTCTTTGGAAACAATCGCTATGAATCGTTGCATTGGTTCCCTTTCTCCTCACTATTTGGCCAATAGTGGGATGTGATCTCGAGTTATGCCATCTAGCTAGACATCGAGCTCTCATTTCTCATCCCGAGATCGGATGAATGTAACGAGTACTCATTAAAGGAAATCGATGAGTTGTGATTATTGGGGACGGAACCCTGTGGTATTATTGATTGGGAATTGAGCCCGAATCATGGTTTGAGATTTGATATTATGGTAAGTTGGTTGGGTTTTGAACCCGGATTTGATAGTAACGGTTCGATTACGCTCGTTACACATGTTTATTTATGAGCATTTATATGAAAGATAAAATGCTACTTGGTTTATGTGAGTTTATGTGCTTAAAAATTAAGTACATGTTTCATGATGGTATACTAGCATGATACCATGATTTTATATGTTTATGCATTTATGCCATGCCATGTCATAATATGCTACATGTTGCATTTAGAAACTTATCGGGTCATTATGACTCACTCCGTGTGATTGTTTTCCCTAGTGTGTGCAAAGTGATCCCGTTAGTATGCAGCTTCGGATAACGACTTTTAGCAGTGGTCTTCCAAGTCAAAAGCTTGGAGTTATTTATTATTATGTTGTATTTTTGTGAGGCTCGATTGTAAAGTTATGTAGACTTTACTTGGGTAGATCATAGTGTTATATTATGGTTGTGTATTTGGGAGCCGGTCGTATTGCCGAGCATTTGTACCCTTAGTATTTATTTCCTTTGTTGTTTCGAGCATGTATGGCTCGTTTATTGTAGTTGTGGTTTATTGTTGTTCCCACCTCCGACAGTTTTAGTCGAGAGATTTGGTTGGTGGTTTAGCATTGATTAGATGGTTATAGTGAATTGTTCCTCCGGCATGTAATAGCCGTTGAGTGTTGTTTATCAGGTTGGGATTCATCATTGCCGGCCTTGGTTGCCGATGGTTTGTTGTGCGTGTCTAATGTTGCGTCACGCTGCCGAATTTTTGGGCCGAGAGATTTACTATCTCTTTGGTGGTTTTCATTCAGGAGCTTGATAGCTCGGGTCCCATTATGGTTTTGCTTCCGCAGGTTTTAGGTTTTGATTTTCCTGTATTGCCGTTATGGCTTTACCTTCCTGTTTTGAGCTTGTTGGCTCGTCTTTTGACTCGCACCATTATGCTTAGCAGGTGCTTGTCTGTCTCTTGGTTTGTCCTGATGGCACGACCTTGGGATCTCGTATTGAGATCCGGGTCGGGTCGTCACAGTTGGTATCAGAGCTATTGGTTAGCTATTTCGCCAGGATAGGTTCCTTGGCCTAGTTGGGTTGGGATTATTGTTGAGATTTTTAACGTCGAGTGTTCCTTGTAGGTATATTATGTCAGGAGCTTGGCGTGGAGCTAGTTCCAGCAGACCTCGTTCGAGTACCGCTCGTGGTTATGAGAGGGGAGAAAACGCTAATGATCCTCGTGTGACTTCTCAACAAAGGTTTAGAAAGGAAAATGATTCCACTATACTTGGGAGATTCTTGAAGTTGGAACCTAAGGGCTTCGATGGAGAGCCCGATGCTTCTAAAGCCGAGCATTGGTTAGAAAGCATGGAAAAGATTTATGAAGTTATGGGTTGTACGTCAGAAGAGATGGTGACCCTAGCAGTGTTTAAGTTGAGTGGTGCGGCTGACCATTGGTGGCATGTGTTACGAGATAATTGGAGACACTCTGGAGTGCCCCAAGTGTGGGAAAATTTCATACTGGAATTTAGGGCACGCTTATCCCAGTAGTTCGGGAAAGAAGAGAAATGGAATTTATTGCGCTAGAACAAGGAGATATGACGTGGCTCAAGATATTCAGCGAAGTTCACAGAGTTGGCTCGTTACTGTGGTTACTTAGTACCAGATGAGGCTAAGAAGACCCACCGGTTTGTAAAAGGCCTAAAGATGAAGTATCGTAGGCAGCTTATTCCCTTACAGCTCACGGGGTACCGAGATGCTGTGGATCGTGCTTATGCGATGGAGTTAGACTTCGAGGAATATGCTCAAAAGAGAACCTCGAGAGTTGTTAAGAGTGATGATAATATTGAGAGGCAAGTAGCACCTCAGGAAGTTAATCAAGGAATCACACGTACTAGTAGACAGAGTGATGTTGCTACCTCTAGTCGGAGACGACGAGGCGGTGAGTTGATATGTAATTTTTGTTCGAGGACAGGACATGTCGAGAACAGATGTTGGGGCAAGGCAGGAAAGTGCTTTGCTTGTGGCGGTGATCATGTTCGTAAAGATTGCCCGAAGATGAGGGTTAATCAGTCTGGGAGTACTAGTCAACAATCTGGTGGCTCCAAGAGAGATAGTGATGGTCGACCTAGAGTTTGAGGTCGTGTGCGCGTGGCGGTTGGCCATTGTGGAGTTTTGAAACCTATCCGACTAGGAAGGTACGTTCTCGTATATATATTATACCGTTACTACTATTGTTGTTATTATGAGTACACGTCTTATCGGTAGCTCATGTGCATTCATACATACATTACATGGTGTATTGCATATTGTTGGTTTATTGTTTGATTGGGGGATAAAGCCCCAATGAGATGCTGGTTTGTGGTATTATTTGATTTGTGAATTGCCGGTAGGTAATCACACATAGTTTGTGGATTCTTGTGTAGTCTATATATTTATAGGACTATACTATATATAAAGAGCATTGAGGATGAATTTGTGTTACGATGATAGTAACCAATGGTTTTATGGGGTTACGGTTTTGTCGGCCTATATTAAGAGCCGGGGTATGAATATTCGTATATATATGTATATATATATGAAGCATGAATTGTATGATGATATTTATTGGTTTGATATGATACTTGTATATCATATGGGGATATGTTTAAGGTGATGAATAATATACATCGATAATATTGTATATGATTATTATGCGAGTAGGATACACTCGGTAAGTGCGAAGGTTAAGTATTACGATCTATGGGTTGATTTTAATGCGTGAACAAATATGATGTTTCACCGCAATGTTGTTGAAGTTTTGGTGTTTTGGGGACGTTAGAATATACGTCTGTTGTAGACTTGGTCTAGGGCTTAAGAAAGGTTGGATTTGTGAAGTATAGACGTTACGACTACTAGTAGCCGAGTCGATACGTGGTGACTTCTAGCGAGTTTTCATGGTTGCGTGCTAGGTGCACGAGTTTTGTGGTAAAATATGGTTGTTGTTTGTCAAGGTAATAGACCTTGTTACTTGACTTGATTTTATTCAGTTATGTGCATTAGTTGTAGGGAACACCTACTTGATGCATCTATTTTGTGGTATATTAAATTCGCATTTCATAAATTGTTATCTCCTGCTCATTCATTTCCTTAGCGTAGGAGACTATTAAAGGATGCTTAAAACCTTTTTATCATGAACCTTCGCATCCTTGCAACGAAAAGCTTTTGAATATCCAATTTAGCCGGTACCCTAAATTGGTGATCAAAAGTGATCGTTGTTGGACTAGGATTGGTATGAATCGTGGTAGAATCGACTATACCCATTACCAAAAGGAATGGACCTAAATGAAAAGAATTTTCAAAACATTTCATTGTTGCACTCTTATGTGTTCTTACCCGCGATACGGAGATCGCGAGTATTATTTGCGTGGCTTGGAATGTCAGCTTGATTGTCTCTGATTGGTTGAAAATTGCTCTATAGGCAATTATTACTTCTTGCTACTTAAGGTCTGTTATGCACAAATTTTATGATGTGCCCCGGAACAAATAGTTTCCGTAGTTGAAGGTTATGATGTGCTTGAACTTGTTTCATGTTAAACGTTGGGGTTTGAGTACGGGTTTGGTTAGTATTGTTCATATGTGTTTTCGCGACTCGAATACGAGTCATAATATTTTCAATCTAAAGAGAGTTTAACGTTGTTGTGCCTATTGAGAGGTTTCGAAACCTGAGTTTGGGATCACGGTAGTTTGATCCTCATATACTTGGTTTGGTTATTGTGATGGTAGACTCGGAGACTGAGTCTAGGTTTGTGGTTTTGAGCATCGAGTGTTCACTCGGGATTGTAAGACACCGTAGTGGTGTCTGGGTATTTCATGTTGGGATGATGACCTAGAATTAGTTTAAGATACGGTTTAGAATTCGGGACGAATTCTTTTTAAGGGGGAGAGGATGTAAGATCCCGATTCCCGGTTAGCTTGAATTGCGTGCAATGCTCGCATTTCTTCTTTGGATGATTGCTCGTTTGGTTGTGAGAGAGTCTAGATATGTATGAGAGACCATATTAAGATCAAAATACTTTTAAGAGATGCCATTTAGTTGTTGACTTGCTAAAGTCACAAGTCGTAACCCGAAGATAGTCGAAATGCAACGCGATTGAGAGTTTATTCGGGTTTTGTGTTTCTGACCTCGATTTGGTCCCAGATCTTTACATGATGATTAAATAACATGTTTAGATGTGTTAGACTTCTAATTGGATGTATTCCATAAGTCTCGCGAAGTTTTGACGCCTCGAGAATAGCGATTCTCCTTATCGCGTAGTTTGAGATTGAGCCGGGCGAACGTCTAGTCTTTCGGGAGCCTATTTCCCCTATCTGTTGAGCATCATCTGGGAGGCATTCAGGCCTATTTTGTAGCCCTAATAAGTGTTTACAATCATGGGTTATTACCCGTCGGTTTGCGGTTTCATTCGACGTTTCGATAGTAAGTTGTTACGTCTTGCGCCGGTTTTGCCCGGGTTGTTTCGGGTGTTGTTTTTGTGAGTCTAGACCTACTTTAAAAGTGGTTTGAGACTTGAATGAATTAGTTTAATGTTTAAGGACTTTTAGGGTTCAATTGTGAGCCATTTCGAAGCTTTAAGGCTCGAGGATGCATGCGGGAACGACCGAAACCGAGCAAGGATCAACAAAAGAGTTTTTGGCTGAGGAATAGTGTGATGCGCTCGCATCACACTTGGATGAAGCGACCGCATTGGTCCCTCGAACTCGCCACGGGATTTTGATCCCTTTTGTGCACTGTTCGAAATTTAACCCCCCTAAACCCATTTTAAACCTAACCTAAACCCTCCTACTTAGCCTAAACATGTCCTAAACACCTATTAGAGTTATTAGGGGTTGATTAGTGGCTTGATTAGAGGATTTAATCCCCCCTATTTAAACCCCAAATCTGATTTCTCTCTCATTCTAACAGCCCTTCCATTTTCGTTTTCTGCAAACACCCAACAGAAAACTTGAGAGAGAGCTTGTGAGAGGAGGTTCTAGGGCTCTTGAAGGGTCCCTCCTTGGTGGCCATTGGTAGAGGTCTTCTTCCCCAAGCTACACCTTGATTTTGAAGAGTAGGTTGAAGGTAACAACACCCATCTCCAAGAATCCGAAAATCTGCTTTTGTGAGGGCTGAGTTTGGTAAGTTTCTACCTCTCTTCCTTTGATTTTTAGGCTCCATTGACCCTAGGGAAACAATCATTTGTGCTATGTGAGGTCAATGGAAGCCATTGTTAGGGTTTGTAGAGAAGCATGAACCCTAGGTTTTCAAATTGATGTTAGAATGGGATTGACCTATGTGAGACCATGAAATATGTGAAATTCATGTTCTAATTAGTCTATTGAACTTGGGTATGTTGATTATCCATGAGTTTGATGTTGGTTTGGTTGAGATACTTGGAGGGTGTTTTGCCCAAATTTGGTTTAGCTTGCTAAATTAATGAAGTGAGCTTGATTACTATGTTTTATATGCTTAATAGAGTATATTAAACTAGGTTGTATGATTTAATCATGAATTTGGAATTATGATTGGTAAGATGAGCTAAACGAAATTGTGCTCAAAATGATGAATTCATTCTATGTTATATTAGTGAAGGTTTTGTCGGGTTTATGTGAGTTAAACGAACCCGGGATGATGGCTATTGTTGATAGTTATGAATATAGGGAGAATTGAGAACCATAGCTTCTATGCCCTAAAATTTTAGAAAGGGTAGATTAGACTCAACGGAAGTCATTATAGGCTTGATAATATGTTAAGCAAACTTGGGTTGAAATCCTACGATGATTGGATTTCGTTTGGTTAATGGAGGGAAGAACATAACTTCCAAACTTTAAATGGTTGGTGATTGTGATGTGTTTTGTGGGTTTTTAGTCTTGGGAATTAAGCCCGAATGACTATTGAGATTTGGTTATAAACCTTAAGAAATTATTACGGTGTGAATTTATAGAACACATAAAGAATGAAATGTGTTAGTAAGACTCAACGGAGTCGTATTAAGGCCAATAAAATGATGAAGAGCCTTGGGTTGAAACCCTACAATGTTTGGGTTTGCTTGGGTTGTGTTTGTGCACACCGGGTCTTTGGTTTGTGTCCAATGGAGACATTCATGGTATGAAGATTTATTAGAAATATGTTTTAAGCATGCTTGTTAGAGCATGGGATAATTGAGACCCGCAAAAGGTCTCGAGATTGTTTAAGAGAAGATTAAGAGAGAATCCTCTTCTCAAGGATTTTTGTTGCGTACATATGAAAACACTTGTGCGAAGTGACTACGGGGTAGTCATGATGTTTTAAGTATGGTGTTGGTGTTATCGATCATGTATGACGATTAGGACTATGATTGAGTCCGGTGTACTTAGAATAAAGACTAAAATAATAAGTCTTGATTGGTGGATATTTTGAGACTAGCGTAGTAGTCTTGGTTTGATTTGAGTTGAGGATTTAGGAAGACCTCACATTATATTTTTACTAAGCTGATAAGCTATGCTTGAATGGGTTAATGACTTGAGGAATAATGAATACCTCAATATGTTGTTTTTAAACTAAACTTGTAAGTTAGTTGATCACAATGGTTATATGCAAATATATGCATTATTCATGATGTTTGGTAGAGCATTATGTCCTACTTGATTTTATGCAATTATGTGCATGGTTTATGAGATTTCGTAGAGCATTATGTCCTACGTGGTTATATGCAATTATGTGCATGGTTTATGAGGTTGTTGTAGAGCATTATGTCCTACATGGTTTAATGAGTCCGATAATTATGAATTTGGTCTCATTGGTTTATGCAAGTAAACATTTACTTGATGGTTTGGTTTAAAGTCCAGCTGGCGGGTTTGGTTGTTGTGTCGGCAATGGGACGATTCATAGTCTTTGGAAACAATCGCTATGAATCGTTGCATTGGTTCCCTTTCTCCTCACTATTTGGCCAATAGTGGGATGTGATCTCGAAGTTATGCCATCTAGCTAGACATCGAGCTCTCATTTCTCATCCCGAGACCGGATGAATGTAACGAGTACTCATTAAAGGAAATCGATGAGTTGTGATTATTGGGGACGGAACCCGTGGTATTATTGATTGGGAATTGAGCCCGAATCATGGTTTGAGATTTGATATTATGGTAAGTTGGTTGGGTTTTGAACCGGATTTGATAGTAACTGGTTCGACACGCTTCGTTTCGTTACATGTTTATTTATGAGCATTTATATGAAAGATAAAATGCTACTTGGTTTATGTGAGTTTATGTGCTTAAAAATTAAGTACATGTTTCATGATGGTATACTAGCATGATACCATGATTTTATATGTTTATGCATTTATGCCATGCCATGTCATAATATGCTACATGTTGCATTTAGAAACTTACTGGGTCATTATGACTCACTCCGTGTGATTGTTTTCCCTAGTGTGTGCAGTGATCCCGTTAGTACGCGCAGCGGCTTCGGATAACGACTTTTAGCAGGTGGTCTTCCAAGTCAAAAGCTTGGAGTTATTTATTATTATGTTGTATTTTTGTGAGGCTCGATTGTAAAGTTATGTAGACTTTACTTGGGTAGATCATAGTGTTATATTATGGTTGTGTATTTGGGAGCCGGTCGTATTGCCGAGCATTTGTACCCTTAGTATTTATTTCCTTTGTTGTTTCGAGCATGTATGGCTCGTCGCTTATTGTAGTTGTGGTTTATTGTTGTTCCCACCTCCGGCTTTTTAGTTTTAGTCGAGATTTGGTTGGTGGTTTAGCATTGATTAGATGGTTATAGTGAATTGTTCCTCCTGCATGTAATAGCCGTTGAGTGTTGTTTATCGTGGTTGGGATTCTGCTGCCGGCCTTGGTTGCCGATGGTTTGTTGTGCGTGTCTAATGTTGCGTCACGCGCGTCGAATTTTTGGGCCGAGAGATTTACTATCTCTTTGGTGGTTTTCATTCAGGAGCTTGATAGCTCGGGTCCCATTATGGTTTTGCTTCCGCAGGTTTTAGGTTTTGATTTTCCTGTATTGCCGTTATGGCTTTACCTTCCTGTTTTGAGCTTGTTGGCTCGTCTTTTGACTCGCACCATTATGCTTAGCAGGTGCTTGTCTGTCTCTTGGTTTGTCCTGATGGCACGACCTTGGGATCTCGTATTGAGATCCGGGTCGGGTCGTCACAGATCCAATAAGCCTTGAGCTTACCGTCAATCGAACCCCAAAAGAAGTTCGTGAGCATCCGATTGATATGATTGACAACTGAAACGGGGGGATCCAAAATTGCAATTTGGTACATGATAACATAGTGCAGAACAGAGTTAATGAGAGTCACCTTACCGGCCTGATTGAGAAAGGCCCCCATCCAAGAATTAATCCGAAGCTGTAATTTTTCCAACAGAGGGTCAAAAAGATTTTTCTTCTTACGCCCTTCAAAAAGAGGACAGCCCAAATAGGAGATGGGAAAAGCCTTATGTGGAAAGCCAATGTGTCTCCCAAAAGCCGAAATACGAGCAGCCAAGGTCTTTTTGGAAACCATAAAACAACTTTTACCTTGATTAATTAATTGCCCAGAACAACGCTCATAATTAGTGAGAAACTGCCTGTGTTGGATCAGAGAGTGCTTGTTACCATTACAGAAGATAACCACATCATCAGCGAAGGCTAGATACGATATGATAGGGCAGCCCGAGGAAGAGGAGAAAGCGTAGTGAGAATGCTCACACTACAGCTTGTTTAACCCTCGGCTAAGAATTTCCGTAGCAATAATAAACAGGCTGGGTGATAACGGGTCTCCTTGTCTGAGGCCACGGGAAGAAGGGAAAAATCCAACGGAAGACCCATTAATCGAAACAGAGAACCAGTTGTTAGAGAGAACCCTCCAGATCATATCAATAAACTATTCGCCAAACCCAAATTTACGGAGCACATTAATCAGATAAAACCAGAAGACTCTGTCAAAGGCTTTAGCCATGTCTAGCTTAATAATAGTATTAGAACCATTAACCTTTTTGCTGAGCTGATGAGTCAGTTCATGGGCAAGCAGTAAATTATCTTGTATCAGACGACCCTTGGTGAAAGCACTCTGATTATCCGAAATAATACTTGGAAGTAAATCAGCAAGACGAGAGGCTAGAATTTTTGTGATGACCTTATTACAAAAATTGCAAAGGCTTATAGGGCGAAGGTCTTTGAAGGACTGCACATGGCTGGATTTCGGGATGGTAATAATCAGAGTGCTAGTCCATGATTTAGGAAACTCAAATCCTGCAAAGAATTCCAAAATAGCAAGGTAGAAATCATCAGCAATGATGTCCCAACAAGACGTATAAAATCTGCCAGAAAAACCATCTGGACCTGCGATACTATCGCCATTGAGAGAGAAAACAATATTTTTAACTTCTTCAAGAGAGGGAGGATCAACCAGCAAATTATTTTGGGCAGGAGAGATCAGAGGAGGAATGAGAGCCATAAGAGAATCATCAGAAGAGCATGGGCAGGCCAAAAGTTGATCCTTGTAAAATTCAATTGCAGCAACCTTAATAGCAGATTCATCTGTTACAACATTGCCATGTAAATCAGCAATACGATGGATTGCAAGTTTATTATGGGTATGTTTAACCGAGGAATGAAAAAGCTTTGTGTTACCATCACCATCTTGAAGCCATCTAAGATGCGATTTTTGCCGCCAGAAATCTTCTTCCCTTTTCAGCTTAGCTTTGAGATTTGCCTGTGCAAGGTGTAGAGCTCCTCAGTTGGAGTCAGAATTGAGATCCTCATACAAAATTTCCTTCCCTAAAACCTCGTCCTCAGCCACTTTGATAGCCTGGAAAATATACCCAAAGACATCCCGATTCCATCTTTTAAGACTAGCTCGAACATTCTTCAATTTATTGGAAAATCTAACTGTTGGTCTCCCACGAACATTGCAACTCCAAGCAGCTTTGACTGTATCCATAAAAGTATGATGAGAGGTCCACATATGCAGAAAATTAAAATGATAAGGCCGACGATCATCTGCTGAATTGATGGAAATGAGCAGCGGAGAATGATCAGAACATGTGCGGTTAAGATGATTCACCGAAGTCGAAGAGAAGGTCGATAGCCAGCCAGAATTACAAACAGCCCGATCAATCCTTTGAAAAATGGTTCTATTACCTTGATGATTATTGCACCAAGTAAATTTGCTGCCTTGATACCCAAGATCCGATAAACCCGCAGCATTAAGGCAGGCCTGAAATTCGAAAGCCCCTTGGCGATCCCAACCCGAACCACCAATCTTTTCTTTAGGAGATAAGATAATATTAAAGTCCCCGCAGACCAGCCAAGGCGAAGTGTTAAGCTCAGAACCAAGGTCAATAAGTTCATTCCACAGGCTTTGTCTTTCCTGAGCAGTGCACTTAGCATAAACGGAGGTGATAGTAACTGGAAGCGCCCAAGTATAAAGACAAATGCTAAGAGTTATGTGCTGCAATGAGTCATGAGAGATATGACAGCTGAAATATGACTTGTCCAAGATCCAAATTTTGTTAGACATGTTATGGAAATAAAAGCGAAACTTGAGTTTACGAGCAAGTAAAGGCAACTGATATAAATCTAACATAGGTTCAGAAATAGAAATAATAGAGATTTTATGAAGAGAAGCCAACTTTTTTAACCGAGTAACAGTTGAGTCGTTACCCACACCCCGAAGATTCCAGCAAAGGAGATTAATCGTCATGGGCAACAGTAGAAGAATTTCCATCTAGGTTTTTATCGAGCGATTTAGATCGAGTGGATCGAACCATAGGAGGCACAGTAGGAGCTTTACGGCCCTTCTTTTTTGGTAAATCAGCTTGCAAATTCAAGGCGTCCAAAGAGGCATTATTAATAGAAGGGTCATCATCTTCAAGGGTTTGAAGAACAGCAAATTTGTTAGGAGAGTTGATGGCAATGTTTTGCATAGTGGAATCTCCACGCTCTTTGGGATCGAGATCAATATTATCACTGTGGACTTGGGCATTATTTGTAGAACTAATTATGATTGGGGGACTTTCAGGCACTGCCTGTCTTGGCGAGGAGGCTTCATTATTAATAATGGGATTAGAAGTAGGGGCTGGCATACCGGGAGAGACGTGAACAGCCTCTGAATCTGTTCAAGTATCAGAACTAGAGGGGGCATTAACCTGATGAGCAATAGGGCAGGTGTGTTGTTTAAGATCATTGGCATGAGTAGGGGGGTCTCCTTGCACAGTTTGAGGAACCGTAGACTCTTTTACTTTCCAAACCGTGTGCTTGGCCGTAACTTGGGATTCTTGAGGGATAGGCTTGGAACCAGGCTGGACATTGTAGACACCCCAATTTTGTACCCCTGGTATGTGACATGACAAAAAATATCAAGACCTGTTAAATCATTAACAAATGTCAAGTTACAGGGTCAAAAGTGCAAAAGGACAAAGCAAGATGCGCAAAAGGACAAACTGCAGGGACTAAAGTGTCAAAAAAGGGCATACTTTGAAAATTGGGCACAGCCACCCATGGAATTGGGCATGGCGCCCAAAACCATAGGGGTTGGAGCCCAATTCCTTTTCCCGACCCTTTGTTCATGCCAAATTTGACGTAAATGCAATTTTTCGCAAGGTACAACCATTTGAGGCCTGAAAGAAGTGGGCGTGGCTCCCATCGATTTGGGCACGGCGCCCAAATTCTTATATAGCGGCGCCCAATGGCGCTTTCGAAAAACTTGCGCATTCAGCGATCCGCAAGTGCAACCGTTTGATGCTTGTGAAAGAAAAAAAATTCCACGATGTCCCTATTTCTCTCCTATAAATAGCAAAGGCCGGCTCCTCATTTCACAAAAATCGCCGCAAAGCTTCTGCGTTAACGTTATTTGGAGAATTAGAAGCGGTGTGAGATAGTGAGAGATCACCTCCAAAGCCTCGAAACCTGCCAAACCTCCGCCAAACACAAATCCAACCGGTAGAAGTGTACCTTAGCCCCCGCCTAGGTATCCACCCTTTTCCCGGTCCAAAAATCGTGGAAAGAAGCGGGTTGCTCGCCCGATTTAAAAGGCCAAATCGGCCAAGTAGTAAGCCGTTACTACTCCGCGATTTGACCTACCTCGACCAAATCAAACAACCGTAAACAAGCAGATTACCGCCCGATCGAGGCCAAAAGTAACTTTCGAGGCGATCCATATTGCCTCAATTCACACAACACACAACTTCAACCGGACAGGAAAAAAGACTCTCTCTCCCGAGGGACGAGCGAGCACACCCTACGCTCCTGTAAGTTTTTATTGTTAAGTTTTTCATTTCCATCTAATAGTATTATTTCAGTCCGCCCAATGTAGATATATAAGCGGTTGTCTTTGCGGATTTAATTAGGAAATAGTACTAAATGTAGCCGTTATTATGGCAAAATGTTTTTAGATAAGTTTGTATTTATTTACTTCATTTATTCAATAAAGTCTTTATTTGTAAATGTATTATTTCGATCGGTTCAATATCAATATATAGCGCATGTCTGCCGGATTTGTTTAGGAAATAATACTAAATGTAACGTTACTATGGCCAAATATTTCCAAGTATATTTGTAATTGTTTGTAAAAGAGTCTGCAAGTCCAGTAAATAATATAGATGTAATGGATGTATTTGTAGGCGATTAATGCTTTATTTATCGTTTAATAAATATAACAAAAAGCATACTTTAGCCAAAACCGTTTTGAGACCGAAAGAGGCGAGTAGGGTGCCTAGCACCTTCCCAACTCGTAACTTAGCCTCCGAACCCGTTTTCTTCATCTCTCGGTTTTCTTTTTACGGTTTTGCTTTATTTTTGCCTTAAAATAAAGATGGCGACTCTAAAAACATTTTGGATCCAGTGGGGCCTCGCAACATCTTTCTTTGCACTTTCACGTTCTCCCCTAAAAAAGGGAGAATGGGAATGGAAAGGTGATGTATTCCTATGTCTGGTATCCCTAAACAAGGGATAACTTGAACGTAGAAAACCCAAAGCACTCATAGTGATCGAGAAATAGGCCATAAGGCTATTTTCATAAAATCCATAGTGGGGCGCTGCAACATCTTTCTTTGCACTTTCACGTTCTCCCCTAAACAAGGGAGAATGGGAATGGAAAGGTGATGTTTTCCTATATCGTGGTATCCCCTAAAAAAGGGATAACTTGACATAGAAAATCCAAAGCTCCCATATTGGATCAAAAATCCACTAAAGGCAACCGAGGCGCATTCCAACGCGCTATTCCGATAGCACTCCTCCCGCACTTTTGATTTCGATCTCCCACTAAACAAGGAGAATTTGAGGCGGGAGGCAGGCGTGGATGTCACCGCATCCGCACGGACGCGCACCCCTATCCAAGGGCGCGCGGGGCGCGGGAGCACTTTCCCAGGAACCCACAGACATCTTGACCCAAATTTTAAGTTTTGGCCTTGTCTGATTCTTTGAACCACATGCTAGCTTTGCAAGAGAAGCCATCGTGTCCTTGCCTATGGCAGCAGGTACAATAGAGAGGAAGTCTTTCGGCCTCAAGCTGGCTTTGCTGAATCCAGCGAGATATACCATTATCGATCCAAATACGACTTGGGATTGTTTTAGTGAGATTGACTTCAATGCAGATCCGAGCAACACTCGGCCGCGAAAGGTTGGCCGTAGGTGTGTCAATGATGAGCGGGGTACCGATTAAATTAGCAATAGAGGAAAGAGCTTGCTTATTGAACAAGTAAATGGGAAGGCTAGGGAGGGAGAACCATACAGGAACAATAGGACTTTCAATGTCCGATCTGAAATCCGGTGTCCATTTGAATACCCGCATAGGAAAAGGTCCAACATACCACTGATCTTTTATCCATAGACGCTGAAAATCCGCCTCATGATTAGTTTGAATTAGCACGTGTTTAGAGTCCAAGTGGCCAATGGAAACGGTGCTTGAGGCCAAAGGTAAGAATTTCTTTCCTCATGACCTCCATGAATGACTCCACTCATGGGAGAATTTACCCACAAGAGTAAGTCGGAAGGGCTTAGCTAAGGCCGAAACTTGTGCGAGGGTTAAACAAAGAGCCTGCTTCACCTCTTGTAGGAAGAGGGAGGGATGAACCGAAGGTTAGCGCGTTGTCGCTGGAAGGGATGGAGATTCAGAAAATAAAGAAGCGAAGGATTTCAGTTGAGATGGGGATGGAGGGGCCGGAGTTGCACCAGCCTCTGTCTCCACCATGGCCGCAGCCACGAAGAAGCCGAAAAAAACCAAGGCTGAAAGTCGAGGGCAGCTTGGCGCTAGAGAGAGAATATTTTTTAGGGTTTCCCGACAACTACTCCCATTCTTCTTGGCTTACCATACCCCAAATACTGATCATCTACCACTGTTGACCATCCCTCCTCCCCTCTCAGTGTCAATGATCATTCAGACACTGACATTGAAATTCCCATCACTCCCCCACCAGCCTTTCCACCAAGATCTCCCTCGCCTCAACCTCAACCAACTGCCTCCTCATCCTTAGCTGCTTCTGCCACATGATCTTCTTCCTCCTCCTCCTCATCTTCAGGCTCTCCACCTCCTCAATATCCTTTAAGATCCGTCTCTACTGATGCCTCGTCTCCGTCTACTTCAGATCCCATCCATGTGGATCTGCGCTCTGTTCCTACCATCCCAACCTGGCCAACGAAGAAATTTTGAATAGGTTGGATGTTATCTACATCAGGATCGGTGAACTTATAAGCATCACTACTGCCCTATCCAAGTTTGTGCTTAAAGCCTCCACCTCTGCTGCCAGGAATGCTAAAACTCTTCGCCAGTTTCAAAAGTATGTATGGACCCGGTTTGGAGAAGCCCGACATGAGTTCACTGACGTCAAGCTTAACATGGACATTCAACGGCGTCAGGTTGAACACAATGTTCATGCTCTCTTCTACCATTCCTTCTATGATGTCTCTGACCATCTTAGAAATGACCCCATCAAAATCATTGAGTTGATCGAGCAGATGATTGTTCATGAACAAGCTTAAGCTAAAAAACACATGATATGGCCATCACAGATGGGAGACAAATGATGTTTATGAACAGGGTCCTCATGGATGAAAATAACAGACTTCATGAGCAGCTCGAACTCCGACGTGTGTCTTCTGTGCAAGAAATGCTGCAGAAGAATACACCAGCAGAGTTCGTGAGCAAAAGCGCATGCGCAAAGAACAAGAAGTTGTTGTCAAAGACAAAGGAAAGAAGAAAATGCATGACTGAACAATCTATGTAATATTTCTCTTATTCTTTCCTTTGTGTCTATCTTCTTTTGCTTAAACCCTGTACTTTTAAACAACTTGTTTGAAATATAGAAGTATTATTTTCATGTGTTCTAGTTAAATTACATATGCTTTTTAACTGATTATATATAGCTGCTTGCTTATAATTTAAACTTCTAGTTTAAATCAAAATTTAAACTATTCATCTCTTCTGATCTACTTGGGCTTATTCTTTAATTACTTCTTTCCTTTTTGTAAGAACCTAGATTAGTTTCTACTTATCAAGGCTACTTAGGATTGAGGCATGTCTACTGTTATAAATCTTATTCCTTCTGATATGTTATTATCAATCCATAGTGTTCAAAGCCCTCATATGTACTAATGATGACCATAAGCAAAATTGTAATTTAGATTTGCTTATAGTCATTCATTATTTAGTTTTATGCTTAAGTGGCTAAATGTGCTGCGTATCAGTTAGCTTGGTAACTTAGCATATAACTTAGCTTTAGAATAAAATAGTTAGACTTTGTATTGCAGCATCACTAGTAGTCTTCGGCAAACCTTCAACAGCACTCATCAGCAGTCTTCACCAGTAGACCTTATCTACTTATGAAGATCGAAGATGTTTTGTTACTCTTGAAGATGTGGATCAAGAAGTCTTGCTTAGCAATGTCTTTGATGATTTATCTTCTCATATATTCTCACTAGTATATCTGTCAAGCATTTCTCATAGTTGACTTCTTAGGTCTCAATCACCGTGTTTCACATGGATGAATTAATTGAGAATTCCTCTTTGGTGATTCTGAATAGCAGACAGATTAGGTATTCAGTCTGACACAATGACTTATTTGGGAAAGTTCGGTCTGTACCAACTCCTACAGGTATGAATCACTTTCGGCTACAGTTGTACCTGCTCCTGAACCATGATCATTTCGACAATATTTAGAGAAGACTTTGGACAACAGCTTTTTGCATTTAATACATTCAACCTAATATGGATGTTTCTCTCTTCTCTCTTACCAATGGTCAAAAGGATTCTATCTTATAAATACTATCATTGAAGATGAATAACTTAATGCTCTGAGAATATTCAACAACCTTCAAGTTCTTAACTCTAGTACATTCGAGTGTTCATTAACAGATCTGCAAAGTCTCCAATAACAACAAGAAGTTGCTCTAATCATTTACATTCCTTAGCTTTTTAATTGTTGTTTCATTAACTATTCTAAAGTATATGTTGGAAACTTGTTTCCAATAGCTTGAATAAAGCTAAGTCATATAAATGTGAAATGTGGGAATCCCACATTGGGAACAAAGAGAAACAAGCTCTACCTTATAAGGTAGAACTTGAGGTTTTACTTTCGTGCCCTTGGGCCACTACACTTTGTGTAGAGGAAGACCTACCTAGGTGTAGTCCAAACACACGCGCCTCTACCGGGTCAAGCCGGGTTCTGGCCTGGCCGGCTATCTTTTGCTACCGCTCATTTGGTGTGTGACCTTTTTCCGCATGAACCTTTTGCACAGTTCGTAAGTTCACCGCCACTCAGAGTCAGCTTATTCGCTTATGACTGCCTCCGAAAGGTTGTGTTCCTTCGACAACCATAATCGCCAAACCGCCAAGGTTGTGTCTGTTGAATGGTTGTGTCTTTCAAACAACCAACCGCCTCAACCTGCTCCTAACCGACATCCCCAACCGCCATATAACATAAATCTCAAACGATTTTTTGCATCGAAAAATTTCGCTCTTTCTATACCCTTCGCCTCTACAGATACAAAGAACGATTGTATTCGCCGGTGATTGAACATTTGAAGATCTCAAGCATCAATCACGTAAGATCAATATCCCGAGACTAATCGATTTCACACACCGCACGTATCTAAATCGTGTTTCTAGTTTTTGTCTTAAGGACGTAGATCCAATCTCGTTGATCTTAATACAAAACCTACACTATATTGCCGCTAATATAACAATCTTAAGACAAAATTCCCTTTGGCCTCGGTTTTATTTCCTAACTCACATCATGCATCAGTGTTTCTCGCTTGATGAACTTCAAACAACCTGCTTGCATACCAAAAACTCGATTTTAACTTCGGTTTTGCATAGTTCCAAAGACTTAACTTCGCTTAACCTACTACAGATTTTAATTGGTGTTTTAATGTAACTCAAGCTGCTTTCTACATGCTATCTGCTTAATGTATTCTCGCACCATTCCTTAATCTGTTCTATTTCATCTTTTCTCGCCCCATTCGGAATCTCAGCAGAACTGTTAAAGAGACACAAAGAATACCAACTAACCGGTTTTCGTAACTCGCACATTATGGATTACGTAAATCGCATATAAGTCGCTTGATATCATCTGTGATATCACATTCTCGAATAGGTTTAAACTCTTTCGCCGAATGTAATCTCATAAAATCCGCATGCTACTTACGTATTCTCGCATACTTAGTAATTCTCGAAAATTATCCTCGTGCACCAACGATTGTTACCGCTTTTAAGTATACGTATTCTCAGATGATTATATGCTTAGTAAACACCGATCCCTTCAATTACCATATTCTCGTGATGTCAAGTTTATCGCATTAAATTGATTGTTTATCAATTTGTTGTATGAGATTCTCAGATTCATTTCCGCTTTTAAACGTAACCGACATGTAACCTGCTCATTACAAACTACAGATCCTCGCATATTACCGTAATAACATTATTACCGCATAGCATCTGCTTTTAAAATACGTAAACGCAAATCTTCTCGTTACACCAAAACCGCAATCTAATAATCTGCTTGAAACTGTCTGTCATTCTCGCATGTCACAGGCTTACAGCGATTCTCGCAGAGATACAGCTCTATATCTAAAACTCGCTTCTAGTTGCCAGCCAAGAACCTCGATTCTCTGCTCAAAATAACAATTCTGCTTACAAAACATTCCTCGATTGATTTACACAACCCGGTTCACATCATATCGCATTTAGAAATCAAGCTAGAATTTTTAACCTGCTCAGATTGTGCACTGATTCCCGCATTATACACGCGATTCACAAGCCGCTTAAAATTTACGACTGATTTCATGCTTTCTACCCAAATTTACGATTTTAATTTGCCCTCGAAACTAACAGCTTTGGTTCTTTGAAAACTGCTCAAAGTTACGGCCGTCATTTCTTATTCTCGCATACCTTTAGTCTCTAACCATTCTCGCTTTTATAAATCTGTAATGTAACTACACACAAACCCGCATTGAACCCGCTTTTTAACTGCTTTTATATTACGTATTCTCGCATATGTTCAGCTTTTGCTTAACCGTATTCTCTCGATTCAGTTTCTATATCTATTAACCCGAATGTTACAACATTGAATGTTACAAATATCAATGTTACAACATTGATCCGAATGTTACAACATTGATCTCGAATGTTATTGCATTGCTTTGTCTCAAAGAATGACTACTTCCTCGAAAGTGCAAAGGAAACCGTTGTTGTAGTCGAACAAACAATGTTGTTGCAACTCCCTACTACCGCCAACGATTCATACGAGCGAATTCGAAGCCAATTCAATGGCATGTAATTCAAGCGATGGCAACAAAGAATGCTATCTCTACTTGACCACCTTGAATCGTCCAAATGCTTGAAAGAAACACCTCGCCCTAGACCCTAACGAGACTGACAGACCACATTGCCGCCGCCAGTCGTGGAAGCACTCGGATTTCTTATGTCGCATTACATTCTAAATGGACTTATTAATTCCTTGTATAAAATTTATAGTCCATTTAAGAGTGCTAAGGCATCATGGGAGTCCTTAGAGAAAAGTACAAAACCGAGGACGGCATAAGAAATTTGTGGTTGCTCGCTTTCTTGATTTTGCTATGGTCGATACTAAGCCTCGTGTCTCTCGTGTTCAGCCGCCCAAGTTGTTGCATGAGTTGGAAGCCGAGGGTATGCAACTCCCCGAGCTCTTTCCAAGTTGTCGCTGTAATCGAGAAGCTCCCTCCCGTGGAAGGACTTCAAAAACTACCTGCTAATAAGTTTAAAAGACATGTCTCTCAAGACTTGATCCTAAGGCTACTGATTGAACAAGACAACAAGGTAGCGGATAAAAGGAACAACCGCACTATGGACGGGCCAACGTTGTCGAGCAAGAACCGAGGGGCAACAAGCGCAAGCACGCCGAAAAGCTCCAAGAAGCACAAGCGCCCCTACCGAAGAGCCCAAAAGCACAAGAACTACAAGTTCAAAGGGAAGTGCTTGAATCCGCGAGGCCGGCCACAAAGCCGAATGCCGCGGAAGGTCGTCAAGCGTGAAGCAAACATGGTTGATGAAGAGATCAAGATGATATGTGTCGCCTCCGAGACAAACATGGTTGGCACCTGCCGCGAGTGGTTCGTGGACACCGGCCGACGACGCCATATTTCATGGGCGATGCTAAGATGTTCTCCGCTACAACAAGGTGACGCCCGGGAGAAGCTTCATGGCAACTCATCTACTGAGTGGAAGGCAAAGGCCAAGTGACTCGAAATGACGAGTGGGCGGAATTGGTGCTAACCAATGTCCTTCATGTTCCCGACATTCGCAAAATTTGATCTCGTTCTCTTTCGTTAAACATGGGTTTAAGTTGGCTTTGAGCCTGACAAGTTTATCCTAAGTAAGAGGGGTTTTATTGGTAAAGGTTACTCGATGAGGGCCTTTTAAGTGTAATGTAATGGTGGTTAACACCGCATACAATGTTGATAATAAAAGTGCTACAAAGACCATCTTCTTCTTACTTGCTTGAGCATTTTGATCTTTGGCATTATCGACAGGGTCATGTTAACTATGACTCTATGAGACGATTAATGAAAATGGAATTAATTCCTCCAAGTCGCATTAATAAAAATAATAAATGCCATACTTGGCGTTGAAGCTAAGCAAACAAGAACGCCGTTTAAGACAATCGAAGTGACACAACACCATTAGCTTTGGTTCATAGTGATCTATGTGACTTAAAATCCATAGAATCTTATGGCGGAAACAAATACTTCATCACCTTTATTGATGATTGTACCCGGTTTTGTCATCTCTATTCTTAAAAGTAAAGTTGAAGCCTCAAGCTTTTAAACTTTACAAAACGAAGTCGAGAATCAACTTTCAAAGAAGATAAAAATTCTTAAGTCTCGATCGAGGAGGTGAATATGTGTTTCCTTCAAAGACTTCGGTCGACCACCTGATTATTCACAAAGTTACACCCCATATAGCCCACAATCCAATGGGATTGCCGAAAGAAAAAATCGAACCTTAAAGGAAATGATGAATGCATTATTGCTTCAATCCTGCCTACCCGACGAATGGGGGAGGAAGTTTTCATCGCCAATTACTTGTTAAACAAGCTTCCCACAAGAAATTGGACAAAACGCCTCTATGAATTATGGCATGGTCGAAAACCATCCTACAAATACCTCAAAGTGGGGGTGCCTAGCTAAAGTAGTCGTCCCACCACCTAAAAAGGTTTAAATCTGCCCAAAACCGTGGATTGTACTTTTTATTGGTTATGCAACCCATATGCCGCCTATCGGTTCTTAGTCCATAACTGATAATCCAAATCGAGGTGAATACCGTTATGGAATCAAGAAATGCCACGCTTTTTGAAGCTATCTTTCCTCTAAAAGATGATACTTCAAGAAAACGCCATTTCCTTGGTCAATCGATCTAACAAGATAACACCTCACAAGCAATAGTCCTATGGTTATTGATCGCAAGTATTCATCAAGATGAAGACATTGATGAACCTCGCCGGGCTAAGCGAGCCTCACTCGAGTAAGACCTTTGGACCAGACTTTGTGACCACGCTTCGTGGATAATGAACCACGCACGCTCAAGGAAGCAATGTCTACTCCCGAGGCTCCACAATGGAAGGAAGCCGTCAACGGCGAAATATCTTCCATTATGCAAAACCACACCTCGGGAGCTCGTCGACCTTCCCAAAGGTTGCAAACCCCTGTGGTGTAAATGGGTCTTCAAACGAAAATTGAAACCCGATGGGTCCATTGATAATACAAGGCCCGGCTAGTCGCCATGGTTTTAATCAAAAGGAAGGTGTTGATTATTTTGACACCTATGCCCAGCTTACCGAATTACTTCAATTCGCTTACTCATTGCCTTTCAAGGCACTACACGGTCTCGAGATACATCAAATGGATGTCAAGACCGCCTTTCCTCAACGCGAACTTGAAGAAGAAATTTATATGAAACAGCCTGTAAGGCT
>CM028384.1:69784335-69815450 GCA_013146195.2 Codonopsis lanceolata | reverse complement strand
ACTTCGCTAGAAGTCACCACGTATCGACTCGGCTACTAGTAGTAAGTAACGTCTATACTTCACAAATCAACCTTTCTTAAGCCCTAGACCAAGTCTACAATGAGCGTATATTCTAACATCCCCAAAACACCAAAACTTCAACAACATTGCGGTGAAACATCATATTTGTTCACGCATTAAAATCAACCCGTAGATAAGTAATACTTACAACCACTTCACCGAGTGTATCTACTACTTCATAATAATCATATACAATATTATCAGATCTATATTATTCATCACCTAAACATATCCCCATATGATATACAAGTATCATATCAAACCAATAAATATCATCATACAATTCATGCTTCATATATATATACATATATATACGAATATTCATACCCGGCTCTTAATATAGGCCGACAAAACCGTAACCCCATAAAACCATTGGTTACTATCATCGTAACACAAATTCATCCTCAATGCTCTTTATATATAGTATAGTCCTATAAATATATAGACTACACAAGAATCCACAAACTATGTGTGATTACCTACCGGCAATTCACAAATCAAATAATACCACAAACCCGGCATCTCATTGGGGCTTTATCCCCAATCAAACAATAAACCAACAATATGCAATACACCATGTAATGTATGTATGAATGCACATGAGCTACCGATAAGGCGTGTACTCATAATAACAACAATAGTAGTAACGGTATAATATATATATGCGAACGTACCTTCCTAGTCGGATAGGTTTCAAAACTCCTGATGGCCCCGCCGCCACGGCCCTCAAACTCTGGGCTCGAGCCATCACTATCTCTCTTGGAGCCACCGGATTGTTGACTAGTACTCCTGGCGATTAACCCTCATCTTCGGGCAATCTTTACGAACATGATCACCGCCACAAGCAAAGCACTTTCTGCCTTGCTGACATCATTCTCGACATGTCCACGTCCTCGAACAAAAATTACATATCAACTCACCGCCTCGTCGTCTCCGACTAGAGGTAGCAACATCACTACATACTAGCTAATGCGTGTGATTCCTTGATTAACTTCTCGAGGTGCTACTTGCCTCTCAATATTATCATCACTCTTAACAACTCTCGAGGCTCTTTGAGCATATTCCTCAAGTCTAACTCCATCGCATAAGCAATCCACAAAGATCTCTACCCCACTCGTGAATCAGTAAGGAATAAGCCGCCTACGATATCATCTTAAAGCCTTTACAAACCGGTGGGTCTTCTTAGCCTCATCTCGGTACTAAGTAACCACGAACGAGCCAACTCGTGAACTTCGCCGAATCTTGAGCCACGTCATATCTCCTTGTTCTAGCGCAATAAATTTCATTTCTCTTCCCGAACTCTGGGGATAAGCGTGCCCTAAATTCCAGTATGAAATTTTCCCACACTTGGGGCACTCCAGAGTGTCTCCAATTATCTCGTAACACATGCCACCAATGGTCAGCCGCACCACTCAACTTAAACACTGCTAGGGTCACCATCTCTTGACGTACAACCCATAACTTCATAAATCTTTTCCATGCTTTCTAACCAGTAATGCTCGGCTTTAGAAGCATCGGGCTCTCCATCGAAGCCCAGGTTCCAACTTCAAGAATCTCCCAAGTATAGTGGAATCATTTTCCTTTCTAAACCTTTGTTGAGAAGTCACACGAGGATCATTAGCGTTTTCTCCCCTCTCATAACCACGAGCGGTACTCGAACGAGGTCTGCTGGAACTAGCTCCACGCCAAGCTCCTGACATAATATACCTACAAGGAACACTCGACGTTAAAAATCTCAACAATAATCCCAACCCAACTAGGCCAAGGAACCTATCTGGCGAAATAGCTAACCAATAGCTCGATATTACCAAGCTGCGGCGACCGGCCGGATCTCAATACGAGATCCCAAGGTCGTGCCATCAGACAAACCAAGAGATGCAGACAAGCACTCGCTAAGCATAATGGTGCGAGTCAAAAGACGAGCCAACAAGCTCAAAAGGAAGGTAAAGCCATAACGGCAATACAGAAAATCAAAACCTAAAACTGCGGAAGCAAAACCATAATGGGACCCGAGCTATCAAGCTCTGAATGAAAACCACCAAAGAGATAGTAAATCTCTCGGCCCAAAATTCGGCGCGTGACGCAACATTAGACACGCACAACAAACCATCGGCAACCAACCAAGGCCGAATGCAGAAATCCCAGCGATAAACAACACTCAGCGGCTATTACATGCCGGAGGAACAATTCACTATAACCATCTAATCAATGCTAAACCACCAACCAAATCTCGACTAAAAGCGTCTGAGGTGGGAACAACAATAAACCACAACTACAATAAACGAGCCATACATGCTCGAAACAACAAAGGAAATAAATACTAAGGGTACAAATGCTCGGCAATAACAATGGGCCGGCTCCCAAATACACAACCATAATATAACACTATGATAGTCTACCCAAGTAAAGTCTACATAACTTTACAATCGAGCCTCACAAAAATACAACATAATAATAAATAACTCCAAGCTTTTGACTTGGAAGACCACCTGCTAAAAGTCGTTATCGGGCGCTGCATTCAACGGGATCACCTTGCACACACTAGGGAAAACAATCACACTGGAGTGAGTCATAATGACCAAATGAAGTTTCTAAATGCAACATGTAGCATATTATGACATGGCATGGCATAAATGCATAAACATATAAAATCATGGTATCGTGCTAGTATACCATCATGAAACATGTACTTAATTTTTAAGCACATAAACTCACATAAACCAAGTAGCATTTTATCTTTCATATAAATGCTCATAAATAAACATGTGTAACAAGAAACGAATGTCGAACCGTTACTATCAAATCCGGGTTCAAAACCCAACCAACTTACCATAATATCAAATCTCAAACCATGATTCGGCTCAATTCCCAATCAATAATACCCCAGGTTCCGTCCCCAATAATCACAACTCATCGATTTCCTTTAATGAGTACTGCTACATTCATCCAGCCTCCTGATGAGAAATGAGAGCTCGATGTCTAGCTAGATGGCATAACTCGAGATCACATCCCACTATTGGCCAAATAGTGAGGAGAAAGGGAACCAATGCAACGATTCATAGCGATTGTTTCCAAAGACTATGAATCGTCCCCATTGCCGACACAACAACCAAACCCAATTTGGACTTTAAACCAAACCATCAAGTAAATGTTTACTTGCATAAACCAATGAGACCAAATTCATAATTATCGGACTCATTAAACCATGTAGGACATAATGCTCTACAACAACCTCATAAACCATGCACATAATTGCATATAACCACGTAGGACATAATGCTCTACGAAATCTCATAAACCATGCACATAATTGCATAAAATCAAGTAGGACATAATGCTCTACCAAACATCATGAATAATGCATATATTTGCATATAACCATTGTGATCAACTAACTTACAAGTTTAGTTTAAAAACAACATATTGAGGTATTCATTATTCCTCAAGTCATTAACCCATTCAAGCATAGCTTATCAGCTTAGTAAAAATATAATGTGAGGTCTTCCTAAATCCTCAACTCAAATCAAACCAAGACTACTACGCTAGTCTCAAAATATCCACCAATCAAGACTTATTATTTTAGTCTTTATTCTAAGTACACCGGACTCAATCATAGTCCTAATCGTCATACATGATCGATAACACCAACACCATACTTAAAACATCATGACTACCCCGTAGTCACTTCGCACAAGTGTTTTCATATGTACGCAACAAAAATCCTTGAGAAGAGGATTCTCTCTTAATCTTCTCTTAAACAATCTCGAGACCTTTTGCGGGTCTCAATTATCCCATGCTCTAACAAGTAGGGGTGGCAAAAATTTATCCAATCCATTGGGTTATCTATTATATCCATTATAAAAGACTTATTGGTTATTATCCATTAACACCCAATTAGGTTAATGGGTGTTAATGGATATTATCCATTAACACCCATTAACAAAATGGATAATTATGGATAATTAACCGGTTATCCATCGGATTTATCCACTAATGTCACCACCGTCAACGGTCTCCACCCACCTCCGACCACCGCCTCCCACCCAACGTCGGCAACCACCACCGCCCGCCGCTGCCCACCACCGCCGCTTCCCGCCGCCGGCCACCGCCCAACGCCGCCTCTGCCCGCCGGCCACCGACCAACGCCGCCGCTACCCGCCACCACCGCACCGCCGGCCACCGCCCGCCGCTGCCGACCACCGGCCAACGCCTCCAACCGCCGCTGCCCACCATCTCCAACTGCCACCAACCACCGCCAACTCTTTACTTAAAAATAATAATAATTAAATGCATAGCTTACCATTAGCGAGATTCGAACCTGTACCAAATTGTCTTACAACAAAGCTTATTACCACTAAACTAAACCACTTTTTGATAAGAGTTGAAAGTTAATATAATATAAACAAGTAATCATAAAAATTATTGATTATTATGAACGTATTTGTTATTTATTTTGGATTAAGAATATTTGTTTGTTATTTATAATTTATAATTTATAATTATAATGAATATAAATTTTTAATTTTTTAATAAGGTATTTGACTTTTTAATTTTTTTCTTATTTTTACATAATTATTTATTAGTGTCAAATCAATAAACACGTATATTTTATATCTCACAATTATAAAATTTTGACAACTTTATATATATTAGGTGATAAAAATAGTGTCGCATTGCAAAAAACAAGGGAGCAACTGCAAGCTCTTAAAGTTTTGAAGGGAAATTTTGATTTATTTTAGTTTCTGTTGTCTTTAGTTTTTACAAAGAAAATTAGATTATGATTTTTGAGATTCATTATGATTAGCCGAAAGATGTTGGTTACTTGTGAGTTTTTGAAGGCTTACTGTTTTAATTTTGATATGAGAAATATTATTTTTACTTATATTTTTATGACTAAATTTTTGAAAGTTGCCCGAAACGAAGAGAATATTGGTCTGATAATCGTGGGTGTTTGTTAGTATAGTCGGAATCATAACTATCAATTGCTTGTTGTCTTTTTTAAATTTTGTATATGTTACTTTTTTTATTCTACTATAATTTCTCTAATTTATTTGGAAGGACAAAAATATTTTATAGTCAACATGTGTCGAGACAACTGAAGCATTTTGTGATATAGAGTTTCCTAGAAAGGTCCCTAAGCTATGGTTGTTTTGCTTGTCAATTGCAATTAACACAAATTATAGTTGTGTTATTCTTGCTGTGTGTTGTGTGAGTGCTCGTGATATATATATATATATATATATATATATATATATATATATGTGTGTGTGTGTGTGTGTGTGTGTGTGTGTGTGTGTGTATATATGTGTGTGTGTGTGTGTGTGTGTGTGTGTGTGTGTGTAGTTTTGTACGTTTTTTTATGTGTTGTGATTGGTGAATAATAATATATCTAGAAAAGTAATACTCAAAAATAAATTAAAATATGATGTTACTTAATGGGTATTATCCGGATAATATCCATTTATTAATGGATAGAATTGGATATTATCCATTAACACCCATTAAGCTTAATGGGTGTTTTTGGATATTATCCAAAAACACCCATTAGGCTTAATGGGTACATAATGGTTTTATCCAAATTATCCGGTAACACCCAATTGCCACCCCTACTAACAAGCATGCTTGAAACATATTTCTAATAAATCTTCATACCATGAATGTCTCCATTGGACACAAACCAAAGACCCGGTGTGCACAAACACAACCCAAGCAAACCCAAACATTGTAGGGTTTCAACCCAAGGCTCTTCATCATTTTATTGGCCTTAATACGACTCTTGAGTCTTACTAACACATTTCATTCTTTATGTGTTCTATAAATTCACACCGTAATAATTTCTTAAGGTTTATAACCAAATCTCAATAGTCATTCGGGCTTAATTCCCAAGACTAAAAACCCACAAAACACATCACAATCACCAACCATTTAAAGTTTGGAAGTTATGTTCTTCCCTCCATTAACCAAACGAAATCCAATCATCGTAGGATTTCAACCCAAGTTTGCTTAACATATTATCAAGCCTATAATGACTCCGTTGAGTCTAATCTACCCTTTCTAAAATTTTAGGGCATAGAAGCTATGGTTCTCAATTCTCCCTATATTCATAACTATCAACAATAGCCATCATCCCTGTTCGCTTTAACTCACATAAACCCGACAAAACCTTCACTAATATAACATAGAATGAATTCATCATTTTGAGCACAATTTCGTTTAGCTCATCTTACCAATCATAATTCCAAATTCATGATTAAATCATACAACCTAGTTTAATATACTCTATTAAGCATATAAAACATAGTAATCAAGCTCACTTCATTAATTTAGCAAGCTAAACCAAATTTGGGCAAAACACCCTCCAAGTATCTCAACCAAACCAACATCAAACTCATGGATAATCAACATACCCAAGTTCAATAGACTAATTAGAACATGAATTTCACATATTTCATGGTCTCACATAGGTCAATCCCATTCTAACATCAATTTGAAAACCTAGGGTTCATGCTTCTCTACAAACCTCCTAACAATGGCTTCCATTGACCTCACATAGCACAAATGATTGTTTCCCTAGGGTCAATGGAGCCTAAAACTCAAAGGAAGAGAGGTAGAAACTTACAAAACTCACCCTCACAAAACATTTTCTGATTCTTGGAGATGGGTGTTGTTACCTTCAACCTACTCTTCAAAATCAAGGTGTAGCTTGGGAAGAAGACCTCTACCAATGGCCACCAAGGAGGGACCCTTCAAGAGCCCTGAACCTCCTCTCACAAGTTTCTCTCAAGTTTTCATTGGGTGTTTGCAAAACGAAAATGGAAGGGCTGTTAGAATGAGAGAGAAATCAGATTTGGGGTTTAAATAGGGGGATTAAATCCTCTAATCAAGCCACTAATCAACCCCTAATAACTCTAATAGGTGTTTAGGACATGTTTAGGCTAAGTAGAGGGTTTAAAGTTAGGTTTAAAATGGGTTTGGGGGTTAAATTTCGAACAAGGCACAAAAGGGATCAAAATCCCGAACCGAGTTCGTGGACCAATGCGGTCGCCATCCAAGTGTGATGCGAGCGCATCACACTATTCCTCAGCCAAAAACTCTTTTGTTGATCCTTGTTCGGTTTCGGTCGTTCCCGCATGCATCCTCGAGCCTTAAAGCTTCGAAATGGCTCACAATTGAACCCTAAAAGTCCTTAAACATTAAACTAATTCATTCAAGTCTCAAACCACTTTTAAAGTAGGTCTAGACTCACAAAAACAACACCCGAAACACAAAACCGGCGCAAAAGACGTAACAACTTACTATCGAAACGTCGAATGAAACCGCAAACCGACGGGTAATAACCCATGATTGTAAACACTTATTAGGGCTACAAAATAGGCCTGAATGCCTCCTGATGATGCTCAACAGATAGGGAAATAGGCTCCCGAAAGACTAGACGCTCGCCCCGCCAATCTCAAACTACGCGATAAGGATAATCGCTATTCTCGAGGCGTCAAAACTTCGCGAGACTTATGGAATACATCCAATTAGAAGTCTAACACATCTAAACATGTTATTTAATCATCATGTAAAGATCCTGGGACCAAATCGAGGTCGAACACAAAACCCGAATAAACTCTCAATCGCTTGCATTTCGACTATCTTCGGGTTACGACTTGTGACTTTAGCAAGTCAACAACTAAATGGCATCTCTTAAAAGTATTTTGATCTTAATATGGTCTCTCATACATATCTAGACTCTCTCACAACCAAACGAGCAATCATCCAAAGAAGAAATGCGAGCATTGCACGCAATTCAAGCTAACCGGGAATCGGGATCTTACATCGATTGCCCATGATACTACCATAAGGGATCATGTGTTCCTCTGAAAGGGGCATTATTTCTTCACGTATGACTTCAGGAATCTCTTCAGGGTCTTCCTCGGGTTCGATCACAGGGTCATCCTCCTCGGGTTCCGATTCAAAAGGGTTTCTCATATGCCAGTTCTCTAAGTCAAGGTCCATCTAAAATCAACAATTAGGTTAGATAATACAAATAATTAGGTAATGCATTATCATATACTATCTATGATAGATAATAATAATACCACGAATCTCAAATCTCATAATAATAATACCACGAATCCCAAATCTCATATACTATCTATGATAGATAATAATACCACGAATCCCAAATCTCATAACTCCTTTTGTTGGTGATATCTTGAGGAACACATGATCCCCTATGGTAGTGTCAGACTTTTATGATCTGTATAGATTTCACATGGTTCCCAGTACAAATAATGCATTACCTAATTATTTGTATTATCTAACCTAATTGTTGATTTTAGATGGACCGTCGACGTCATGAACTCGAATTTGGAGTAGGGGATCATGTGTTCCTCAAGATATCACCTACAAAAGGAGTTATGAGATTTAGGATTCGTGGTAAACTTAGTCCAAGTTTCGTCGGACCGTTTGAGATACTTGCGCGAGTAGGAGAGGTTGCATACCGGCTTGCTTTACCGCCTACACTTTTTGGAGTTCATAATGTATTCCATGTATCTATGCTAAGGAAGTACGTGCCAGATCCAAGTCATGTGATCGAAAGTGCACCATTACGACTTCGAACGGATTTGAGTTATGATGAACAACATGTACGGATCGTGGACCGAAAGGATCAAGTATTACGAAAACGAACCATTCCGTATGTCAAAATTCAGTGGAGCAACCATACTGAGTGAGAAGCCACTTGGGAGCTCGAAAAGGAAATGATGGAAAAGCATCCCGAACTTTTTTGAACAGGTACGTCGAGTTTAGAGGACTAAACTTCTTTTAAGGGGGTTAGAGTGTAATATACCCAAAATTTCTAAAATAAAATAAAATTTTGTTATTATTTAGTTAGATTTTACTTACTACCATTTGGGCTTGCTTAAAATTATTTGGGCCTAGTACACTTCAAATTGAGTGGGCTTGGTGTACATTATTAGTGGGCTTAGTAAAGCTTATTAGTTTATTTTAGAGTGTTTATTCAACCCATTAGAGTTTTCTTTAATAATAATAATAATAATAATAAATATAGTAGTGATAGTTATTAATAATAATAATTATTATTATTATTATAAATATAAAAGAGAGAAGAAGTTTAGAGGGATGATTCACAGTTTCAAAAAGGGGGAAGAAATTGTCGGGAAAGTTCAACTAACTTAGGGAGAGGGAGAGTTAAACAAATTTCGGCAGATTCAATGGAGGGGAAGATCGATTGATCTTGTGAAGAGTATAAAAAGGGGGCTTCATTGAGTGTCTTCATCAAATTGGAAACCTTGAGTGGAAAGAAAAATTTAGAGAAGAAGGGGAGCACAAAGGAAGAAGGAGAATCCTAAGGAGGCTGTCGTGAGTCAAAAATCTAGGAGGTAATGTCTAACTTCTCCTATTTCAAATTTGTAGCAGTAGGATTTCTTCGGTTGAAAACTTAGATTCTCTGTTAGAAGATTAAGAGAGAAACTCAAAAGTTAGCTATGAATAGAAAACTAGAATCAATGTAAAGCGTCTATGGGTCAATTGGGTGAGAGATTGTTGTAGAAGAAGTTAATAAAATAATAGAGGGAGTAGTAGATTTTTGAGGGAAGGTGCGTGCGTATACTCTCTTTTGAGTATGTGTGTATGGGTCTTGGGTTTTCACATGAAAAGATAGGGCTTTTGAATTATAAAAAAAAAAAAAAGAAAGAGAGAACTCGGCAGAAAAAGAGATGAGACGAAGTCCATGAAGAGTCGAAGAAGTTGGGTGCTGGTCTGTTCAGTTGTGAACCGAAGAGAAAGAAAAAAAAAAGAATAGAAAAGGGGGAAGAAAGGGCTTGTGCTGGAGAATAAAACAAAAGGGGGTATTAATAGGGATTAGACTAGTATGGGTGTTAATTCATTTAATACATGAGTTTTCATTTGTATTGTTTTGGTTGGTCTTAATTGGGTAGTATACTACCATTCCAGTAATAGGTAAAGAAGTCATTACAACAGAAAGAAAAGTGAGGGAAATTATGGAGGAGTGATCAAATCAAGGAAGTAAGGAACCATTTTATTATTTTTATTTTGACCATAATTGATGACATGAATTGTAAAAAGGATTGGAGTAAATAGTGCGTAAGCTTTAAAAAGTGATTTTATAACAAGGTTAAATGTACTAAAATTTTAGATTTATTAGTAGATAACAGATATTGAATATTTAGTTATATAATTAAGTTTTATTTTGGAATTTAGATCGAGGCAACAAAACGTAAGGCGATCGCTCGTGTTTCGAACTTGTCTTCACTAAGCTAATCAGGTAAGGGATTATACGTATTTAGATATTTGAACTCTTTATAATCAAATTGATAGGCTTCCGCTAATCCGTTGGCATTTACCTTTCTTGAAATGCATACCAACATTAAGTTGGTATTTGAATTTGAATTCCGTCGTATCCGTTCTATTGTTACTCTAAATTATAAATCTCATTATTATCTCACGAATATTTAAATTTCCAGCGAGATATTTTTGTGAAACCAAATTATCGTTGATGTATCATTTTGTTGAAATCTAACTATGATCACTAAGTTGAACAATCGACTACTGGGATAAAGTAGCATTTTGATTTTTTCTATTTGATTGTGAATTATGCCACCTGGCCCGTGGCTTGGTTATCCGAATATACCATTATGAATTGTTACTATTATATTGTGAATCCTTGTTTAAAAGAAGTAATTAGACCGCTTATGTGATCATGGTGTCCGCGGGATGGTCGCCTCTCAAGCGGTATAGACGGTTGGCGGCAGAATTAGACCTCTCGCAAACGCTTTTGTATCTCTATCCTTCATATGAAATCTCGAATTCTTTTGTGACATTATGAAATGTGAAATTTATTATCTCATTGTGATATTCCCGAATATGAACCATTTGAATATTAATCCCTTTTGAATAATTTATAAATTGATAGACCCTTCCCTAGATTTCAGAGGAATTGTACATGATCTTGCTGGGCATTATTTGCTCATTCCTTCCAAATCTTTTTCCTTCCAGGTTTTCAGTAAGTTGGATACCGTCAAAGACGACCTGAAGATTCAAAATTTTTTTTTTGAATTAGCTCGTTTTATATTTATTTGACAAGAATTTGGTTTAGCCTTTTTGGAACTACAGTTTTGTTTAGTTCTCCTTTCGAATTGTAATAAGTTCTCTATGACTTTATTTATTAAAATAATCATTAAGAGATGATTTTGGAAATATTGTGATTTAGTATTTGTATTAGTGACGTGTCCAAGATTTTGGGATTATAAATTGGTACGAAATTTTGGGGCGTTACAAAACCGCACTTCTTCTTCTTTAGTCAGTCGATTCGTATTAGGGTAATTTCTTTCTCAAATTATTCGAAACAATCGTTGATAGTTTGATGCTTCCCGTACTTTTCTCAGCCACATCCAAGGCAACCACTACAACCTTTTACAATTAAATCTTCTTCCTTGTGAACAAACCGATCAAAACCAGATGTTATTTTCTTCTTGAATTCGACACGATTCCACTCACTCATCATGAGTTGGAACGAAAGATTTTGATGGCTGAGTGGGAATGGATAATTGGAGAAAGAGAAAGATAGAGAGAGTGAGAGACTTTGTGGACCATGGTTAGATCCCAACTCCGACCAAGTCCCTCTTCCAGATTCATTCAACACTTCTGGCTATTTGTGCGCAGAGATTGCTTGGAGTATAAAAGTATGCTGTTTGGTGGTAAAATTTTAATATGGCCCCTTGTTTCAATGATGTTTGGAAAAGATTAGTTTGCCCTTGATTTAACGGCACTTCATCAAACGGAGTTCGGGTCAGGGACTACCGATGTACAATATATGCATTCTTTGGTCTCTGGCATGCATTTTCTTTGTATAGGGGTTGTTAGTGGACTTTGGTATAGGATAGGGACCAATGGTGTATTTAACCTAAAAATATATGTCAAATTTTTATTTAAAAACTATAACGTTGTCTTTAAAAAGTTGAAAAAGATAATAATTTATGTTGGGGAACAACAGAAGCACGCAAACAATTAACCAAACATAAAGCAACTAAATACCAAGAGAGATTTAGAAGAGAAGAGATAATTTAGGGTTAAAGGACTTTTTGTATAATGTATTCTATGGCGCGAGCACGCCAATCCATGTGCACTTTCCCCACGCCACCGCCCTAACTTCTGAGTAATCTGTCCGAAGTCCCATGCTTATTCCAAGCGACCGCAACATTTACTGTGCCTTCAACCGAAACCAGCTTGCTTGCACCCAAAAGCCACGCAATTGTTGGGTAACACCCTATACAATCTTATAGATTTTAAAACAAATAAAATAAAGAATACAAAACCATTGAGATGCTGGTTGAGGGAGACTTGTGAAGTCTGCTGGTCGCTTTGAACGAAGTCTGCCGGTAGCTTGAGTCAAGGTCTGCTTGTGACTTGCAATTAAGTCTACTAGTGACTTACTTCGAAGTCTGCTGGTGGCTTAGTTCCAAGTCTGCTGGTGACTTGAACAAAGGTTTGCTGGTGACTTGTTACTAAGTCTGCTGGTGAAAGTCTTCTGGTGGAAGTACTGGAAGTCTACCGGTGGAAGGATTGATGTTTGTTGGTAAAAGGAAGCTGTGACCGAGGGCTGTGTAACACACAGTTTTCTTGAAACGTTATTCGTCCCACTCCCTGTAATTGCGTGGAGTTCTTACACGGGACGATTGTCTCCCAGGGTACAACGGCAATACCAGATGACGACTTTGCACTGAAGGTCCGGCGAACTCAATAAGTGCCCGTATTCTATCACCAAAGAGGCCAAAGAAAAAAGGATACACAATATGATATGCAAATGCAGGTGTATAAGAGGAAGAGAAACTTTGTGTTTTCTGTGAGCGTGTATATATCGTTGTGAAGAATGGTTCCATTATATAGGTGAAAAAATCAAACACATTTTAATTATGCCCATTAACCACTCAATTAAAGCAGACATTAATAATTTGGTCCGACATTCAAGTGCTCGTATTCTATCACCAAAGAGGCCAAAGAAAAAATGATACACAATATGATATGCAAATGCAAGTGTATAAGAGGAAGAGAAACTTTGTGTTTTCTGTGAGCGTGTATATATCGTTGTGAAGAATGGTTCCATTATATAGGCCAAAAAATCAAACACATTTTAATTATGCCCATTAACCAATCAATTAAAGCAGACATTAATAATTTGGTCCGACATTCGTGTCAGCATGTGCGGGCACACACGTACGTCGGTCGTAACCAAATAAATTGGACCTTAATTTGCACCTCAGTTTTCTTGAAACGTTATTCGTCCCACTCCCTGTAATTGCGTGGAGTTCTTACACGGGACGATTGTCTCCCAGGGTACAACGGCAGTACCGGATAGCGACTTTGCTTGAAGGTCGGCGAACTCAATAAGTGCCCGTATTCTATCACCAAAGAGGCCAAAGAAAAAAGGATACACAATATGATATGCAAATGCAGGTGTATAAGAGGAAGAGAAACTTTGTGTTTTCTGTGAACGTGTATATATCGTTGTGAAGAATGGTTCCATTATATAGGTGAAAAAATCAAACACATTTTAATTATGCCCATTAACCACTCAATTAAAGCAGACATTAATAATTTGGTCCGACATTCAAGTGCTCGTATTCTATCACCAAAGAGGCCAAAGAAAAAAGGATACACAATATGATATGCAAATGCAAGTGTATAAGAGGAAGAGAAACTTTGTGTTTTCTGTGAGCGTGTATATATCGTTGTGAAGAATGGTTCCATTATATAGGTGAAAAAATCAAACACATTTTAATTATGCCCATTAACCACTCAATTAAAGCAGACATTAATAATTTGGTCCGACATTCAAGTGCTCGTATTCTATCACCAAAGAGGCCAAAGAAAAAGGATACACAATATGATATGCAAATGCAAGTGTATAAGAGGAAGAGAAACTTTGTGTTTTCTGTGAGCGTGTATATATCGTTGTGAAGAATGGTTCCATTATATAGGCCAAAAAATCAAACACATTTTAATTATGCCCATTAACCAATCAATTAAAGCAGACATTAATAATTTGGTCCGACATTCGTGTCAGCATGTGCGGGCACACACGTACGTCGGTCGTAACCAAATAAATTGGACCTTAATTTGCACCTCATGTAGGGGTGGGAGAGATAGTTCTTTCTATACTAGCTTACATAAACAAAATGGAGTCTTTGTATATAAACCCTTCAAATCTTTCATATTTTTCCAATGTGGGATAACTCACTCCCAACATTTCCAATGTCCTACTTTAAACCTCTATAACTTATTCATCCGATATCCAAATTTGACAAATAAATATAGTATTCTTATGTACTCACGGAAAAGAACATAATTCCACAATTACCATAGTCATTATATAAATGACTCACAAATAAATTAGTGCATTAAAGCCCCAATTTACTTCACTTAAAAACACTAGTTTTCCAACACAGTTGCACCACTTTGTGCGCTCGCTCCTCCATGCCTTCCGGGCTAGTGCCACTACGACACTAACAGTCCATACCACGGCGGACTACACCAGTCGCACCCCTCTTTAGGTTCAAACAAGGCCTAACCAAGTCCTACATGCCTACCAAGTCATGAATCCTCTCACTCAATAATTTAGGAACGAAGTTGTTTTTTTAATACTTCAATATTTTCTTCTTCCTCGCTCTTCTTCTACATACCCAACTGATAATCAAATCACCACAACTACTACTAATCGCCTAATCTAACAACACCATCTGATTAATAAATCAAAAGGAGAGAGAAAATGGATGATCTTTTTTTAATCAATAAATTAACTGTTGAAGAAAAAGAGAAAACATCAAGAATCAAACAAAAGTAAATAAGTTGAATACTAAACCAGACAAGGAAATCAAAGTAAATTATTGAAGTAAAACAAAATTGAAATCAAGTCGGGCCTCTAATTGCACCAAAAATGTTAGTGACCTTGTCACAGGTCAATAAGTGAGGCGGAGACACAAGAAGGATATCTGGTCTGGTTTGAAAGGGATGGTGAGTTGCCAGAATCTGGGTTGGAACTGTGTCTGCAATCAACAGAAGCATCATGAGTGAGTTGGGTTTAGGCCCAACTTAAAACTCTCCGGTGGGAAAATGGGTATGAACTGCAAAAATAAGGTTCCTTCCATACATGGATTGGGACTGTAACCGGTGCGGAAGTGCAGTGTGAGACTGATAAGCTGAGAGCGATATGGGAGTTTTTCTGAGTCTAACCAGGGCAATGGAATGCATGAAATTGTCTTTATAGGTGCGTGGCTTCGTGATCACGTCCATGGTAGGGACAAACTGGGTGACATGTAAGACATCATATTGTCTTTTGTCCCTTGTTAGGTGGAGATCACAGAGGGTACGGATTTGCATATGAGTTTACATTGGTCCCTTATGTTGGTACCTTGTCACTGTACCAAAAGGTCCGTGTGTGGAACAGAGTTTGTAGAGCGTCATATACACGTTTCTGAACATCTAATATGAGGTGACCATATGCCCTGACATGTGTGCCAGGTGGTCACAATGGTTGTGAGCTCGTGAGCAACCAGCTCTCGGTGGTTGGCTCGTTTTGGATAAATGACTAAGTGCTCGAAGATGGTTGAAGTTGGTCTCTGTATCTTCTGTTGAGTAATGCCGAGTAATTCCTAGGGGCTAGGGGATCAAGCGGGCTCTATTAGGTTGTTGACCGACCATGCATCATGCATCATGCTAGGTCCCCCACCATGTAGGATGAGTTAGGTTGGGTCCCTTCATAATCTTTTTCACTGTCAGATTGTCAATTTAAGGAAGACGGTGGGAGATGAAGGTTAAGGTGAGGTGTGGATTAGGGTGGCGTTCATGGTGTTTATGTTGGTGGATCCATCTCAAAACCAATTGGCTCAGGTAAGATGAGTTAGGTTGGGTCGCTTCATAATCTTTTTTGCTATCACATTGTCAATTAAGGGAAGACCATAAGAGAGGAAGGTTAAGGAAAGGTGTGGATTAGAGTGGCGTTCATGGTGTTTGTGTTGGTGGGTCCATCTCAAAACCAAGTGACTTGTAAATTGTAATAGGTATGGCCTACGATCTTTAGTAAGTGTTTAGTAGGCTTGATTGTTCCCGATGTGGGTGTAAGAACCTCGTTTCGACCCCGGTCTCGTTACGTAAGAAAAGCGAGTTGTTTTAAAACTTAAAGCGCGTGGAATATGCTTGGTCTTGTTGTGGACTCTAAAAATATATATACATATAGAGTCGCCACCTTCATTTAAAGGATAAACAGAGAAAAACCAAAAATATTGAATTCTGGGGCTAAGTTACAAGTTTGGAATGAGTTAGTCACCCAACTCGCCCTTTTGGTCTCAAAATTGGTTTGATAATACGCTCATTTTATTTCTTTACATATTTAGTCTAGAAAGGATTTATATATGTACGAGAAATAAAATAAAAGAAGATAGTTTCCATTTTACAAAGAAAAAAAGTAATAATAACAAAGTGAAAAAGAAATAAGTGAAATAAAGGAAAAAGAAACATAAAAAATTGTATACTAATCTAACACAAACTAGACATATAAATAAAGTAAAACCGGAAAAAAAAAAAAAAAAAAAAAACTTAATCTAACTTATTTACTTTACGTGTAAAGAAAACTAACTAAGCTGGACAACTAATTATTTTACGCTAAAAATAATAAATAGAAAAGAAAACTAATCAAGTACGATAACTAATTATTTTACGCTAAAAATAATAAACAGAAAAGAAAACCAACTTTAACAATATATACAAACGGTAAAAAAAATATGTATAGATCCACAATGTATTTATATTTACAGATTAGAAGAAATAGCTACGGGGACAGAATATTAGAGATCTCTTACCTCTTGGAACGTGATAGTCAGTACCCGGTACGCCTTGGCTTAGGCGATTTCTGTGTGCTCCCCTTGTCTTCCCGAGAAAAGAAGTTTTTGTTGTTGTTGTCTGTTGTTGTGTGTGTGTTGATGGCAGGGCCGGTCCTGAGCTTTTGGGGGTCCAGAACGAAAAGAAAATAAGGGACCCTTAAAAATATAAACATAAGAATTTTAGACGAATAATTTATTTGACTTTTCATCATTTGAGGTATTGAAAATGGATAATATCCAAACATATAAGAAAATAACTATTAAATAATTACTAAAAATTGTTATTCTTCATTCGTTAAAATAATTTGTAATAAAAAGAATATACACAATCAATTTTTTTCTTTTATTTATGTTTTGACTTCTGGATAGATATTTTTTTGGTAACATGTATTATATACTATAAATTCAAGTAAAAAAAACAAGAATTAGATAAGCATAAGCAATACAATGATAGTAACATAATAATAAAATTTATTTTTTGCTTGAAATATTGATATTATATACCCAATCAATTGTTATTTTTTATGACCTAGATAAAAAAATTGATGGTCAACTAACTTTTTTTTTTATAAGTAAATTTAGCAAATGCAAAATAAAATTAAAGTTGAATAACTTTGCTGTATCCAAATACAAAATATTTATCTTTATATAGTAACTCTTTATTTATTAGGTTCCTGAGTAATTAAAACATATATAAGTAGTTTTGAAATTGATAATAAATAAAAAAATACTTAACTACAACCATTATACTTACAATACAAGTGGATGTTAAAGATGAAAGATTGTGAAAATTATAAGCATATTTTTTAAAAGTTGATTATTATGTAAAACATCTCAAAATAGTATATGGGACTATTTAACTAAATCGGGGGAGTATATGATATAATATGCACATAAAAAAAATAATTAACCGTTAACCCAAAATTAAAAAAAAATACATAAATGGTCGAGCAAGGGCTTGAACCAAATGTGAAAATTAGAAGCATATATATTTTTTAAAAGTTGATTATTGCGTAAAACATCTCAAAATAGTATAGTAAACTATTTAACTAAATCGGGGGAGTTTATGATATAATATGCATATAAAAAAATTTACTACTTGATCGTAGACCCAAAATAAAAAAAATTACAAAATTAGTAGCACAAGGCTCGAACCCAAGACATTACGCTTCCCTCAAAATAGTATAGGGGAATATTTAACTAAATCGGGGGAGTATACGATATAATATACATATAAAATAATAATAATAATTGACCATTAACCCAAAATAAAAAAAAATCAAAAATGGCCTAGCAAGGGCTTGAACTGATTGTGAAAATTAGAAGCATATTTTTAAAAAGTTGATTATTGCGTAAAACATCTCAAAATAGTATAGTAAACTATTTAACTAAATCGGGAGAGTATATGATATAATATGTATATAAAAAAATTTAATACTTGATCGTAGACCCAAATTAAAAAAATTACAAAATTAGCACCACAAGGCTCAAACCCAAGACATTCCACTTCCTTCACACTTTTATACAATTACCCAACAAATAAAACTGGAATACAATTTGTTTAATAACTTTACATTCTTTATAATATATCTAAACAAAACTAGCATACACTTATACAAAATTCACTACTAGAAACATGACATTTACTAATGGAATATTACTGACGGAATTTTCCCGTCAGCAATTACTGACGGAATTTGAAAAGTACTAACGGAGATCCGTGAGTCATTAATTGGTGACGGAATATTACTGACGGAATTTTTCGACAGCAATTACTGACGGAATTTTAAAATTACTAACGGAAGTCTGTCGGCAAAATCACTTTGAAATGGCGCCATATTTAATGACGGAGTTTCCGTTGGTAATTGTTTGTTTCCGTCACTAATTGATTTATTCCGTCACTGATCAGTGATGGTTTTCTCCGTCACTATTATAAAAAATTAATGATTTTTTTGTTAAATAAATTATAATTGTTTCATACCAGATTTAGTGACGGAGATTTCGTCACTAATTGATTTATTCCGTCACTGATCAGTGACGGAATACACCGTCACTGATCCGTCACTGATCAGTGGCGGTTTTCTCCGTCACTATTATAAAAAATTAATGATTTTTTGTTGAATAAATTATAATTGTTTCATTCCAAATTTAGTGACTGAGATTCCGTCACTAATTGATTTATTCTGTCACTGATCAATGACGGAATACGCCGTCCTGATCCGTCACTGATTAGTGACGGTTTTCTCCGTCACTATTATAAAAAATTAATAATTTTTTGTTGAATAAATTATAATTGTTTCATTCTGCATTTAGTGACGATTCCGCACTAATTGATTTATTCCGTCATCGATCGCTGACTTAATACGCCGCCCGATCCGTCATCGATCGGTGACGGTTTTCTCCGTCACTATTATACAAAATTAATTATTTTTTTGGTAAATAAATTATAATTGTTTCTTAGTAGAAAAATATTATAATCATTTTAATGAATGATATTTTATCAATTTATAGTTCATCATTTAGTTGATATTTTGGATATTTTAAGTGAAAAATTGTTTTATAACAATCAAAATATTTTTTTTTGAAAAATTATATTATTTTAAAAAAATTAAAAACAATATAATAGTGAGATTTGGTTAATAATTAATTTTTATCATTAATTGAACTTGCATATATGGGATGGGTATACATTTAGTTAATCTTTTTGTAAGGGTAAAATAGGCAAAGCCTATTTTATCTTGTTTTCACCTTTCTTGGTCAAAGAAAGATTTTAATGTAGTCAATATTTATTTTAGGTGTTAGATTTTGTTTAGATTATTTTTGGTAGATTGGTGTGTTTTTTTATAGGAAAATCTTTGGAAAATCTTTCAAAAGATTTTGGAGATTTTGGCTATACATGTTTGGTAACTAAATCTCTGCAAATAATTTAGTTATTCCATGTATCATAGTTTTGTTAGGAAAGATATCTTGCAATATATTTTTGGTAACTAGATTTATGTAAATAAATTAGTTATTTGATGTATCTTAGTCTTAATAGGAAACATAATCTTTCTTAATATTGTATTAATCTCTTTCCTAGTAGGAATTGGTTTCCTTGTACCGTGTTCCTACAGGTTGATGGCCTATAAATGCAGACGGGATTTTCATGGATTGGAGACGCGGCAAGAGAGCTTACAAGAGAGAAACTATTCAGGGAGCTTGAGGGAGAAAAACTACAGCCATATTCAGAGAGCTTGGTGTTCCGTGAGCTTGACACATAGAAGAAAAACAGAAGGCATAATCTGAGATCTTCAGAGAAAAAATCAAAAGTCAGTGGAGCTGAAATGCAGAGCCTCGTAGATTAGAGAAATAGCTATAAACCGAGAGCAATATTGTTGAAAGTTCTCAAGCAGTTCCTTCGCTTGCACAAATGCCGCTTTGAAGCTTTTGATAATACAACATTGACGTCATCATTGAATCTTCAAGAACTGTTTTGTGTGCTTCCTTTTTCTGTGATCAGGAAGTTGATTTTTGTTCTTTCCTCCCACGTTTGGTTTAGGTTTTATGTGGGATTTTTGGTTATCCAAGATCCTATATCTTGTGAGAATTTTTTTATTGTTTGTTAAGTGTAAAACAATTCATCCTTTTTAGTGAAATCTTTTTGGCCATGAGGCTAGATCTACAAGTTTGATACTTGTAGATTGTTTTTAAGTTATTTTCTTCCAAAGTCTCGCTTGGTTTAAAATCTGAAACAAAACTTCCGCCGCTATTTTCGTGATACACTTTCAGTTCACATTGTTACCGCCATTGTTGCAACATTCATCGCAACATTGACAAGAACATCGCTCCATATTGAGATTCCGTGGCATCGCGTTCTTTCAATTGGTATCAGAGCCTCCTCTTGACATCACTAAGAGTAGATTCTGTTAGTAGCAATGATGGATTCTCAATTTGATAATTTTGTTTGTCCTAATACTTTGAAGAAGAAAGGTTTATACAATGACTTTTGTTGCGTTAACTCTTCTGTCTCTAAAGATGGTGCAGAATCAGAATCAGATCTAATGGATGCTTATAAGGAGTTGTACAATGATTGGGAAAAGAGGGTTCATCAAGTTACATTACTTAAAAAGGCAAATGACTTGCTAAAGAAGGCTAATGAAGAACAGAAGGAGTATATTACAAAGAAGGAGAGTCTGTTGACCAAGAAGGATGTGGAGATTGAAGATCTGAAAGAAAAACTCATCCAAGCCAATGAAACCATGGCTAAATGGAACTCAAGTCAACAAAAAATGGATGAGATGTTCAATTCAGGTAAATCATCTAAGTCAGGTATTGGTTTTGTACCAAAAATATTTGTGAGAGAAGGTGAAGGTACATCTGATCCTGAACAACCTTCACAGAATTTTCATAATCCAGATTTCTTTGAAAAACCCAAATTAAGAAAGAAAAATTTTGTGTGTCATTTTTGTCATAAGTTTGGTCATATTCAACCATTCTGTTATCTTAAAATGGCTATATACGAGGATGATGTTAGGCATGCTTTCTTGAAAAAAAATCAGATGCAACATCGAATGAAACAGTCAATGCAACAACATTGGAAGTCACATTGGAAGTCTCATTCGATGTCGTATCAGAAATCTCATCCTCAGAAAAATCAAACCAAAGTTTTTAAACAGATGTGGGTTCCTAAGGGTAGTAATGACAAAGGCAAGTCCAAATATTGTGAACCTTTTGATATATGTCCCGGTTCTAAGCCGCTCTATGATGAATCTCCTCCAAAATCTTCGTAACCAAAGATTCGAAACCATTGAATCTGCACATGATCGATTAACTCGCATTTTCTCGAAAGTTCACCAATGTGATTCACAATGTTTCACCCAATGTTGCAACAACGGGAGCAACATTGACGTAAACTTGGCGATTCAACAGGTCCCGAACTTTCGTAATCGTGCATCGTACATTCAGAAAATCAGTCAAATTTGAATGGTTGCAGCCATGATATTCCTAGTCGTATCTCGAAAAAACCATCCAATCTCTCAAGTAATAGGTGATATTCATGATGGCATATACACAAGGAGAAGAAGTAAGGTTGAATCTCAAAAATTTGCATGCTTATCAAAATATTTTTGAGAGAAGCCTTAAATCTTTTATGGATGCTTCAAATGATCAAAGATTATGTGTTCACATTGATGTGTTAACCTTGTTTTTTTTATAACACCTATGCATTTTGCTTAGCACAAAAATCCAGTTCATTATTCTCGAACTAATCACATTAATATAAGACACCATTTTTTTGGAGACTTGGTTGATTATGTAAATTGTTTGCATTGAACATGTTTGGACCGAAAATCATCTTGCTGACATATTTGCCAAGTGTCTTTTTTTTTTTGAGATTTTTCAATCTTTGGAAATCTCTTGTGTTTTGTGTGCCATATGATTTTACACTTAGTTAATTATTAAAAAAAAAATTAGGCATGATTGCATATTGTCTTTAGAGGGCACTCTAGATCAATTAACTCACATGTATGTGTCTCTTGTGGTTGCTTGGGAATTTCATTCAAAATATGTTGTGATTTCGTTGTTATAATTCTCTCTCTCTCCCAGTTCTTGAGTATCTTTAGTCCACAAAGGAAAGAGCTACCTTTTGAAATTTTTGGGATGCTGCAATTTGTCAAAGTACTATGGAGCTTAGGCTTTCATGGGTTGATCTTGAGTAAATTGACTCCCCTTAATTGAAAAAGTGTGAAAGCTACCTAACGGAAAAGAGCTACCTATGAACAAGGTTGTGGCACCTTTCTTTTGGGACTATGAATCTTCGGATTTCATGGGTTGATCAAATGCAAAATTGCTTCCCTTGGTAAATAGTGTGAAAGGTTCCTAGTGGCATGTGTTGAATAGCTTGAAATAAAGTAGAGCTATTTTCCTAGGGAAATAAAGTACCTATGGATTTTGGTTGTGAAAAATTTATGATCTTGTGAGAGAAATTTGGTTGAGAAAATAAAAAAAAAAAGAGCAAAATTGAAAATAAAATCACAATTTTGGCGAATGCATCTCCCAATGCAGCTACATTAGGAACTACATCTTTTGATCTGGTCTTTATCACTTGTGTGTGATTGCATTTTTTTTTTTAATTATTTCTTTTGCCTAGCTTTTTGTTATCATGTTTTTAGGCATAAATTTTAGGACATGCATTGTTGGTATGGATATCAGTTTGGTGAAATTTTGTCCTAAACTCACACTGTACAAATCAATTTTCAAAAATTTCCATGTTGAAAAATTTTAGTGGATGTCTAATTTTTGTGGGAAACTAAGAGGTTTTGAATCTGGATATGATGTGCTCAGTTATTGCTAATGGTGTGATCAAGTCTTGGTGAACACTTTATTGTGTTTTTTCAAAATCTTTGATGTTTGAGAATTCCTAAAAGATATTTTATCTCTCTTCCTTTTCCGGTCAAATAGGGGGAGAGAGATCAAGTGTTTCTTGTGATGGTGATATTTTCTGGTTTGTGCTTAGTAATAGTTTCTGATTTTACCCCTTGCACAAATTCAGGGGGAGATGTGATTTTCTAACCAATGCAGGTTAGATGATTTGTTAGATGATTTGAGGTTAGATGTTTTGATTGGTGTTGAATAAACACTTGTCATTTGATTTGACCAGAAAGGTTCAACAAAGGGGGAGATTGTAAGGGTAAAATAGGCAAAGCCTATTTTATCTTGTTTTCACCTTTCTTGGTCAAAGAAAGATTTTAATGTAGTCAATATTTATTTTAGGTGTTAGATTTTGTTTAGATTATTTTTGGTAGATTGGTGTGTTTTTTTATAGGAAAATCTTTGGAAAATCTTTCAAAAGATTTTGGAGATTTTGGCTATACATGTTTGGTAACTAAATCTCTGCAAATAATTTAGTTATTCCATGTATCATAGTTTTGTTAGGAAAGATATCTTGCAATATATTTTTGGTAACTAGATTTATGTAAATAAATTAGTTATTTGATGTATCTTAGTCTTAATAGGAAACATAATCTTTCTTAATATTGTATTAATCTCTTTCCTAGTAGGAATTGGTTTCCTTGTACCGTGTTCCTACAGGTTGATGGCCTATAAATGCAGACGGGATTTTCATGGATTGGAGACGCGGCAAGAGAGCTTACAAGAGAGAAACTATTCAGGGAGCTTGAGGGAGAAAAACTACAGCCATATTCAGAGAGCTTGGTGTTCCGTGAGCTTGACACATAGAAGAAAAACAGAAGGCATAATCTGAGATCTTCAGAGAAAAAAATCAAAAGCTGTGAGCTGAAATGCAGAGCCTCAGAGATTAGAGAAATAGCTATAAACTGAGAGCAATATTGTTGAAAGTTCTGAAGCAGTTCCTTCAGTTGCACAGCTGCCGTTTTGAAGCTTTTGATAATACAACATTGACGGCATCATTGAATCTTCAAGAACTGTTTTGTGTGCTTCCTTATTCTGTGATCAGGAAGTTGATTTTTGTTCTTTCCTCCCACGTTTGGTTTAGGTTTTATGTGGGATTTTTGGTTCTCCAAGATCCTATATCTTGTGAGAATTTTTTTATTGTTTGTTAAGTGTAAAACAATTCATCCTTTTTAGTGAAATCTTTTTGGCCATGAGGCTAGATCTACAAGTTTGATACTTGTAGATTGTTTTTAAGTTATTTTCTGTCTTCCAAAGTCTGCTTGGTTTAAAATCTGAAAACAAAACTTCCGCTGCTATTTTCTGTGATACACTTTCAGTTCACATTGTTACTGTCATTGTTGCAACATTCACTGCAACATTGACAGTAACATCGTTCCATATTGAGATTCCGTGGCATCGCGTTCTTTCACTTTTGATTTTTAAAATAATTTTGAATTATATTTTTTTTAAATAATTAAAATTATTTTTAAAAAATAATTGTATTCCATATGTCCATTCACCTCCTCTGCTCCCTTCAACTCTATCCATCAATCCGCCTCCTTCGCCCACTCACCTGGCTTCTCCACCAGTTCGGTTTCATAGCCGAGCTCCATCATCAACTAAGCGCCACCGCGGTGCACCTTTCTTTCTTCGACTTCCCAGTCCGCCACCATCCAAGCCGGCGACAACCCAATTCCAGCACAGCCCTTGCCCTAGTTCGACATTCACCCAATCGAGCTCCACCGTATCCACTACTGTGATTCTCAATCCCATTCGGCCATAACTTTCTTCTCTTGCAGAATCGTAGCCCTAGCCTCCTTTTGAATAAGTTTTGAATTCTGCTCCGTCTTCACTCAGATCCAACGAACCAAGAAGGCAATGAAATCGGTGATCGGCTTCTTTCACATAGAGCACATCGGCCTTTTCATCCTTCCTACCAGAAGGCAATGAAATCGGTGATCACTATCTTTCTTAGAAGCTATAGCACCCCAATCCGAAGATCTTGAAACTTCTTGTCCCCAAACACTAGATTTTGGCCGTGCTGTACTAGCCCCGACATTTTGTTTTTTATCTTAACTTAACTTATATTAACTTAACTTAACTTAATGTAACTTAACTTAACTTAATGTAACTTAACTTAACTTAACGTAACGTAACGTAATTTAACTTAACTTAACGTAATGTAACGTAACTTAACTTAATTTAACGTAACATAACGTAATTTAACTTAACGTAACGTAACGTGACGTAACTTAACTTAACTTAACTTAATGTAACTTAACTTAACGTAACGTAACTTAATGTAACTTAACATGAAAACACACTACGCTTATTGGAGAAATGGTATAATGGACTATGATAGACCATTATAACATGAAAACACACTACGCCTATTGGCGAAATGTTATATTGGAATACGATGGACCATTATAACATGAAAACACGTAACGTTATATTTATTAACTTACGTAACTTAACGTAACGTAAGTTAACGTAACGTAACTTAATGTAACGTTACTTAACGTAACGTAACTTAACGTAACGTAACATAACGTAATGTAACGTAATGTAGCTTAACTTACGTAACTTAACATAACGTAAGTTAACTTAACTTAACGTAACTTAATGTAACGTAACTTAACGTGGTGTAACGTAACGTAACGTAATGTAACCACTTGTCTCAACCTCGGGCCTCCTGGGTTTTGCGATCTTGGTGGTGGGATTTTTTTCTTGATTTGTGCCGTCAACCGGTCCGCTCCCGCCAATCGCCATCCTCAAGCGCTAATCGCCATCTTTGGTCCAGCTCCGCCGTTATTCGCAGTGACCAGCTCCCCCAGCCGCCCTTCTTCGTTTGTGGGTCTATTTCGCTGCTCTCCACCTCATCGCCACCACCATCGCCACCGGCCACCGGCACCACCGATTCTCTCTCACCCGCTCCCCCTCTCTCACTTCGGGTCTCTCACTCTGGCCAAACAGGTGCGTTCCTCTCCAATTTAAACATTTTTTTTCAGTTTTTATTTTTAATTTGAGTATTGTTTTTTAGTCGTTAGCATTCGTACGAGATTGTTTTGCGCTAAGTAGAAATTTGTTTGTGGTCGTGTCTCAGACTTATTGAATATAAGCAATCTGTTCAGTTGGTTAGAGTTAGGGGTGGGCATCGGGTCGATTTTCGGGTTTTCGGGTCGGGTACCCGAAAAAACAGGTAGAATATTTCATTACCCGAACCCGCTCCAAAATAATCGGATAACCGCACTTCGTGTACCCGAAATAATCAGGTAACCGCTATATCGGGGTCGGATTACCCGTTTTGTTTAAATCCACATAATTTTTTTAGTTGAAAAAAATACCTAATTGATTGGTTTTGGGCCTTGGCACCAGCCGCCCCCTGGCCCCCTACCCCTCTATTCTGCTTCTCAAGTCAGTGAAGTCACAAGACTCACAATTCATTTCGTCTTCTCTCAGTTCTCTCTCTCTCTTCTCCACTTTCCTCTTCCCCCAAAAACCCTAAAAACCTTTCAGATTTCTCAATTGATCTCTCATCTCTCCCTCTCTCTCTTACGAGCTTGAAGCCTCACCATTCGCCAAGGCGCCAAGGGCAACCCCCAAGAACAGCAACAACGATCACGTCTCAGTCGACTCACGAGTCACGACACCAGCCGGGTGTCGTAGCACAACACGGCAACACCACCACAGCCCACAGGTCCACAACAGTCAGTGTCGGCCCTGAGATTTTGGGGGCTCTAGGCGAACATAAAAATGGGGCCCCAACATATACAAGTAAAAAAAACCTAAAAAAAAATTAACGACTTAAAAATTATCAAATTTCATCGAACTCGTTTGTAAATCTATAATAATCAAAAGAAATTGTTCAGAAATAAATAAAAACGTGTCACTTAAACATAACTCTTCGAGCATGCTTAGCTGCAAAATCACTAATTAAAGTTTGATAATCAAGTTGTGATGCCATCTTTGTTTCAATTGATATCATAGCCAACCCGTTCAATCTTTCTTCCAACATGGTTGATCGAAGATAAGATTTGATCAACTTCAACTTCGAAAAGCTTCTTTCACAGTAGCAATCAGAATCGTATTGTCAACATTATTCTGTAAGCAATCCATGCATTTGGAAAACAACCTTCAACTAACTTCAAATAGTCCAATACTTCAACTGCTTTGTTTGTCTCTTTTGGCAAAACTTCTTTCAAGACCTTTAATTCTGCAAATAAATCTCTTCCATCAATATCAGAAACACTCTCATGTTTTAGAAAACCTTCAAGATTGAGGCAATTCATCTTCAAACTATTATCATCTTCTGAATTTAACCTCTTCAAATCAAACAAAAACCCAAAAGTTTTTTCATATATGGCAAATTGTTCAAACCTACTCTCAAGTGAAACAAGACCTTTATCTATTATATAGAGAAAGTAATCAAACTTAAATGAATCTTCTTTAGAATGTCTCACCTCTTCACTAGTACTCTCATCAAATTGCCTCTTTCGATGAATCACACGACTTGTAGGAAATCCTGGCTCAATGTTCATTGTTGTTGCAAGTTCTTTGGCTTCAATCATGGCTTCTTCAAATCCAGTTTCTCTATAGTTCTGAAAAAAGGTCATCAGAACCTTCAAATGCCTTATTGCAACATCAATATGCATATCTTTTGTTTGCAAGATTTTGCTCACATGATTAACCTGGGCCAATATGTTATGCCAAATAATCATGCCCAAAAGAAACTCAAAATCCTCCATTTCATGTTTTGCTAAAGACCCAGCTTCACTCTTCACTTTTGGATCATCTATACTTTTTGACAACTCATGTAAAGCATTTCTTATTTGTGGAGCTTGATATCTTATTGCTTTGACACTTTCGAATCCGACTTTCCCAACGAAGTTTCCGACAACGATTTGAGCGTAAGGCCTTTCACATTGTCTTTCAAAATTTTCCATCTCTTTGTCGAAGACGCAAATATTGTGTAAATTCGTTTGTACCACTCCAAAGAAAGATATACCATCAAGACATGATATTGCAATATCACGAAGTACAAGGTTAAGACTATGACAACCACATGGAGTGTAAAATGCTCTATGGTTTACTTCAAGTAGTCTATTTTGTACACCTTTGTGTTTACCTCTCATATTAGACCCATTGTCATATCCTTGCCCCCTTATATCATCAATGTCAAGTTGTAAATTGTTCAAGACTCTTTTAAGTTCATTGAAAAGGCCAAGACCTGTTGTATCATCCACCCTCAAGAATTCTAAAAAAAACTCATCTACCTTTGTTGGGAGTGTTGAAACATCCACACATCTTACTATAAGTGACATTTGTTCTTGATGACTTATATCCGAGTACAATCAAGTATAATCGAATAGTATTTAGCCTCTTTGATCTTTTTATGATCATGCTTTTGACTTCACCCCTAACATTAGTATCAATTGCTTTTGAATTTTGTGGCCAAGATAATGATAATGAATCTCTACTCTCAATACGTCGAAGGTGTTCTTGTATAATAGATCATACTCACCATCATTTCAATAAAACTTAGAAAATTCCCATTGTTCTCTTCATAAACCTTCTCATTATCTCCACGAAATGCCAAATTCTTTTTGCCTAGAGTTTTCACAAGTGCAAGTATCCTTAATAATAGTTGTCTCCAATGTTCTTTCTCTTTGTTGATTTGTGCTTGAACATTTTTATCAATTGTTTCTTTTTCTCAACCTTGCTTCCAATTCAATCCAACTATTCATGCAAAAATGTGATCATTGCTAGTTTCATGGCTTTTAAGCTTTCGACCAAGATTTTTCCAATCTTTACATCCATCATTAGTCAATTGAGTGTTAAGAGTATCTTGCTTGAACAATTTACAAAGAAAACAAAACACCATGTCCAAAGCATCGAGTATATTAACCACTTTCTATCATATTTCTCTCCATTTGGTAGATTTCAGTATAATGCACGGAAGAAAAATGTCTTCCAAAGACCATCCTTAGGAAATTGTCGGTTATCTCTCCGAGGACCCCTTCTACCAACAAATCTCTAAAGTTCGACCAATTTTCTCCCAATTTACCGGATCATCAATATTTATTGGTCCACATTCTTCACCCACTTCTTCAATTCGATCATTTTCATTTATATCTTCATTCTCATTGGCATGGGATTCAACATCTATATGTTCTTCATTCTCATTCTCACCCCTACGTGTCTGACCTTCTTCATTTACCAATTCTTGTTCTTCTTCATTTACCAATTCTTGTTCTTCTTCTACTTGTGGGTTCTTAATTAAATACTTATCAAAAGCTCCGGTTTGAGATCGAATCAATTGTTCTTCTTTTTGTTTTTTTTTCTTTTCTCATATCCAGATTTATAAGTTCGTTTCGGAGCCATTAAAACAAACACCTGAAAAAAGTTTAAATCAATAAACAATAGCACACTAACAAGTAACAAATAAATATTTATACACAAAATTATTGGAAATAAACATTACAGTGGTAAACATTAAACAAATCTGAAAATTAAAATATTGATTATTCAATAAAATAATCATTCATTGAAACTAAGTAGCAAATATAATATGCAAACCTAAATAATTAAACCTTAACAACTAATTTGTTAATTACTTTATACTTAGATAAACTCATAAACATCTTGATTAATGTTCTTCTTCCAAATAGAGATTAGAGTTTACTGTTTAGTGTTTACATAAGAAAAAACAAAATTAAAAACCAAAAAACAAAATATAAAAATAATTTAGAAGAAAGAGATTAGGATTAGAGATTTACCTTTTCAAAAATTTGGTACGTGGTAACTATGAAATTTTTTGATTTTGCTTCAATGCTTCAAGCTTCCGCCATCAGCACAGCAGTACGCCAGCAACTTTGATTCTTTGAATTCCAGATTTCTAGTTTTCCTTGCTTGGGAGGGGCCGCCACTTTTGACTTTTAATGGTTTATATTATATATATTTGATTGATTGTGCACAATCACCGATTTAGGTTTAGTTTTCTTTTAAATATACAAATTGGCCCATTTATCAATATGGTATATACAAAGTTGGATTAAAATTTGGGGGCCCTATTTTGGAGTGAAAATGTGGAGGCCCTAGGTACCGCCTAGTGGTCTAGGCCCAAGGCCAGCCTTGACAATACCCACACCGTCCGGTGACTCTCGCTGTCATTTTGTCCGCTCTCACTGCCTCAGCCATTCTCACGCCGACGGCGACGCTTATATCTGTCACTTTACTCTAAGTCGGCGATTAAATCAAGTCAAGCATTCGCTCTCTACGACGGCGACCGATGCCTAACATTTCTAGCTCTCATGACTCATCTAGATAAAATTTATTTTATGGAAAAAAGAAGATCTAACCGAACGTTAAGGGCATGAATTTCGATCATGAAACATAATTGTAGCATAAGTTTCTAGGCCGGATTGTTGTAATCGCGATGAAAGACACAGGCAATAGCGCCTAAGGAGTCATGTTTTCATTAATTAGCAAATAAACATTTGACATTTGACTACGTATGTCTCGTGTCTGTCAAGAATCCCTTTGGACAAATGCTTTTAGTATCTCATGTAGTCATTTTATAAACTAGTTACCAATGGTTCAGGATGTGGAGTGCAATTTGGCCTTGCATTGGTTTTATGTATTAATTGTGTATTTGTGTAATTGACTAATTGTTGGTGTTTTTTTGTTCTTGCTAAGCTACTAAAAGTGTGATAGAGAAGGATACACTAGGTGTGATATTAAGGTAGGTTTAGGTTTATA
>CM028384.1:69756110-69784235 GCA_013146195.2 Codonopsis lanceolata | reverse complement strand
CAAAGTAGTTGCTTTAGCAAAAGAATGTTTGTCGGTAGTAGACTTTGATGCCTCATGCATTTTTCCTTTAAGCTTGGTGTCAACATTCTCGCATAAAGTGGCACCATCTGTAGTACTATTGATGAATCTCGATAGGTTTGAGCGCATTTCATAGGCCCCCGAAACAGCCAGCCTTTGCTTTCACGTAAGCTGTAGAGGGTGGTCAAGTAAGTCCGCACCTCCTTTACCGATTTATCTCCGCAGATGATTGCTTTGCTTTCAAAGCTTCACTGCTTTTCAATTTGAACCTTTAGGTATTTATATGAGTAGCAAGATAACCAATTCCTTTTTACCCTTGTTAGGTTTCGATATTGTGCAGAATATTACTATTCACCGTAAAATGTTCATTTTCTTGTTCGAGGTTGCGCTTAGAGATTTCATTAGAGAATCCTAGCCCGCATTTATCTGCTGAGGGCTTCGATCTCCAAGAATTTGATCAAAGACTGCCGTTGAGTTATTCCATGAGTTAATGGTTTTTTGCAACTCTTCTTTCTCAAACAGATAACTCTTTGGCATGATCAATAAGACAAGCAACCTTTTCATTGAGAAACTTGTTCTCTTCTTTTTAACTTGATACTTCTCTCGCCGAATTCCATGGAGAGTTTTTAACTTGGTTTCCAAAGATGGATTTCTCGCTCCCAGCCTTCTCATGACTTTTAGCTAACTTAACATATGCCTTCTAAATTCATTGAATTCCTCTAGCATGTCTTGAGCATCCTTGAGGATTTCTTCTTTGAAGGCTCTTCTAAGATTGTTCTATGTTAGCTTGAAAGGGAGAGTACTTAACTTCACCTGTCTCGAGTCATAGGTGGGAGGTGACTCTAGAGCAACAAGACAAATGTGTGCTTGCTCGTGAGTCATCACTATCATCCTCGCCGACCGCCAAACCAAGTGGCTACATGGTTTTCTAAGTCCTCTCAAGACCTCTATGTTTAGAAAATGATTTAGAAGGTCTCCTTTATAGGCTTCATATTTAGGCTTAGGACATTTAGAAGCAAAGTGACCAAGTTTCTCGAATTGTAGCAAACTAACTCATTATTGTGAGTTTTCAGCAGCCTTTTCCGAAAGTCCGCCGGTTTGCTTTTTTCTTTTGTTAAATTTTGAGAACTTTTGAAACTTTCTTGAACATAGCAAATTGCTCGCTCGAAAGAATTTCATTCTCGTTTGAAGAAGAAGTAGATGGTTTACTTTCTTGAGCGAGAATTTCTGAGAGATAGCGAGAAAGAAGGAAGTTTAAAATGTTTGTCTGTTCTTGAGCTTGAAGTAATTCTTGCTCATAGCATTTGTTCAAAAACTCGCATCTGAACTTAAAGATGCATGGAGTTCAAGTCTTTGGACTCTTTTATTGCGATGGTTTTAACATGCCACAAACTTCCTAAAGAAGCTAAAAATCTCATATTCACTTCTTTAACACTATATTCTTTTCCTAAAGAGTAACAATATTTACTACCTCACAAAATCATCGTTAGGTTTGCCGTAGAGTCTCCTTAGGATCTTTTTGAATGAGTCGAATTGTTGAATATAGTTGTACTTTCATTTGTCTCGGTGGGTAGATCTCTTCAAGATATTCCACCAAGGCTTCCACATTTCCTTGGCGGGTTTGCATCGATGATTTGTTGGTATGTGCTTGTGTCAACAGAGCTGGATATAATATGAATAGCCTTGCTGTCGAGTTCAACAAGCCTCCTTTCTTCGTCGTCCATTCGTTCATAGATTTAGGTATCTCAGGAGGACCAGCTGCCGGAAACTTTAGGCAAGTAGGTTGGGCTTCATTGGAATATATGGACTGTTAGAACACATTGCCACAACGATTGTCAATAGAATTCATATATCTCATAACCTTGTCTTTCCATACTTGAATGGCCTTCGTCCAATATTGGGCATTGGTGGTGGTGTTTGAAAGTAGGCGGCATATAGTGAGCCATAGGATCTATTCTCAAGAGGTTAATCTTGGAAAATGATTTTTCAAAGAATCAAGCTCGATACCAATTGTTGGTCCCAAATAGGCTCAATCTAGGCTAGAAGGGGGGTTGAATAGCCTAGTTATGTTTTTATAAAACTTTTCTTTTAAGACACTTCTTAAAGATTTATAAAAAGTTTGAATAGAAGTGCTTGAAGGCAGCGGAACAAATCGATTCTAAGATTATCAAGGGAGGCATTAAGGCAACGAGAATCGGAATAGTTAAACATAACGCGGTTAAAGTGAAAGATAAGAAAATTTGAATGCACACACGGGAATTTGAAGTGGTTAAATGCATGCGTGAATAGTACTACATCCACTACCAAAGTGGTTAGCTTTGGATTTTAAAAGTGCACTTGTTTTATCCACTAGGTTTATGATTTAGATCTCTAATGGATCGTGTACAAAAGTAGTTTTTAACCAAGTGTATAGAGGTGAGAGAGACAATCAATAGATAATTGTTCTCCACACGTGCGAATTAAAAACAGTTTAAAGACAAAGCGAGAATGAAGGCGAGAAAGAATTTAAGATGGCGACTGGCAGTCTTGAGAGAAAGTTTGGTGAAGTGTTAGCCCTTGTCCTTTGATCTCTTGAATGCTTGAGTGATGAAGATGAAGCTTAAGAGTTTAATGCGCAAGAGTTGTTTCTTCAGATCTTCAAAACTTGAATATATACCAGGGAAGAGATCTTTTGACCGTTGGTTTAAATCGAGAGATAATTGAGTCCAACGTTCCTTTGCATTAAATGCAATTCGGCGCTTTGGGAAGAAAAAGCTTGACCCACAGTCATCGAGATGCGGTTATGTGCGTAGAAGACATTACTAAGCGAGTAATGTTTGAATGCAGCTTTGCAGCTTGGAAAGTCTTCTTAGCCAAAGCGGGTAATGTCTTCGATCTTGATTTTCGAGGATCTGATGCGAGCAGTTGTCATTATGCAGAGTTGACTTCTTGAAAAATAATCTGGTGAAGACATGATGACTAGATATTTTCGAAAATATCTGAATAGGTGTACACGTGTCATTGTTCCTTGATTTTGGCCAATTTTGATTTTCGCTATATGAGCAGACTTCAAAGTCTGGCTTGTTTCCTTCAAGGTCTTGAGAAGCTTAGCGCTAAGAACTAACACTTAGAAACTATTCTAAACAAAATGATTCTAAGACAAGCGGTTGCCACACTAATCGGTGCTTGACCTTTTAGCCTACACAATAGAATCAGAAGATGACTCAACCAAATCTAATCATAGGAATCAACAGACTCCCTCTCCATGAAGGTCAGAGCGAGCACACCCTAGGGCCTACCAATAAGGAGTTTGGTACGGGATAAAACCTCCACGCTTTTAAGAGGTAGGCTTATTAAAGTTTTTATATATAAAAATGCTAGTCCAATGTAAGCGAAATAAACAGGTTGTGTGTTTTTGAGAAATTCTATAAAAATAGCACTAAAAAGAACCATTATTATGGCCAAATTTCTATAAATGTATTTGTAACTCCAGGAAGGAGGCTGTTGTAATTTTGTAATTATTTCCTTATATGTATGCAAATATATATTTAAAATGTTTTATTTCAACTGTTAAATAAATGTAATAAAGTATATTTTTCCAAAAAACTTATTTTGAGACCGAAAGGGCGAGTTAGGTGTCTAACCCCTTCCCACCTCGTAAATTAGCCTCCGAACCCTTTTACAAATCTGGTTACTTTTGGTTTTTCTTAAAATAAAGATGACGACTCTGTTGATCACATTTTGAGTCCACAATTGAGGCCAAATGTATTCCACGTGCTTTAAAAAGGTTTTAAAATCACCCGCTCCTCGCCGAGCGGGGGAACGATCATAAATCGGGGCACTCACAGTGGCGACTCTGCTGGGGACGTTGTTTTTATTTTAAATAAAATAAAAACGGAGGGCTAGACTCATAAAAAAGTAAGTTTTTTTCTTTTATTTTTGGCTAAATATGCTTATATTTATTTAACTGTTAAAATTTTGCATTTTTATATATCTGCATATATATCGGTGCAAATAACTATGAAATCTTGTAGCAGCTTCGTTTCGGGTTCCGTTGCGAAACAAAAATATAAAATTTCGGGTAGGATAACAAAAATATTATCGCTTTATTTTATTTTGCTATGCTTTATTATTCCTTGCAAAATATGTAAATGTTCTTTTATTTCGTCATTTTATTTTGGGGATTATGATCAATTTGTAATTAATAGGAACAGATAGATTCTCCACTTTTCTTTCTATTTATTGATCTGAATGGTCGTCATGCTCGCTTGCGTCGTCCTTTCGAGGATTCAAACTAATCTGCCGAGAAAATCCACGATAAACAAAAAGACATGCCATTTACTGCTTTATTTACTGTTTTATATGTGAAAAAAAGACTTTATTGCTTTTTAGATACATCACACACGCGTACGCACGTAGAAATATTCTGAACTGCTATCCTTACACCATGACCAGCCTACCACCTACATTAGCCAACGTAAAAGAGCATATAGTTTTCTAGGACACTTCATGGACCGATCGGTTTTTATATCTTTAAATTATTGACCAATCCCTGTTGCGAAAATATACATAAATGAATAAAGATATATGTATAGGAGCTGATCAATAATTTTTATAATATTTGTCTTAGAGCATTCGAATGATGGATCCCGGAAAGAGTATAGACCCTTCTCCTGAGATCAGTCCAATCTTGGGGAATCGAAAGGCAGGTGGAATACAAAGGTTTTATAATCAGGAGAAAGAATCCATTGTTCCAGGAAAAGTCCTGAGACTGTCAAAACAAAGCAGGTGCTTGTCCGATCAATCTTAGGAAAAATGAATAATAACAAAATAATAAAGGCACGTTATACTCAAAACCCAAAAGCCTGGAGCCTTCCCTTCTGATACCTTCAACCCTTTTCCTCAGAAACCTGGCCCGAGTTTGAAAAGGATGAGATAGCACCGGTCGTTTGGTACGGGATACAGGCACCGGGGTCATATCAGAAAATATCAGAATTAGTTCAGAAAGTACATATTTGGGTAGAATGGCCGCCAAAAACAAATAGACTGTTGCAAGGACCAGTAATGAACAGAATGCTCTGGGACCAGAAATAGAGACTCCTGGGTATGCCCCACACCCTGACTTCCAGAACTGGTTAAGAAAGGAAATGGATGCCCATGTAGAAAGAGCGACAAACCAAATAGTTGGCAATCTTTTGGAAAGTTTAGCAGAAACTTTCACTACCCTCTCTCGTCAGGTCAAAAGCCTAATGCCTCCTCCTAATGGTCCCCTCCTTCCAGAAATAAACTTCTCCGACCCAACAGAAATTATCCTCCTTCAAGCTCCCAAAACCCAACCAAACACCAGCCCTCAGCCAAATACCAACCCCATTCCCCGAAGCAATATCATCCCAAATATTTATAACCCCAATCCACCAACTACCTCAAACACCAACCCTGAACTCATTCCCCTAAATGCCTGTTATCATAACCAAAAGAGCTACCTCCCTCTTGACCCTTCAAACCCTTCAAATACCTATACCTAGTAAATGGCCTATAGAAGCGCATACAACCAATTCCTGGCACAATATCTCCCAAACCAAGAAGAAGATATCCAATCTTGTCGCTCGAACAAATCCCCACCAAAAACTTCACCCCAACTGAAAGGAAGGAAGGTCCAAATACAGAGGCATTATGATGATTTGTCTGCTTCAAGGTCTATAATCTTTCTAAAACTATGGGCTCATGGACAGCTTACACCAATCATGAATTATACACCGCCAAATCCATTACCTAGCTGATGGAACCACACCCAGTATTGTGAGTATCATCGCTGTAGTGGTCATCTCACCGATACGTGCTACACATTCAAAAACGCCATCCATGACCTCATTAACAATAAAATCATCACGGTGGCAGACACAAAAGAACAAGCCCAGGTACCCAATCAAACAAGGAAAGTTTGACAAAAGATCAAAAGATGTATATTCAGCTAGAATAAAGATGTTGTACCATTTCCCCTTTGAATAAAAGAAAAAGAGATTAGCTACAACATGCTCTCTTGGGACACTATCCTAGGCAGTCAAAATATCAGTAGCACTGAGAAAGCCACTTGGATCGGTGGGGATATCAATCACCTTACCAGATCTGGTCGGGCCTACCAACCCAACCAAGAAAGCGGTGACCCTCTATGGAAGATACCATGTTCGCTCAGATGAAGAAAACCCAAGCAAACATATCCATCTGGGATTGGTATGTGATCGATGTCTTATTTTAATTATTTCCTTGCAAGTGGACAAGACTATTGGAGAATAGTTTTGGGAAGCAAGGGTCAAACCATAGAGACAAGAAGATCACAGATAGTACGATTTATTGATAGCAAATTATTAATCTAAGGGGGGGGGGGTTATATTAATTCTATTCTAAACTAATTATTATTATTCTGATGTTTAACTAATTAGCAGCAATTACAATTTATGAAGATCTTGTGGCAGATGGAAATCTAGGATTTGGGTTTCACATGTATCTCCTCTATGCTTATTTTAATAAATTATCATTCAATCTCTTGGGTTCGTTCACAAAATATAGATATAGCCTATTGAATTACCGTTCAGTCTCCATCTTAAAATAATTCATCCATTCTATATCCTAGGTACAAGAACATATGATCTAACTGTCACTTAGGTCATATATGGAACCTGACCCTAACTTATCACTCTCGTGCATCGATAGGTTCAATTTATTGTGATGGTGAGCCAGTGTACGACATATGCACATTGATCATGCAGTTATCCGCATCTCTAGGCCTTTATTATTCACGATTACATTCATTTGTTCAAAGTGAAATAATAGAGGGATTGATAAACACCACAATCAACAAGAATTGAATGAATAAAAATATAGATTAAAGCATAGATTCGATACAAGTTACCTCCCACCTCCTAGATTAATGAAGATTTAGTTCATCCTTGAAGATGAACATCACATGGAGATGAATGAATTCATGAATCGATCTTCAATACTTGTAATTACAATAACTAATTATGTTATACAACTTAAAATCTATTCTAAAGCTATAGAAAACTACTTTCTAGCCGTCCTAATGCCTTGGCTACCGGCCTCTATTTATACCATGGAATTGTAGGGCGATTAGATCTCTTGGCCTGACGTGAAAACACAATTATGGGCATTCTGACCACCTTACGGTCGCAAGGTATAAGACACCTTGCAACCGCAATGTCCTTGATTTCTCCGGGGCTTGATTTCTGATGTTTTTGCCTACCTTGCGGAGGCAAGGTAGATAACACCTTGCGACCGCAAGGTGTCCAGTCTGGTCATCTTCGTTTCTTCTTCAACTTTACACTCTGGCCCCCTTCTTGGAGTTTTCACCAAAAAGCCTTATAATGTGTATACTTTCACCTAAAACCTTGAAACTCACAAAATCACTAAAAAACACATATCAGTAGCCAAAAGCCTCGTGGAATTGCTCAATTTAAGTCATAGAAGTATCAGAAATCGACGTATAAAATACATCGATCAGTATGTGCTTCTAAAAATCATCTGATACACTGGCTAAATCCCTAAGTCAAGTAGTCATCCCCATTGAAACCTCTCCAAATGAACTCATCCAAATGATCGGAAGCATACACTTTGGGAATGTGATTATGTTCACTGATCTGGATCTGCCAAGAGAAGGAACCAACCATATTGATGCTCTTCACATCACTGTAGGAGTTATAGAAAAAAAGGTTCCTCGAGTCTTGATAGACAACGGCTCATCTTTGAATGTATGTCCCACCAGCACACTAGCCAAACTAGGGACAAAGATATCATAATTGACTCCTTCATCGCAGACAGTAAGGGCATACAACAACACTAGTCGATGTGTCCTAGGGGTAGTAACTCTGATGATGACTATTGGACCACTAATCATGTCAGTTGAGTTTCAAGTCCTTGACTTTCCTGTTACTTTCAGTTTATTGCGAGGACGCCCTTAGATCCATGGGGTGAAAGGGGTAGCCTCTTCACTACATCAACGTTTCAAGTTCATCCACGATGACCATATAGTTATCATACTTGCCGATAAGATCGTGGAAAACAAAGAAAGTGGGGATATCCCAATCCTCGAAATAGAACACGATGACACAGGTATCTTCCTCAGTGGTTTCGAAGTTATCCCTCAAGCCAAAGTCAACGCCATTGAATATGGGTGAGAAACTGACATCATTGGAAAGAAAACCACAGTTTTCGGAGATATGGTCCCACTAAACATGCTTTGAAAAATGAATTATATGCCTGGTCTGGGTCTCGGCAAAAATCAGTAGGGGCTTATCAATTTGGTCCAATATGAATTTAAGTAATGTATCCCTCCATTTGGTCTAGGATACTGCCAGTGAACTAGGCTGCCGATCATGACATAGAGCGTGAAAAGTAGTAGGTGAGCGTGGCAGCGCAAGAAAACGCCCTTACATAGATCCTCATCTACAACCATATAGAAAAACTCTAAATGGATACTTTGTAAGGAAATGAGAAACAAAGGCCTATCTCATGTTCCTAGAACCCTGGATGGACCAAAATGGGAAAAGACGCCATGGTTGGGAAAACTTCGAAGATGTCTGTCTAGCCACCAATGAAATGGAACAGGTTACCCTGGAGCCCCGCAACACTACATATAAAACTTTAACAGTCGAAAACACCTGGACCATAGATCAAGGTGACTGTGCCTTGGCCCTGTTTGATAATGACTCCACAGGAGATAGTTTCCTGGGAATGATTGACGGAGGGACTAGCTATGAAAAGCAACCAGTTGAATTTGAGCCCATTGCTGATAACCCCCTATAGAATTGGTATACCATGGATGGCCCGCTCCTGACGATCGCAGACTTGGTGGATCGTTTCAGATACAACATCCCCCTACTTCCTTTAGCCTTACGGACTAGTCATCTACCGGTCCGTTCCATGAAATTGTGGACCTTAAACCTCAGGATCTCAATAATGTAATCAACCCTGTACAGCCTGCTATCAATAATGAAAATCTTGATGTCTTCGCGTATTCATTTGTTGCACCTACATTAAAGGACTAATTAATTAACATAACTAATGAGTCGTTTAACGAAATGGACCCGAAAGATAAAGGTTACTTGCTCGATCTCTCTAAGTCGGTCAAACACCGAGAAAATCACAGATCAGAAGCATCAGAAGAAGACTTATCTATTGTCAATCTGGGGCTGAACAATGAGATCAAAGAAGTCAGAATTGGCACTTATCTGTAAGGGTCAGAAAGAGCAGCATTGGTCAGTCTACTCCTAGAGTTTGTAGATGTCTTCGCATGGTCTTACGAAGACATGCCAGGGTTGGATCCAGCAATAGTGGAGCACTGTGATGACCCGACCTGGATCCCAATATGAGACCCCAAGGTCATGCCGTCAGAACACACAATTAACAAGTAAAGGGTAAGGCTATAACAACGATACGCCAACGACTCAACAAAATGCAGAAGCGAATAACATAATGGAACTCGAGCTAACAAGCTCAGAAATACAAAACAGCCTAAGAGATAGTAAATCTCTCGGCCCAAAAAAAAATTCGAAGCACGTGACGCAACATTGGACACGTACAACAAAACCACATGTTACAATTTATAAACAATAATAAATTCAAGTCATCGGCGACGTTACAGCCGGAACCCAACATTAAACTAAGTCTACAACTCCAGTCTACACACTCAACGGCTAAACATGCCGGAGGACAACATAACCAACAATATAGACAAACTCGAGATGGAATAAATATTTAATTAAATAAACTTGGTTCGACTAACATTTGTCGGCTCACAAAAACCAAGTACTAGTAATTTAACAAGTACAATCACCAAATCAATAACACAAATCTTACTACCCAAAGTGAATTTTATATAACTTCACTTCCCAAACGTCCTTTCCGAAACCAAGGCTACAAAAATATTAATGGTAGTAACCTTCGTAAGAACCACACTTCTATCATAGACTCGGCAGATTCCTTAGAATCACTAGCTCGCCTCGAATCTAAGGAAAACAAAGTAAACTAGTAAGTCATAAAGACTTAGTAAACTACTAAAGATGCAATGTCATGGCATGGAATTATGCTCAAATAAAACATGTACATCTCATGTCATACTTATGATATATCATTTCATGGTATAATCATCAACATAAACTAAATTTCATCCATAGACACATAAAGCATAGTTCTACATAATTTATCATAAAGTAATCCATATCAAATAGAATATGATTCTCAATTCCAATAATGTGTAGCATGTTATTTCCACATTTTAATTTATCATCAAACCACCATCCACAAAACAAATTATACCATGAGTCTCATAATTCTTCACTTAACACAACTCATATGATAATTCATATATGGGAGACTACAATTTTCATTATAATCATGAATAGCATGTTATATTTTTAGTATAACATCATATCATAAAAATCATCATTTCATTAGCATGTTATATTTATATTATAAAATTTCATCAAGAAATCATCATCTCATGTAAATCGTATCATTAACCACGTAGCACAACAATTCATATAAGTGCTCGTAAAATAAACCACATAAGAGAGAGAAGATGATTCCTTTTTCGCATTCGCCGTGTAGCTCCTGCAAAACACGTGCAACCAAATGTGTCCTCGATATCCCTTTCGTGGATATCGACGTCCCCGAAACAATACCCGTTCGGGTTCCATAGCTATCAGAGGTAGGTGTATTACTCTAGCAATGATCAACTACATTCCCACCGTGGCCATCGATGGAGGGGTGTGTGCAACCCAGCACGACGATCCATTGCGATCATGAATCCCACAATTCGTGAAGACAATGCATCGTTCCGCCAAAAATTCAAACCAAAAGACGCCAGCTGGTCTCAACACAAGCACAAGTAATATATACTCGCATGCTCAACCAAAGGAAAAGTACAACACACCGTACTAATCCAATCAAGTAGATGTTTACTTTTAAATCACATAGTTATGCATTTATATGCTAACTAACACATAAACATATTAGAGCAATAATATCAAGTCTCTAATACCCAAGTGTTCTCCATACACTTAAAAATGCTGGGAGGCTTAACCTCCATCAAAACTACCCCAAATTCCATAGGATCTTAATATGTGATTCACTATATTCATATTAGTCCCATAATCGACTCCGTTGAGTCATTTCTACTCTTTCAAAATTTGAAGGCATAGAAGCTATTTGCAACATCACCTTCCTATTATTCATTAGCTAATATTCATGGCTAAGTTCTCAAGGTTAACAATATTGTGTAACCCAAAATAATCCTTTCCTTCCCAACCAAAAATCCCCAAGCATGGTTCATAGATCAACACTTACTAAATATAATTAATCATCATATTTCAAGCATGTACCTGAAGATAAAATTTTATCTAACATGCTTTCACCAAAGATAGACATTTATATAACATGCTCATAACCAAGATATAAATTCATATAGCATGCTTACGACCTTAAATTCATGAACTAGAGTTGAACAACATACTCTTATATACATGAAAGTCAACTCAACCCATGAAAGTCAAACATTATATTTTAATCATGTAACCATAGTGATAATTCATTTTTCATGCTCACAACCAAAAATAGAAGTCCATCAAGCATACTTCCAAACCTTAAACACATAACATATGTAATTCCAATATTTCATAATATTCCATAGAAACTCCCAAAATTATTCATATCAGCAATAACCTAATTACCACATAATCATCATATCAAACCCTAGATTTTTAGGAAAAATATGACCATCATGCTCAAGTCCCAAACTCATATAATGAAGCTTAATAACATACTCCATTAAACATAGAAATCAACCTACTTATGCTTCTAGCAAGTTCACTCACCAAAAATTCAAAATAAAATCACACCAAAACATACATGTGTACTCATTGACCTCAAATAGCAAGACCTTTGTTTTCCTTAGGCTCAATGAGTACAAAATCCATAGAAGGATGAGTATAGTAGCTTACTTGACTTGGATGAAAAATTAAAAGAATCAAGATCCGATCGGTGAAGTTGTTCTACTCGTCAAGGGCTTCACGAATCCAAAGTTTGGAGGCGATCCAATGGTCAGATCTTCATGGATTAGAGGAAGAAGAAGCTAGGGCTCCAAGCTTCCATGTCTCCCACTCTCTCTCTATCATACATATAAGAAGAAGGGGAAGAAATGAAGATAATTGCCGAATTTACAAAGGGATTAGGCTATTTATACTTCCCAAAATAAAGTGGGTACAATAGGAATTTCCTTGGTACAATTAGTGAATGTTAGGAGTAATCAACCTTTAATCAAACCTTAATTAACTCCCCAAATATGTTAGGACATGATTAGGACTAAGTATGGGTGTTAGGAAGGGTTTAGATGAGGTTTAAAGAGGGTAGGATAGGAAATTCTCATAAAAAAACAAAATAGGTAGCAAGCTGTCATGAAGACAATGTGCTCGCATGGTGTATAGCCATGCGTTCGCATCCCCCCCTTCAACACTTGGTGACTTTTTATGTTGTCTTCGTTCGGGTACGGTACTTCCCGCATATAACCGCAAGCCTTAAAGCTTCAAAATGGCCAATAATTCAACCCTAAAAGACCTCAAACTCTTAGGTAACCCAAACAAGTCTTAAACCGCTTTCAAAGTAGGTCTAAACTCCCATAAACAACTTCCGAAATAACTCGGAGCGAAACCGAAGCAAGGCACAACAACTTGCTAACAAAATGGGTTTGAGACGATCATCACTTAATTCCAAACCCTGAAAACATGAATAATACATCACGTCCCTACAGGCTCCACTATCAGCCAAGATTCGATGGACAACCCAACCATCTACTAAGGCCAAAAAAATTAAGGACTGCTCTCCTGCCACATTGCTCGCCAGCTCACTGCGAGTAAACTGTATCGTTTCCTCTCCTGCTTGCAAAGAAGCAGGTCGATCCACAACCTTCAACAAGGAATAAATGTGAGAACCCAAACCCCTTCACATGTTTAACATCTTTATAACATGTTTATTGTATGTCTTAGCATGTTAGAGACTTCATTGTATTCATGTCATGCTTGCATTAAGTTGGTTAAGGTCATAGTAGTGTGATTGTGTTCCATGCGTTGCATGCCTTGTTGTTAATACTTTGGATGTTCATCTTAGCATGATAGCACTTATCTAGGTCTCATTGGAGTCTTAGTACCTTTCATATAAGATTTATAATGTTCATCTTAGTCATAGTATGCTTGGTTGAATGTTTTGAAGCTTCGTTGCTTCGTTTGAGTTTTGAGGTTTTCCTTCATTGCTTGCATTGCTTTCATTTCATCTTGAGAGTTGTTCATTTGAGTTCTAGGCCTTGTATGCAAGCCATAATCATGTTTAAACAAGCCTTATGCATGTTCAAGTTATCCTAGTTTAAGTTGGGTTTGAATCATGTTTGATTCGTTGGCCTTTTGTCGAGCGATTCCTGCCATGTTTTACCTTGTTTCGGAGGTTGTTCAAGTGTGTTTCCGAATTGTTTTGAGTTGGGCTACACCTTAGGATGCTTTCCCATGAGTTTGGAATCATTTAGGACAAGTTTAGACCTTGTTTGAGACTGAACCTCGCAGCCGCATTGGTTTTTGGGCATTGGCTCATGTTGAGATGCTGAGAGCACAAAAAAATGTGCAGGCTGGAAGAAATAGGACCATGCGCTCGCATGGTCCCTTTTTGAAGCGACCGCATTGGTAAGAAATTCAAACTTATTGGACGTCCAAAGTGACTTAGGCCTCCTTTGTTGACCGTAGTCCAAGCCCTCTAAACCCTTGGATGAGATGCTATCAATGGCTAGCAAGCCATAGCCAATTGGAAGCCTCATAACACCCTATACTTGGATTGTGGTTTAGTTGGAAGGTATATAAGCCTATTTCAGCCATTGGTGACCGCCAACCTGCATATTTTATGAGAGTTAAACTCCATTTTCATCCTTGGGAAGAACCCTAACTTGTGAGACCATTTACCAGAGTTCCGGTGACCCGATCGGCGATCCGAGACCGCCGAATCGAAGGCCTTGCCCTCCTCTTCAACAATCCTTGGTTTATTCTTCCTTCCAACCATTATTCATAGGCTATAGGTGAGTTTTCAATTCCCAGAAATTTCATGTTCAATATTATGACATGTCCCCTTCATTATAGTTGTTCTAATGATGCTTAGGATGATTTCTAGTGAAGTAGAATCCTTCAATTCATCCCATGAAAAGTGTGTAGGATTTTATGATTTCTATATGAAGTTATGATTTTGACTTTGTTTAAAGCATGAATGTTGTTCTAAATGTGCCTAGGATCAACTCTTGTGAAAGAATATGTTTCAATTGTAGGTTTAGCAAAATCGACAATTCTAGGGTTTGAAACTCGGGATTTGGTTTATGTCTAGTTTAAGGTCATGACCGGCTTAGTTATTAAGTTCTAAATGAACGGAAAACATAGGGAAGATCAATGGGATGCATATAGTATCAATGCTCTACTAGTTGCACTTTTAGTAATGACTCATCGGAGTTGAGATTAGGGAGTTATTGAACAATGCCGACTCCACATTCAATCCCTACAACGTTTGTAGTACGTTAGACTAATGTATTAGCTTACGTGACTTTGGGATGAATTGAAGTGTATGTTTGATATGTGTGCTTATAAGACTCAATCGAGTTCTTATGCGGTTTATATGATTGTGTGAAAGAAATGCATAATCGAGAGCATGTTGTAGAATGATGTATCTATTTGACATGTTGAATTCACTCTTGTCGAATTCCTATTTGATTCCTTAATGAGTAAACACCTACTTGTTGAATAAGTTCGCTCTTGTCGAACTTGTTCCTTATTTGAGTTTATATGACGAGTAAACATCTACTTGGCATTGCATTAGTCCAGCTGGCATATTTGGTTGAGTCCATGGTGTGACAATGCATCGCCGTTACGAATTATGGGATTCGTGATAGTGATGAGTTGTTATACCGGGTTTTTATCACACACCCTCTCTTGTTGGCCCAACGGGGAAATAGCCCTTTCTTTGTAACCAACAGCACATTGGCAAGTCTAATTACCAAGTAGAGAGCTCGATACTTTGATACATCCATCACGAGTATCTCTGGCGCGATAAGTTAACGTTGTGTATTGCAGGAGCTACGTAGCGGCACCGATTCCATAACATATCCTCTTAATGTGTGATTTACTTTATAGAACTTATGTGAATCAATGTGCTAATGTAAGACCCCGAACCTTTGTGTATTTGGCTTTCTCGTTTTGCTTGTCGTTTAACCGTGACCTCACTTACTAAATTTGAGGAAGGAACCTTGATTTGTTTAGGTAGGCTATCTAGGATCCAATACCTTAATTCCATATGTTCCATAGACTTTAACTAATTAAAGTTACAAGTCGTATACCGACGCTGTTCGTTACTTGACACGGTTGAGAGTTTTCTCGCGTAGTGTGAGAACCCAAACCCCATTTCATGTTTGTCATCAGTATAACATGTTTGTAGTAGGTCTTGACATGTTAGAGACGTCATTTCATTCATATCATGTTGGCATTGAGTTGGTTGAGATCATAATAGAGTAATGGTCTTCCATGCGTTGCATGCCTTATTGTTGATGTTTCGAGCGTTCATCGTATCATGTTAGCACCTTAATAAGTCTCAATGAAGTCTTAATACCTTGCATATAAGATTTATAATGTTCATATTAGTTGTTGTATGCTTGGTTGGAAGTTTAGAAGATTCGTTGCTTCGTTTGTGTTTTCTGGTTTTCATCATTGCTTGTATTTCCTTCTTTTCGTCTCGAGAGAAGTTCGGTTGATTTCTAGGCCTTGAATACAAGCCATAACCATGTCTAAACAAGCCTAATACATGTTCAAGTTATTCTAGTTTGGGTTGGGTTTGATTCGTGTTTGATTCGTTGGCCAATTGTCGAGTGGTTCCAGCCATGTTTTAACTTGATTCGAATGTGTTTCGAGTGTGTTTCCGACTTGTTTTGAGTTGGGTTACACCTTAGGATTGTTTCCAATGAGTTTGGAACCTTTTAGGACATTTTTAGGACAAGTTTAAGTGTTGAACCTCGCGGCCGCATGGCTCTTGGATCAGTGGCTCGCATTGAGATGCTGAGAGCAAGTGTAAATGTGCAGAATGCTGAAGGAGGACCCTTGCGGTCGCATGGGCCATTTATGATGCGACCGCATCATGGCAGAATCAGCCTTGGTGAGTTTTTGAGTGGTTTTTGGCTATAGACCCTTGTGCCCTTGCCCTTTGCCGTCCTTAGTGACTTGAGGCCACCTTTGTTGACTCTCCTACAACCCTTTTGAGCCCTTGGATCATCCCTTATCAAAGGCTAGCATCCCTTAGCCAATGAGAAGCCATTTAATCACCTTCACATGGATTGGGGTTTTGTTGGCAAGTATATAAGCTTCTTTCAACCATTCCAGCCATTTTTGATCACCAAGAACCAGAGAATCAGAGACACAAACTCCATTTTCGTCCATGGAGGTAACCCTAGCTTGAGAGACCATTTCCCGGAGTTCCGGTGATCCGATCGGCGATCCAAGACCGCCAAATCGAAGGACTTGATCTTCTCTACAACAATCCTTGCTTTGATCATCCATTCATCCATTAATCTTAGGACTAAGGTACGTTGACAATTCCCTGAGATTTTCATGTTCAATAAAATGACATGACCCCTTCATTATAGTTGCTCTATTGATGATTATGAACATCTTTTGTGAAGACAAATCCTCCAATTCAACCTAAGAAATATGAGTAGGATTTTATGAATTCTTATTGAAGTTGTGATTTTGACTTTATGCAAAGCATGAATGTTGTTTATAATGAGCTTAGGAACAACTCTTGTGAAAGATTATGTTTCAATTCAAGGTTTAACAAAATCTCCGGATCTAGGGTTTGAAACTCGGGATTGTGTTTAAGGCTAGTTTAAGATCATGAACGGCCTAGTTATCGAGTTCTAAATGAAAGGAGAACTTAGGAAAGGGCAATGTGATGCATATAATATCAATGCTCTATTTGGTTGAATTTTAGTAAAACTCACCGGAGTTGAGATTAGGGAGTTATTGAACAATACCGACTCCACATTCAATCCCTACGACGTTTGTAGTGCGTCAGACTAATATATTAGCTTACGTGACTTTGGAATGGATTGAAGGGCATGTTTGATATGAGTGATTATAAGACTCAATCGAGTTCTTATGTGATTGTGTGAAGCAAATGCACAATTGAGAGCATGTTGTAGAATGATGTATCTACTTGACAGGTTGAATTCGCTCTTTTCGAATTCCTACTTGATTATTTAATGAGTAAAAACACCTACTTGTTGAATAATGAATTTGAGGACTATTTTATGAGAAGATTTGGATTGGGGCTTTCTTAGTACTCTATACATGGAGTCTACTTGTATAAGTCGCTAGGATGACCATGTTGTTATCTAAGACTCACCGGTATGGTTTGACCTTACGGGTTATTACCGCTCTAGTGTTGCTTAAGTCTTTGACTACCATCGACTTTTGTGTTATTTAATGAGTTACTACTCTTGGAAGAGTTTAGTAAATGGCTTCATGATCCGAGACTAACAGAGTAGTCTTGGATAGTACTTAATGGACTGATGGTTAAGTTGTGACTCTGTTGAATTTCATAGGTGAATATGGAATACTGTGTATATTTTATATTATGACTAAATGCATGATTTCCTACCTTGTCAAGAATTGATTCTTCTATGTGTTTCTATGATATGACTTATGAGCATATTGAATGTAATTGCCTTCGTGCTTGAGCTGTTCTACAGTTAATGAATTGTGGTGAACTTGGATTCTACTATTAAGTGGAATGATGAATCAAAAATTGAACTAAGCTTGATTTCACAATAATCAACTTAAGCTTCCCTTATATAATTGACTTGGGACTTTGAACTAAAATTCCTAAATGGAATGAGAACCTTGCTATGCCTCAAACGAGAACATAGAAAAGAGTCTTGGGACACATATAGTGTTCAAACTCTATTTGGTTGGAATTGTAGTAAAGACTCAACGGAGTCGAGTTAAGGAACAATTGAAGCTTACGAGGATCGTGGTGAGATCTTATGACAATTATATTCCAGTTGACTAGATTACTAGCTTTTGGGACATGAATTGAATAGAGTGAACAAACTTGGCACTTATGATTTAGAGACTCAAATGAGTTCCTATTGTGGTTTTGTGATTTATGTAACAATGTGCATAATCGTATGAGTTTAGTAGGTCATTATATCTACTTGAGAATTAGCAAGTCAACATCTACTTGTGCATTACATATAAGTCCAGATGGCATTACTTGAGTTTTCATGATGATGGTGGGACGATGCATTGTCTTCACGAATTATGGGATTCGTGGTTGCAATGTATCGCCGTACCGGATTCGGGTTTCACACACACCTCCACTTGCTAGCTACGGGAAGTAACCCCTTTGTCGTAACCAAGTGAGCACATTGGCTAGTGCTATTTTCCTGAGTAGAGAACTCAGACCCGAGAAGAGAGCTCGGTACTTTGATACCTGAACACGAGTATCACTGGCACGATATGATTATTAGTTGTGATTGCAGGAGCAATACGACGAAAGTGATTTGGTATCTTCTCTATCCTTTATGTGGCTTACTATGGGCACTTATGTGATAACAAGGTGTTAGTTGAACATGAGATCTTATTAACCATGTTTGTATTGGCTGATGATAAATGAGAGATTTGATTTGTATATATAGAGATATGCATACTTGTATTTGAGATATATATGAAAGACTTGATGTGTATATATATAGATATGCACACTTATGCATGATGATTTTATGGGAGATTTGATATGTATATTTAGAGATATACACACTGATATAGGTGTATATATATAAACATGCACCCTTACACGTGGTAACAGTGTGAATAGCTTGATTCGTATATATAATGATATGTATACTTGCATATGATGTTTTGTGGGAACTACCTTCTAATTCATTTGATTTGTGTGTGAACAGGGAATTACACCCTGGTTCATTTGGACGGTTTAGTAAGTAAGAAGGAGTGGATATCTTGCGGAGTATCGAAGCGTTACGACGCCTCTTCACGTGTTTTTCTATCGTTATAAGATGACACCCTGGTTATGTTTATGTTACATAATTATATGTTGCATATATAATGTAGTAGCATACTGGGTCATTATGACTCATCCCGTACTTGTTTTTAGTTGCAATAGCTGATAGCTGCACTTAGGTCGAGTAGATCGTGACTGTAGCAGGGCGCAGCTGGTCGATAGATCGAGGTTAGATCGTGTGGTTCGTGTTTGTAGCAGCCGACTTTCCCGAGTAGCAGCTTGTGGAGTCATGTTCCTTTTTAGCATTGTCATTGGTTTCATGTACTTTGCTATTCTTGTGAGATCGACATTTTGTAAAGTTATTTAGACATTACAGTCGGGTAGAATACTTGTGTATTTGTATAGGTTATTTCTTGGGCCGACGTGTTGTGTCGTGCCTTGTTTGTGGTTTTAGTATTTATTTCAGTTGTCTCCCGGGCACGCAGTAGCTTTGGGGGAATTTCCTTATTCTAGTTTTTATAGTTGTTGGTTGACCCTGGTATGCTTTAGCCGTTGGGTAATTGTTATATCAGGTTGGTTCTTGGTTGAGACGCCAGCCTGGAGTGCCAATGGTTTGATTAGCGTCTGCAATGTTGTGGCACGCGAGTTTTGTTTTTCCTCCTTTGAGTGATAATGTCTCTCTTGGTTTCATTGTCGTTGGTTTCAAGCTTCATAGCTTGGGACTTCTTTCTTATATTGCTTCCGCTGATTCAATTTTTGAAATACCGTATTTTAGTGCGGTGTTATGTTCATGTTTAGAGCGAGTTTGCTCGACTGTTTGACTAGCACTACTGTTTATCAACTGCTTGTCCTCTTATTAAGTTAGTTCCAGCGGCACGACCTTGGGATTTCGTGTTGGAATCCGGGTCGGGTCGTTACAGCTACCATGGATATGTGAACTAACTGTTTATATAAATGAATGGTTCGATTGACTTGATATTAATGATGATATCTTGCTATGTATGTTGCATGATGCCATGACATGCATAATTGTTAAGTCACAAAGTCTTTATGACTTACCCCCTCCCTTTTACTGCTTTAGATCTGAGCCGTCCAGGTACTTCTCGTTGAGGCGTTGCAGGGTTCGTGCTTGTCCAAGATTTCTCGCGGCGAGGTTGTTATAGATGTCCTTCTTTTGATCTCTTTTGTAAGGACGTTGGGTATAGCAAGTCATTTAGACTTCGCTTTTGGGAACTTGAACTTTGTATTGATTTCTATTACTTGTAGTAACATGTATCCTATTTTGAGGGCCGGCGTATGTACGTCGAGCCTTGTATAGTTGTAGTTGGTTCACATGTTTAAGTCTTCCGCTGAGCATCACATTAGCTCTTATTTACTTATGTTGTTTCTCCGGCATGTTGTAGCCGTCGAGGTTTATTAGCATGAACTGTTTAGTGTTGGGTTCCGGTTGTAAATTCGCCGATGATTTGGTATACTTGTCTTTAATTGCTATATCAGGTTTAAAAAGTTTTAAATTATTCCGACCTTTTTGTGCCGAGTCGCGCTTCATCTACAATGTTGTGTCACGTTATTTTCTACAATTGAGTCTTTGAATGAATTGTAGTCCTATTTGGACGACTTGACTCGTGATTCCTCCTCAGGGTCCGGGTCAGGTCGTCACAGTTGGTATCAGGGCTTTATAGGTTAGCTATCGGCGAGGATAAGTTCTATGGCCTAGGTGGGTTGGTTCTTTGTGTAAATTCTAACGTCGGGTGATTTCTTATAGGTTCACGATGGTGGAGACTAGACACGATACGAACACCGGAGGTACTGGTCCTAGCTAAGGAGGCGGTGTTTGGTCGAGGTGCTAGAGAGAATAGACAGGGAGACAGACCTCCACAGCAGGAGCATGTTGTCCCTAATGCGCAGATGGCGGACATGTATCGCCGTATGCTTGCTTTTATGGCTGAGATGGGCCAGGGAGGTCAGCCAGGGGGTGTACCACTTGCACCACCACCACCACCAGAACCAGAGGCGAGGCAGCCGCCGCCTCGTAATGAAGTGCCTGTTGATCCTAGAGTGAGGAACAACGCTACTTTGGAGAAATTCTTGAAGATGAAACCTCCATCTTTCGAGGGTTAGTCTGATGCTAGTATTGCTGAGTTGTGGCTAGAGGACTTAGAGAAGATCTTTGCAGCTCTGGACTACACTGAGGAAGAAAAGGTTGTATTGGCAGTGTATAAGCTGAGGGGAGCCGCCAACCATTGGTGGAAAGTCTTGCTGGCTAGCTGGAATCTGAATGGGGTTCCTAGAGTGTGGCCTAAAATCGAGAGGGAGTTCAGGGCTTCTTATGTACCGATGGTAGTGAGGCAGAGGAGAGAGAAGGAGTTCCAGGATTTGGAGCAGGGTTCTATGTCCGTGGCTCAGTATTCGTCTAAGTTCACTGAGTTGTCGCGGTATTGTGCACATCTTGTACCAGATGAGTCCCAGAGGGTTCTTAAGTTTGTTAAGGGTTTGAAGACCGAGTTTAGGAGGCAGCTTTTGTCTCTTCAGTTGGCAGATTATTGGGGCACGGTAGATCGTGCCTATGAGATAGAGAGAGATATTGAGGATCACAGGCAGAAGCCTTATGTTCAGTCTTCACAGCAGCAGCAGTCATCGCAGGTGGCCTCGCAGCATTCTGGGAGAGGCCAGCATTCGGGGAATCGGTCTGACCGTCGGGGCAACCATCGCAATGGTGGCCAGGGTAGACAGCAGTCTGGTGGGCAGTCTAGACAGCCGTTTGAGAGTCGGGATAGTCGTCCTCCATCTTTTCAGGGGCAGCAGGGGCAGAGGAACAGTTCTGTGATATGTTCTTATTATTAGCGCACGGGACACGCAGTTGAGCAGTGTTGGACTAAGACTGCCAAGTGTCACGGGTGTGGTGAGACAGGTCATATGAGGAGAGATTGTCCTAAGGCTGGTGTTAGTCAGTCAGTGGGTTCTGTTTCACAGTCTGGGAACAAGAGGGATAGTGATGGGCGTCCGAAGGCGTAGGCTCGTGTATTTGAGCTTGATCAGCGTGGTGTTCCAGAGTCTACTTCGGTGATTGGAGGTACTCTCTCAGTTTTCGGTCATAGAGCTCGAGTTCTTATAGATCCGGGTCTACTCATTCATATGTCGCATCACATTTTATAGATCATTTATGTGTATTGCCTGCTCAGTTACCTTATGTTCTTGAGGTGTCTACACCGTTGGGTGATTGTATGTTGGCGTCTGAGGTCTATAAGAGTTGTGATGTACTTGTTTATGATCGGGTTTTGCATGCGGATTTGGTTGTAATGCCTATCCAAGATTTTGATGTGATATTGGGTATGGATTGGCATTGTGTTTACCATGCTTTAGTAGATTGCCGTCGCAAGAGGGTTACTTTTGCCATGCCCGGTATTCCGAAATTTGTGTTTACGGGTGATTATGCTTTGAATGGTATACATATTATTTCTGCTTTGCGCGCTAGGAAACTTCTATCTCAAGGGTGTACAGGGTATATTGCTTGTGTGCTTGATACTAGCATGTCTACTGTTAATAAAGAAGATGTACCGGTAGTTAATGAATTTCCGGATGTCTTTTATTGATTATGCATTACCTCCGACCGAGAGTTAGAGTTTTGCATTGAGCTATTGCCGAGGGACTTCACCTATCTCTAGAGCACCCTATAGGATGGCTCCGTGAGTTGAGAGAGTTGAAGGAGGCGATTTGCGAGGAAGCTTCTTGGATAGGGAGTTTATTAAACCGAGTGTTTCTCCGTGGGGTGCACCGGTGTTATTTGTGAAGAAGAAGGATGGTAGTTTGCGGTTGTGCATTGACTATCGTCAGTTGAACCAGGTTACTATAAAGAATAAGTATCCATTACGTCACATTGATTATCTCTTTGATCAGCTTCACGGGTCTATTGTGTATTCCAAGTTAGACTTGAGGAGTGGTTACCACCAGTTGAGGGTTCAGGCAGAGGATGTCCCGAACACAACCTTTCGTACGCGTTATGGCCATTATGAGTTTGTTGTGATGCCGTTTGGTTTGACAAACGCATCTGCCGTTTTCATGGACTTGATGAATAGGGTGTTTCATGAGTACCTTGATTGTTTTGTAGTGGTGTTCATTGATGATATCCTCGTGTACTCGAAGTCACGAGATGAGCATGAGCATCATTTGAGAGAGGTTCTTTCTGTGTTGCGTAAGAAACAGCTTTATGCTAAGTTTAGCAAGTGTTTGTTTTGGCTAGAACAGGTTGCTTTTCTTGGGCATGTTGTGTCTGGTGATGGTATCGCGGTGGATCCATCAAAGGTTGAGGCTGTTACCAAGTGGAAGACTCCTAGTACGGTGACCGAAGTCCGTAGTTTCTTGGGCTTGGCGGGTTATTACCGTAGGTTTATTGAGGGATTTTCCAAGATTGCTAATCCTATGACCAATCTTACTCAGAAGAAGTCTGCTTTTGTTTGGAGTGACAAGTACGAGGCTAGTTTTCAGGAATTGAAGAGGAGATTGACTACAACTCCTGTATTGGCATTGCCTAGCGGTTGTGTTGCGACCCGACCCGGATCCCAAGACGAAATCCCAAGGTCGTGCCGCTGGGAGACAAATAACAACAAACAAGTAGCAAATAATGGGTAGGGCCATAACGGCGATACGCCAACAACTCAAAACATATGCGGAGCGAAATAAAATAAAAGCAGTGGCGCAGAGGCTAACAAGCTTTGAAACTAAAAACAACCAAAGAGATAATTAATCTTTCGGTCAAAAATTCGACTCGCGTGCGCAACATTGGGCACGTAGGACTAATCTCCTGTCATGCAATTCAATATATAGCATAATATAAACCAAGTCATCGTGCTGAAGCTCTTGCGGGAGCAACATTACACTAAGTCTAAGACTCTAGTCTAACAACTCAACGGCTAAAAACATGCCGGAGAACAAACATAATATTTAACCAATAATATAACTTACTGAAACATAATCACCAATTAACCAAGCGCGACTGACATAAGTCGGCTACCAACAACATAAGTACTAACAATTATAAGTACTAACAACAAGAAAGCATATAGAAGTATAACCACCAATATACATCAAGCACGACTACTACTTGTCGGCTACCAAAAGAATAGGCTAAACCACAATTACAAATATTACAATTCACATTTTGGTTTGCTACCCATCATGAAGTTTACATAACTTCATCTTTCTCAACGGTCTTACAAAAGAAAACAAACTATCTAAGTAGCAACCTTGTCAAAAGAATAGCCGTCAACGTAACCTTCTCGATTTACTTGGATCGCTCGTGCGACTCGGATCTAGGGAAAAAATGTGACGACGGCTTGACGGATCTCAATCACGAGATCCCAAGGTCGTGCCATCGGGACAAACTAAGAGGCAGACAAGCACACTGCTAAGCATAATGGTGCGAGTCAAAAGCGAAGCCAACAAGCTCAAGACAGGAAGGTAAAGCCATAACGGCGATACAGGAAAGTAATAACCCAAACCTGCGGAAGCAAAACCATAATGGAACCCGAGCTAACAAGCTCCTAATAATAAACAACCAAAGAGATGGTAAATCTCTCGGCCCAAACGGCAGCGGCGTGGCGCAACATTAGACACGCACAACAAACCATCGGCAACCAAGGCGGCAAATATCAAAATCCCACAGCACGATAAACAACACTCCAGCGGCTATAACTTGCGGAGGAAAAATTCAACTATAGCAATATAATTAATGCTAAACCACCAACCAAATCTCACGACCAATAACATCGGAGGATCCACAACAATATACCAAAACTAGAACAAAGCGAGCTACACATGCTCGAAAGCGACAAAGGAATAAATTCTAAGGATACAAAAGGCTCGGCTCCCAAATACACAACCATAACATACTACTACATTCTACCCAAGTAAAGTCTACATAACTTTACATTCGAGCCTCACAAATAAATAACATAATAATAAATAACTCCAAGCTTTTGACTTGGAAGACCACACTAAAAGTCGTTATCCGGCAGCTAGCGGCTAACGGATCACGCACACACTAGGAAAACAATCACACGGTGAGTCATAATGACGGTAAGTTTCTAAATGCAACATGTGGCATATTATGACATGGCATGGCATAAATGCACAATCATATAAAATCATGGTATCATGCTAGTATACCATCATGAAACATGTACTTAATTTTTAAAACACATAAACTCACATAAATCAAGTAGCATTTTATCTTTCATATAAATGCTCATAAATAAACATGTAACGATAAACATAATCGAACGTTACAATCAAATCGGGTGCAAAACCCAACCAACTTACCATGAGATCAAACCTCAAACCATGATCGGGCTCAATTCCCAATCAATTATACCAGGGTTTCCTCCCAAATAATCTCAACTCATCGGTTTCCCTTAATGAGTACTCGTTACATTCATCGGTCTCGGGATGAGAAATGGGAGCTCGAAAGTAGGCTAGATGGCTCTCTCTCGAGACCACATCCCACTATTGGCCAAATAGTGAGGAGAAAAGGACCCAATGCAGCGATTCATAGCGATTGTTCCCAAAGACTATGACTCGTCCCATTGCCGACACAACAACCAAACCCCGCCATTTGGACTCTAAACCAAATGATCAAGTAGATATTTACTTGTACAAACCAATGAGACCAAGTTCATAATTATCGGACTCATTAAACCATGTAGGAGATAATGCTTTACAACAATCTCATAAACCATGCACATAATTGCATATAAACAAGTAGGGCATAATGCTCCACAAAATCCCATAACCCATGCACATATTTGCATATAACCATTGTGTTAAACTAACTTACAAGTTTAGTTTAAAAACAACATATTGAGGTATTCATTATTCCTCAAGTCATAACCAGATCAAGTATAGCTTACAAGCTTAATAAAATATAATGTGAGGTTTTCCATAATCCTCAACTCAAACAAACCAAGACTACTACGCTAGTCTCAAAATATCCACAATTCAGAGACTTATTATTTAGTCTTTATTTAAGTACACCGGACTCAATCATAGTCTAATCGTCATACATGATCGATAACACCAACACCATACTTAAAACATCACGACTACTCAGTAGTCACTTGCGAGTGTTTTGTTTTCATATGCAACAAAAATCCTTGAGAAGAGGATTCTCTCTTAATCTTCTTTTAAATAATCTCGTGACCTTATGTGGGTCTCCATTGTCCCATGCTCTAACAAGCATGCTTAAAATATATTTCTAGTTAGCCTCCATAACATAAGTGTCGCCATAGGATACAACCAAAACCCGGTGTGCACAAACATAACCCAAACAAACTCAAACATTGTTGGGTTTCAACCCAAGGCTCTTAGTCATTTTATTAGCCTTATAACGACTCCGTTGAGTCTCACTAACACATTTCATTCTTTATGTGTTCTATAAATTCACACCGTAATAATTTCTTAAAGTTTACAACCAAATCTCAGTAGTCATTCGGGCTTAATTCCCAAGACTAAAAATCCACAAAACACATCACAATCACCACATTTAAAGTTTGGAAGTTATGTTCTTCACTCCATTAACCAAGCGAAATCCAATCGGTTGGATTTCAACCCAAGTTCAATTAGCACATAATCGAACTTATAATGACTCATTGAGTCCAATCTACCCTTCTAAAATTTTAGGGCATAGAAGCCATGGGTCTCAATTCCCCTATATTCATAACTATCAACAATAGTCATCATCCGGGTTCGTTTAACTCACATAAACCCAACAAATTACTTAAATGCAACTTAGAACAAATTGGACATCTTGTGCCTAAATTCATTCAAGTCACCTTACCAATCATAATTCCCAATTCATGATTAAATCATACAACATGGTTAAATATACTCTATTAAGCATATAAAACATAGTAATCAAGCTCACATCAATAATTTGCAAGCTAAACAAGATTGGGGCAAAACACCCTCCAAGTATCTCAACCAAACCAACTTCAATACTCATGGATAATCAACATACCCAAGTTCAATAGACTAATTAGAACATGAATTTCACATATTTCATGGTCTCACATAGGTCAATCAAGTTCTAACATCAATTTGTAAACCTAGGGTTCATGCATCTTCTACCCCTAACAATGGCTTCCATTGACCTCACATAGCACAATTGATTGTTTCCCTAGGGTCAATGGAGCCCAAAGAAGGAGAAATAGGGTAGAAACTTGCAAAAGCCAGCCCTTACAAACGCCATACCGAAATCAAAGAGATGAAGTCGTTCTCCTCTTCTCTCTCTTCAAACTTGGTGAATGGGGAAGAAGACTCCTAATGTGGTCTCCAATCAGCCCTTCAAGCCTAGAAAATCCGCCCTTTCTGGCTCTCTCTCACGCCGCGAGGTCTGTTCGCAGAAGACGGGAGGAGAAGTAAATGCGGCCGAACAAATGAGAAAGGATCTTGGTGTTTTGATTATATATGGGGGATTAATTCCAATCACCACTAATCCACTAAAATCCTCTAATAATGATTAGGACTAGTTTTAAGGTTAAGTAGGTGGGTTTAAGTTAGGTTTAGAATGGGTTTAATTTTGTAAATTCGGACAATGCACAAAAGCGAGGCAAAATCCGTAACTAGGATTCGGGGGACCAATGCGGTAGCATCACCCTTGCATGATGCGGCGCATCATCTTTGTTCAGCTTCCGCCTTTTCTTGTTTCCTTGCTCGGTTTCGATGGTTCCGCATGCATCCTCGAGCCTTAAAGCCGAAATGACTCACAATTGAACCCCTAAAGTCCTCGAAAATTAAACTAATCCATCCAAGTCTCAAACCAATTTTTAAAGTAGGTCTAGACTCCATAAACAACACAAAACAACTCGAGGGGCAAAACCGGCGCAAGGCGTAACAACTTGCTATCTAAACGTCGAATGAAACATAAGCAGAGCGGATAACAACCCATGATTGTAAACACCTATTAGGGCTACAAAATAGGCCTGAAAGCCTCGGATGATACCAACGAGATAGGGGAAATAAAGTTCACGTTCGCCG
>CM028384.1:69710306-69756010 GCA_013146195.2 Codonopsis lanceolata | reverse complement strand
TTTTACTGTTAACTATTATTTTTGTTTGTAAATTATTTTGATTTTAATAAATTTTACATTTTTTTTTGTTTTATTGACTTCGTAACTATTATTTTGCTTTTTATTTTTAAAAATTAGTTTTATGGGAAAAATTTGTTCCATAATTTTTTATTATTTTGATTTTAATAACTTTCATTACATTTTTTTTGTTTTATTGACTTCTGTAACTATTATTTCGTTTTATTTTTAAAATTAGTTTTAGGAAAAAAATTGTTCCGTAATTTTTTTTATTATTTTGTAACCTTTAAATTGTTGTTTGTTTTATTGAATCTATTATTTTTGTTCTATCAAATATTTTTATTTTGTAATTTTGTTTTTACATAACTATTTTTATCAATTTGTTTAAAACTTTTGTTCTTGTAAATTATTTTTATAATTTTACTAACCTCAGTTTAAATTATTTTTGTTTTATTGACTGTAACTATTATTTTGTTCCATAAATTTTTTTTATTTAACTAATGTATTTTTTGTTTTACATAGCTATATTTTAAGAATTTGTTTTAAATTTTGTTCCGTAAATTATTTTATTATTTTTAGTAACCTGGTTTAAATTTGTTTTTGTTTTTATTGACTTTGTAACTATTATTTTTGTTCCATCAAATATTTTTATTTTACTAACGTATTTTTGTTTCACATATATTTTTAAGAATTTGTTTTAAACTTTTGTTCCGTAAACTATTTTATTTTACTAACCTCCGCTAAATTATTTTTGTTTTGTTGATTCAGTAACTTTTATTTTTATAGTGGTTTGTTCCATAAATTATTTTTATTTTACTAACCTCTTATATTTTTGTTTCTTGACTCGAACTATTATTTTTTTTTAGTTACTATTTTTTATGTTTAAAGAGAGAAAGATGTTTAAACATAATTAATAGAGAGTTTTGTAGAATGATGGTGATGTAGTTCGATTTTGAAAATATAGAGGAAAGTTTTTGGGGTTTGTTCCAGAGAGAAATGAAAAAATACAACCAGAGAAGGTAGGAAATAGTAAGTGTGAAATAGTAACTCAAAAGTCAATAATTTAAAAGTGAGATTTTGGAGGAGAAATCCACCTTGTCATTATATATATATATATATATATATATATATATAGATTTTGATTTTAATAACTTTCATTACATTTTTTTTTGTTTTATTGACTTTCGTGAGAACTATTATTATTTTGTTTTATTTTTAAAATTAGTTTTGTGGAAAAAAAATTGTTCCGTAATTTTTTTTTATTATTTTGTTAACCTCAGTTTAAATTGTTTTGTTTTATTGGCTCTGTAACTATTATTTTTGTTCTATCAAATATTTTTATTTTACTAATGTAATTTTGTTTTACATAACTATTTTTAATAATTTGTTTAAAACTTTTGTTCGTAAATTATTTTTATAATTTACTAACCTCGTTTAAATTATTTTGTTTTATTGACTCAGAACTATTATTTTGTTTCATAAAATTTTTTTTATTTAACTAATGTATTTTTTGTTTTACATAGCTATTTTTAAGAATTTGTTTTAAATTTTTGTTCCGAAATTATTTTTATTATTTTAGTAACCTCGGTTTAAATTGTTTTTGCTTTTATTGACTTTGTAACTATTATTTTTGTTCCATCAAATATTTTTATTTTACTAACGTATTTTTGTTTCACATATATATTTTTAAGAATTTGTTTTAAACTTTTGTTCCGTAAACTATTTTATTTTACTAACCTCCGCGTTAAATTATTTTTGTTTTGTTGATTCAGTAACTTTTATTTTTATAGTGGTTTGTTCCATAAATTATTTTTATTTTACTAACCTCTTATATTTTTGTTTTCTTGACTCCGGAACTATTATTTTTGTTTTAGTTACTATTTTTTATGTTTAAAGAGAAAAAAATGTTTAAACATAATTAAAGAGAGGAGATGATGGTGATGAGTGAGAAAATATAGAGGAAACGGGAGAGAGAAATGAAAATACAACCGTAGAAGGTAGGAAAGAGTACGCGTGAAATAGTAACTCAAAGTCAATAATTTAAAAGTGAGATTTTTGGAGGAGAAATCCACCCTTGTCATTATATATATATATATATATATATATATATATATATATATATATATATATATATATATATAGATTTTTGTTTTGTTGATTCAATAACTTTTATTTTTATAGTGGTTTGTTCCATAAATTATTTTTATTTTACTAACCTCTTATATTTTTGTTTTCTGACTCCTGAACTATTATTTTTGTTTTAGTTACTATTTTTTATGTTTAAAGAGAAAAAATGTTTAAACATAATTAAAGAGAGAGATGATGGTGATGAAAGTGAGAAAATATAGAAACGGGAGAAAAATGAAAATACAAACTGACAACCAGAGAAGGTAGGAAAGAGTAAGTGTGAAATAGTAACTCAAAAGTTAATAATTTAAAAGTGAGATTTTGGAGGGAGAAATCCACCCTTGTCATTATATATATATATAGATTTGATCAGAGCTATTAGTTAGACCCTGAACTCTTTTATAATATAGACTAAATTTTATGTCATAAGCACGGCGTCAGTATGAGACGGTGTCAGTATTCAAAATAAATAATTTAAAATTAACACATTTTGGTAATTAGTTAAAACAATATGATTATCCAACAATGAAAAAAAAATTAAAAATTAGTTTTGTAATTTTTTTTAGGGAAACAAGGGAGTACCTACTAGATTTTATTAATAGAAATAAAATAACAAACTTGAGGGGGACAACAAACCTTGCCCTTGAGAGAAACGTTATATAATGAAGAGAGAATGATACCTGAGTAATATAAGGAAAATTAAATGTTTTAACCATCGGTCTGAACTGAAACCAAACCAAACCAGCATTTGGTTCGGTTTGGTCAAAGACTACTCGCTTCCTAAGGTTTCAAAAAATAAAAACCATGTTCTGGTTCGGTTCACGGTTTTTGGTGTCGAACCAAACCAAACCGAACCGAACCGAACCAAAACAAACCAATATATTTTTATTTATTTATTATATAATATATATTATATTACATTTATTAACTATTTTGAACATTTGATTTATTCATAATATATATATATATATACGCATACTAAATCAAACAAAAATTTGATTGTTGGAGAACTATTATTTCTTCCATTGTTTGTGTTTATTTTAGAATTTGTATTGTTTTATTTATGATAATTTGTTGTTAATAGGTTATTTCCTAATTTTGATGTTAATTCCAAATTAAAATCTGATTTTTATTGTTATTTTTAATATTGGTTAATTTCATTAAAAATAATTTATATAAACCACAAAACCGAACCAAACCAAACCAAACCGAGTTGTTCGGTTCGGTTCGATTCGGTTTGTTTCGTTTCGTTTCGTTTCGTTTCGGTTCCAAATCTTACTTGGTTCGGTTCGGTTTGAGATTTTTGGAACCACTAAGAGGCGGTTCGGTTTGTGGTTTTGATATAAACCAAACCAAACCGAACCACTTACACCCCTAAGGAAAATGATACAAAGAAAGAAAATGATACAGAGTATAGGAAGACAAACGTAAGAATTAAGTTAGATATCTTCTATATTGTTACCGAGATTCATGAAATCTAGCAATATCTTGGTTAATAATTAACTTTTTAGAAAGACTTAATCCTGGTCAGTAATTATATTTTGTAAAAATGAATCTTGACCAGTAATTAACTTTTCAAAAAGACCGAACTTAATTATAATATAGATTTTATTTCCACCGCATTGATTGTTTACGGGTGAAATTGGGGCCGGTCTCATGTGTACATTTTTCATGAGCTTTATTCCTTTATAATAGACCGTTTTCAAATTATTTTTTATATTTATAATTATCTTCTTTTAAAACTTTATCGGTTAAGAAAATATTTTACCACTTTATCCTTACTTTTTTTATATATTTTAATTATGGCCACATACTCAAGGACATTAAAGAAAACCATACATTTCACCAATATTTATAATTCAATCAATTTATTTTTCATAAACGGTATGTCGAGTCAACCAAGACAATATTTTAAAAACTAGGGAGTATTTTTTAGAACCAATAAAATTGACATTGCGACGGAATGTCTTCCCCTTAATAAAATCCAATACGTGCGTGGAACATTATTTATGTATCGCGATTTAGAAATTATGAATCGTGATTTAAAATTGTGCATCGTGAATCTAATTTGTATATTACAATAAATGACAAAAAAAAAATCTGAGCCTCTTAATAGTGTCTAAATGACATTTTTTTTGGCCAAAAAAACGTGTGTTGCGGGTTCCAAAAATGGAGCTTAAACTTCAGTAACAAATATTTAGGAGTCTGTTTTCAGTTTACACCTATTACTATATCAAGATTTAGATCAAACGAATCCATTGACACACAATTCGTGGGAGATGATGTGCACAAAAAGATTACCGGATTGTATTAAGTAATAAAGTTTGTAAGTACGAGTCGATTCCACGTGAAATGTACGTAATTTTCACTTCAACTAATTACTAAAATTTGGCTAACTAACTATATTTGAGTTTAAAAAAAAAATTAAAAACTTAAAATAAAAACAAACTAAAAGTAAGCAATTAAAATTACATTAGCACGGAAATGGTTTGACAATATCAAATTAAGATTTAAAAGATACGATTGTATTATTTTTAATTTAACCGGTGTCTAATCTAATTCCTCTCTATTTTTCTTTAAATCAGGACATGGTTGTCAGACACACACTAATATTTGTTACGAATTGTCGTTACTTATAACAAACCTAGCTATGGGCTCATCACGATCGTAACATAGAGAAGAAAATAGTAGTGTATTAGATCAAGTATCCAATAACTGTCTATGCACGATCTCCCCTCAATCTTACGTCACGTAAACATCTATTGTGATTTTCGGAACAATATAAAGGGTTGTCACTTCATATTCTATCATTCCAGTGATCATTCAATTGTTGGCTACGTTAGAATTATGAACACGCAATAATAGCAAACACATGGATAAAACTTTATAAGAGATTTTGTCTCTATTTTTCTATAAATCATGACGATAGCCGAGAACACGAAATTAGTTACTAAGAGTTTGCGCTACATATAGCAACCCTAATTTCCCATACTTTGCAAATGGCTTAGACGCATAAATCGCGAGTCAAGACAAGTTCTCACGAGGGTTATCAGTGTGTGTCACCAAAAACCAACTATTAAATTGATTGGTTTGAAATGTAATGTAGCTCTCGCGGATCTAAAATATTTTTAAAATCATTTAATTAATGATAACTCAATTAAAGGTATTAAATCCACACAATAATAATTGAGGCATGCTTGTGTGTGTGTGTGTGTATATATATATATATATATATATATATATATATATATATATATATATATATATATATATATATATATAATGACAAGGGTAGATTTCTCCCTCCAAAATTTCACTTTTAAATTATTAACTTTTCAGTTACTATTTCACTATTTTTCTCTCCTATCTTCACTGGTTATATTTCTCTTTCTCTCCCCCGTCTTCTCCTTATTTTCTTTCTCATCACCACCATTTCCTCTCTTTTAATTACGTTTAAACATTTTTTCTCTCTTTAAACATAAAAAATTGTAACTAAAACAAAAATAATAGTTCCGGAGTTAAGAAAAACAAAAATATAAGAGGTTAGTAAAATAAAAATAATTTATGGAACAAGTCACTATAAAAATAAAAGTTACAGAATCAACAAAACAAAAATAATTTAATGTGAAGGTTAGTAAAATAAAATAATTTACGGAACAAAAGTTTAAAACAAATTCTTAAAAATATATACGTAAAACAAAAATACGTTAGTAAAATAAAAATATTTGATGGAACAAAAATAATAGTTACATAGTTAATAAAAACAAAAACAATTTAAACTGAGTTTACTAAAATAATAAAAATAATTTACGGAACAAAATTTTAAAACAAAAAATAGCTATGTAAAACAAAAATACATTAGTTAAATAAAAATATTTGATGGAACAAAAATAATAGTTACGGAGTCAATAAAATCAAAATAATTTAAACTGAGGTTAGTAAAATTATAAAAATAATTTACTGAACAAAAGTTTAAAACAAATTCTTAAAAATAGTTATGTAAAACAAAAATATGTTAGTAAAATAAAAATATTTGATGGAGCAAAAATAGCAGTTACAGAGTCGATAAAACAAAACAATTTAAACTGAGGTTAGCAAAAAAATAATAAAAAATTACGAAACAATTTTTTTCCCTAAAACTAATTCTTAAAAATAAAACAAAAATAATAGTTACGAAATCAATAAAACAAAAATATATAATGGAAGTTATTAAAATCAAAATAATTTATAAAACAAAAATAATAGTTAACGGTAAAAATAATTTCGTTATTTTGATTTTAGCTTATTTTCTTCTCTGAAATTTATTTATTCATAAAATACAAATATAATTTAATAAAAGTAATCATTCAAAAGGAAGAACTTATTTGAGTTCATATTCTATTTGAAGGGCGGAAAAAATTTAAGTTTGTTCAAAAACATTTATTATACAGAGTTTTTGAATAGTATAAAGTGTTCGGGGTTGTCAGGCCATGAATTGACATTTAAAATTAGTGTTCCAGTAATGTTATTGAGAAACATTGACCATGTTGTAGGGTTGTGTAATTAAATAAGACTAATCATCATAAATCTTGAGTATCATATTGTTGAAACAAAATTTTTGAAAGGAAGCAATGTTGGAGAAAAATATTTTTATCCCAAGATTGTCATTAATTATATCCGATGTAAGACTATGTTTCAAGTTCCAGAGAAGACAATTTACATTGCTGGTATCATATGCAATGACAATTAATAAGTGTCACAGTCAATAATTACACGTAGGTCTCTATTTGAAAAAAAAAAAACAATATTTAGCAATGGACAGTTACATGTCGTAGTTTCTAGAGTAACAAATTATTTTTGTTTGAAGATATTGATAGACGGTGAAGATGAAAAACCAACTAATAAGATAATAAATGTTGTGTATAAAGAATTTTTTTAGAATCTATAATAATTAGTTATATAATTATGTGTAATTGTTAATGAACCGATCCTCCTTATTTTGTTTATGTACGATTAGTTGTCGTACGTTTAACGCACGAGTTAAAAAAAACTAGTTAAATATAAAGAAAGAGACACTAAACATTTTTATCACTTTATTTTTACTTTTTCTGCATATTTTAATTATCATTACATGTTGAAGGGTATTAAAGAAAATCACATATTACATCATTATTTATAATACAATCAATTATTTTTTTAAACAATGTGCTAAAATAAAGATGACGATTATTTAAAAACCGACGAAATATCTAAAATTACTAAATTAGTACAATAGTATTTTTTAAAAAAAAAAAAAAAGCATTGGAGTATTTTAAATTGAAAGAGATATATATTGTACTTGTACAGTTGTACTAGCAGGGGGCGACAAGACCCGAAACTGAAATTAAGTGAAACCCAAGATAGAGTGGAAGCTGAAAAGACCCGATTGTGGATTTGTGCTTTTGATTCTTTGTTGAATTCAACAACCCAAGCTAGCTGTGTGTGTGAGAGAGAGAGAGAGGAAGAAAATCTACTGTGTCCACGGCATGTGATGTGAGGTGAGCCAAAAGGACACCTTATTTTACTCTGCTCCTACATAGCTGGAGCTTATCGTGCTATTGTGTTATTTTTGTATCCTACTGTCGTATTTTTATTTTATCTATCTTATTTGATTATAAATATAATAATAAATATTACTTTGAATATATTAATAATTTTATATTTTATGTCGTGTCGTGTCGTGTCGTATTGGTCTTATCGTGTCATTTGTTTCTGTAATCGTGTTTTATAATCGTGTCGTGCTATCGTATCGTGTCAGTCATTGACAGCCTCCTAGAGCCTATAAATACTTTAAGTTTACTCAAAAACTGTTTTACAATTTTTTTTTTTGTTATAAGACTGATATTTTTTTTATTTGTCAGTGTGTCAGTGAGTTGAGTTGTGATTGAGTAAGACTCCGTTTTACAAATCAAAATCCATAAAACTGTCTTACAAAAGGCTTATTCTTAAATTTATCTACCCAACTCATAAACATTTTAGAAATAATTGTGAGTCGGTCCCTTTTCAAAGATTTGAAACAGTTCAAGTACAATGTTTTTTTTTTCAACCGTAAAAGTCATTTTTCATTATTTTCTTCCTTAAATGTCATCTGTCATCAACGAGCTGCAACTGCTTTGTTTCATCTCACTCCTTCATTTTCTTCAAAATAATCTCTCTATATTTGTGAATATCATTCATCTTCTTCAAAATAATCTCTCTGTTTGTGAATCGAGTCTCCTAATTTTCTCGATGAGGATCTCATGGAAAGAAAACCTTCTTCGCATTACCATGGGAAATGCGCTGACAGCCTATCAAATGTCTTGGAATAAATCGCGAATTGAACTTCCTTCTGTCTTTGGTGTACTAGCTTCCATCTATCTAAGCTAAGGAAGTCTTGAATGAATGCTAGATTCATTAGAAAGAACCTATTGTTAAATATTTTATTCTTTAACAATATAGCTATAAAAATTATACATTCATTTTAAAAATTAATTTAAAGAAGAGACACGATACAATATCAAAAATTCAAATAAATTACATGAATAAAATATTAAATTGATCGAAAACTAATACTATCATCATCCCAAAATTATTGTCATATTTGACCCGCGGACACACATTTTAAGGAAAATAATTGACTTGATTATTAATATTGAGCTCCGTTTGTTTCACAAAAAATAACTTCTAGAAAATTAAAAGATTTCATTTTCAAACATTTGGTAAATATTTTGAAAATATGTTGGAAAACATTTTTGGGTGTTTAGCAAACACGAAAAATATTGAATTTTTTTTTGAATAAATACAAAAATTATATCCGAATATTAATGTCCATATTGAATATACACTAATATTTAAGATAGTATTGAACTTTATATAATTTTCCTTTATCATTGGTGGTGTCAAATCAACAAGGTCTATCTCTTTTCAGTTTTACAAATACGAATAAAAAAAATTGATTATTGATATGAAAAAAAAAGTTTTTAAAAAGAAAATGATAATGCTTGTACCGTCCCTAAATAATATAGTAGACACTAATTTTATGACGTAGTGAATATTTATTAAAATTATAATTTATAAATAGTGTGCACAAATAGAATTAAAAAATTCATTATATTTTTTAAAAATTATTTGTTGAGCGTAATATTTAATGTGTATGTAAATATATGTAATTGTGAAAGGGGGCGGAGGGATGCTCGAACATTGTGAAAATAACTTACGGAGAAGGAATCCCTAAGTCATTTTCCTGAAGAAAAAAAATGTTTCATTTTCCGTTGACTACATTTTCCAGTGGTAAACAAACACCGAAAAATGAAGAAAATGTTTTCCGGGAGTATAACCCATAATTAAAGTAGGAAAAACTAGGGCTGGCAAAAGTCCCGCTTTTCATGACCCGAACCGACATGTGAAGACCCTACCCGGACCCAAACACAGAATCCCAAGGTCGTGCCGCCAAAAGAAGCTAAACAACCGACAAGTATCTGCTAAGCATGATGACAAAAGTCAAACAGTCGAGCTATGCGAGATCCAACAACGAAGTAAAGCCATAACGACGATACATGGAAAACAAATTTCAAAAATGCGGAAGCAATAATAGAAGAGTGTTCGAGCTATCGAGCTCTAAACTAAACACAACAAAAGAGATAGTAAATCTCTTGGCCCAAAAAGTTGAATCACGTGACGCAACAATGCGCACGTGCAACAAACCATCGACAACACAAAGTCGGCGAAACAACAAGAACCCAACCCGATATATAAAAACCTCAACGGCTACACAAGCCGGAGATAACAACAATAACTAATATTGAATGCCCCGTGGCAACTGCATGCCCGAGAGACAACTAAATAAATATTATTGACTAAAGTACACAAGCTCGACGATACATGTCGGCTACAAAATACAACCAACATAAATACCCAAGTGTTCTACCTGACCATAAAGTTTATATAACTTTACATAAAGTCAACCTCACAAGAATAACAACATACATAATGTAAATAACGATGCTATAATGAAATGAGACTCCACGAGCTACTACTTGGAAGAGCCGGCTACTACTAGCATGAACCACACGATCTCATCTCGATCTATCGACCAACTGCGCAATGCTACAGTCACGATCTACTCGGTCTCTATGCGGCTAATGAGCAATTGCACACTAAAACAAAGTATGGAGTGAGTCATAATGACCCAGTGCGCTACTACAAATAACATCATAATATGCACAGTTATTAAATAATCATGGCATCATGCTACTACAATAAAACCGTGAATCGTGTATCATAATATTCTCGATGCTTCACAAAAATATCCTTTTTTTTTTCTCTTCTTCTTTCCAAAACCTTCATGTTGTCTAGTGATAATCACTTAGATGCATAAAACAACAATATAACCTTTTCTTTCCTTTTTTTCAAATCATTCATGCAACAATATGATAATCATACAAATGCATATAAACCACAATATAAATAAGAGTTTACTTATCTGATTTTAACAAACCACTTAAATCAGGATGTGCTTCCTTGATCCGCTTCTATCGCGTTGCTCCTGCAAATCACGTGCACAATAAACATGTGCCCTCGATACTGATTCCCTGGTATCGACGTCCCCGAGACATCTCCGCTTGAAAACCATAGCTTCCAAGGATATGCTTTACTTGCTATAAACAATGGATAGCTACTTCCCCACCATGGCCACAATGGAGGCGTGTAGACTCCTAGTCTCCGATATGACGACCCATGGTGACCACGAATCCCATAATTCGTGAAGGTGATGCGTCATCCTATCATTGACTAACCACATAACAAAACCTGATAAGGCTCCTATATCTGGCTACCTTATCAAAACCAAAACTCAACAAGGCTCCAATATCCGATCACCCTGTCCAAACCAAGCAGGTTAGTATTCCTACTTAAACATACTACCTTACACATACTAGAAGGTAATCAATATCACATACATGCATATATTTGCAAGTATAACACATATAACAAGACTAATTATTTAGTCTATCATCCAAATATACATTGAGTTCATAACGATCCTCAAACACAACATTATAAATCCGGATTGAGTTCCTAATCAATCCATGTCAAGTATGTTTCACACTCTACTAACATATTACAATCATGCATATCTATGTCATGAATTAATACTCATATATACCGAGGTGACTAACTTAGTTCTAACCTCAATCCATACATCAAGAGTAGTTATTTAGTCTAAGAACATTCATTATTCATTGAGATCTACAATGATTCCAAAAAACATAAACCTACCGAGACCGTAATTACTTAACCTTCAACCACAAACCAAGACTATCATAAGTCTAACAGCACTTAATCGATGAGCTCCTCATGGATCCCCAAGATAAAATTTTACCGAGGTCGTATTATAATCGACCCCAAACCACATACCAAGACTATATTTTTAGTCTATAAGCAATCACGCATTGAGGTCCTTAAGGATCCTCAATACAAACCCGTCAAGACTACTCAGTTAGCCCCACGACAACTCCCAAAAACAAGACTATATACTTAGTCTCCTAAATCATTTCATATCGAACTTCTATTAGTTCTTTCTCATAGCGTATACATCGATACATTCAAACCCACACTCAAGGCGTAATATGACTATCAATAGTCAAATTCTCCCAAGTGTCCACTACGTACACTTCATCGCATCTCGACTGAAATGGTTATCCATCCGTCGGTTCACCTATACTATTACATAGAGACTCTGAAGTAGTCTGCTGATAATCTGTGCCCTAAAGTGCACGCACAATGTCACTACTTGCGAGTTGCTTCATCTAAATCAACTTATTCCCGAACTTACAAAGTTTGATTATCCGGCTTACTAACTTAGTTAAGCCCAAACACAATGTTTAAAGACTACAAGGTCTAGGTGTCACTTTGAACACACAATAACAAGACCACACGGGTCAACACAACCGAGACCAACTCGTCTCAAATTTCGTAGGATTCAAACACTTCTTACTCTCGTGTTAAGCCCATCCTAAATCGACTCTTTTGAATCTAGTCTCAATAATTCATACTCGGATCGTTCTCGACCTAAGTTCCCAAAATACCTTTATAATATAAATAAGACGATGTCCAAGGTCTGACTGTCACAATTCATCCAATTCAAGCCTGATTCATTGATGGCATTGACTACAACTCGAGACTAATAATTAGTCTTGAATCACCGAGGGACCGAAGGGGGTAAACTCTCGACACATACGATGGAATGATCAATGGACTACGTTCCCAAACCTTCCACAAACACCCCAGGGTCATTACCCAACCCTCAATTAAGTCGATGTACTATCGCGCACGACCAAAGACTCAAATGAGTCGACATATGGAATAATTACCCAAACATTATAAAACCAAATGTATATACAAGGACTTCATTTGGAGTTCTAAACCATTAAACACCACAATTTCACCAATTCGGTCTCACCGACCAATTCTCGAGATCTCATAATTGAGATCCAACTAACACGAAAAATCGTAAGAATTTATCCTAGGGATCAAAACAACATCTTAAATACATAATGGACTCCGTTGAGTCAAAATACAAATTTCCAAATTCTAGGGCAAAGTATAATTTTGGGATTCTAAGTTCACCCGAGTTTCTAAACCTAATGACAACCAATTTCCATTCACCATTTACTCCAATCAACCCAACAAACCCATTTTGGTTCAACCCCACATGTTCACCAACCGAAACCCCACATAAACATATCATCTAGACATGTATTAACACATTAAATCAAGAGAAACACATCTCTAACAACCTAGCATCAAAATGGGCTAGAGAGAGAAAGTAGGGGGTTTAGTAACGTACCTATTTCGACCAATAAACTCGAAAGAAAATGAAAACAAACCAAGGGGAAATGATCTCCTCATTAAGGGCTTCACGATGGTGGTCTCGGCTTGTCGATCGGTTGGCCTGAACTCCGGAAATCACCAGAATCCTTCATGGACACTTACCTTTCTCTCTCTCTCTCTCTCTCTCTCTCTCTCTCTCTCTCTTTCTCTCTTTAAATTGACATGTTGGATGCAAAAATGAGGGATAGAGGGAGACTTTAGATTTATATGAGGGAGTTGGGCACCAAAATACCCTCAAATGGGTCGCCACGAATGAAGGAGAGGGGTTATTGAGGGGTAGGATAGACAATTCATGTCAAAAATAAAAACTGCAAAATGCTGCCGTCGGGACCTTGCGGTCGCAAGCCTCCCCTTACATGCGGTCGCATCCCCTTAGGTTCCAACTTGTTGATAAAACTGTAACTCTTGCGGCCGCAAGTCCCAAAACCAATGCTGCCGCAAGAGCCCCTGAACCAAAAACTCTCTAAAAAAAGTCCTAAAAGACCCTAAAGGTTCCCACAACAATCGGGGATGATCCCACGATCAAAACAAAGCCAAAAGGGACCCAAACAATCGCCGACACAACACACACGAACACGAACAACGACGACATATGTCGAACACAAACCGAGCAAGGTCAATCTATGAACCGAGCTACCGAACATCGATCCAAATCATGTTTAATATGTCTAGCTAACTTGGGAGGTAACTCACCAAAGTCGTTCACAAAAGTAAGCAAACAACACTCGATCAAGTCGAGTAACGAATGACGTTAAGTCGCATAGTTGTATTCTAACATACTCATGAGCGCAAGGTGAAGAACTTAAGGATATTGGCCCCATCTCGGCCTACCCAAACACAAAAGTGTTGCACGATGAGTCCATCGTGCGGGCAAGGTGGTACACGAAGATCTCGGGTGTTACATGATATAATCCTGATCTCGACTTATTTCAAGATGGTATTCGAAATAATTATCAATCCCGTCGAGATTCCAGATCCGACCCGACTAAATTTATTTATTTATTTTTAAAAAATATTGTGAGTGTTTTTTAAATTCCGGAGGATAGTTGGTGGATATGATTTACCAAGCCAAGAGACTATCTTTCAAATAATGTCTATTTTGTGTTTGCTAAAACTACTTAATGGTGTTTGTTAATTCTATAAATTTATTTTCATAATGTTGTGTTTTTTTTTTGTCTATCACGTTTTTGCACTTAGTGCAGCTCTTCTTCTGCGAGTGAGGGGGTGCATTTTGTTCATAATGACAGATTCATCAATACCTACCATCAAGTAAATATTCAAGTTGTAGATATTTGCATACTTTAGATTTACTTAAAACCATTAAGGTAAAACAACGAGTTTAAATCATGAGTTACTAAAACCTTAGGCTGTTTTACTTAGACGTGTATCAAGTCTATCCTATCTAGCTGAAACCTTCAGCATATAGATACCCATTATTGTTTGCACAACAGATACCACCTAGACATCGTTAAGCAGTCTTCGTTAAATTAAAATAAATCTATCTTCTTAAACTTAGTCATCAGCAACTAGCAGTTGCTGATACCACAACATCTACTTAATTGCTTAATTTATCTATCTGCTGAACATTATACATTGTTGGAACACTGCTTTAAAAATTCCTAGACTCTAAGTCTTCAACTTTTAAAAGGATTCCAAACAGTATCATATTGAACACTTGGCCTTCACGTGCAAATTTTTAATTATTATCTGGCCATCATATTTCTAACATAGAACTATTCATATGAAGACTTTTTATGTCTTTCTTAAATGTTCTACAGTATTTCATGTCTACTAGTTAACCACCCTATTTATTATCTAATGTTAGGAGATATCATCTAAACTTCTACAAGATCTCTGCGCATTTAATGAAAAAATGTTCATCATCATTTCTTCAAGAAATTCAAGTTTTTTAAACAGTATCATATTGAACACTTGGCCTTCACGTGCAAATATTTAATTATTATATGGCCATCATATTTCTAACATAGAACTATTCATATGAAGACTTTTTATATCTTTCTTAAATGTTCTACAGTATTTCATGTCTACTAGTTAATCACCTTATTTATTATCTTATGTTAGGAGATATCATCTAAACCTCTACAAGATCTCTGTGCATTTAATGAAAGATTTTTCATCATCATTTCTTTAAGAAATTCAAGTTTCAACCTTGCTCTTTCAAAACGACTGTTATTCAAGATCTCTATAAATAACCTTGATGCAAGGATTGAAGATGAGTGATGGAGAAAGAGAATAGAGGACATATCGGTTGAAGCTATCATTCATTTCTCACATTATTCTCTCTTTGATTTGCTTCAACCCAGGACGGAACACTCAACATATTCTTTCAAGCAATTCTTTCCTTAACATGTTTCAGTCCTCAAACACTTACTTGATAATCTTTCACTTATTATTCTTTTCTAGTTCTTGTTTTAAACAATCACTGTTTAGATTGTTCCTTTATTTTTTCGAATCCTTAAGGAACCTTTGATTGTTGCACGAGTTTGATTGTTTCTCAATCATACTCCTCAAACACTGGTTTTTGTTGTACACAGATCTGTTAGTGATCACTTATCATTTCAATAATATTTAGTCCACTTCAAAAATCCAATAGTTTGGCCAACTTGGTAGTGGACGTAGTAGTTTACACTGTGAACCACTCCTAAATACTCTGTCTTTTATCTTTCACCTGATAGAACTGTTTCTAACACTTAAGCAATTTCCATCTACTTAAGTGTCAGGCAGTTACATTATTGAATCATTTACTTAATTGTTTTTATATATTGTCTTTCAGTTCATTTCTTATATTAAGTGATCTTCTTAAAACCTTTACTACTTAAACCTGTGTCAACAAGCTGACACAAAGTATTTTGTTCATCAAATGATAGAACACTTTGTCCATCTACTGATAACTTATTCTTTCCGTTGCCAGTTTTCAAGGTTTTCAAAATACTCATAAGTTTTTAAAAGACTATTCACCCCCTTCTAGCCTTATTTCGTTGCCTACTGGACTTACACAAGTATACTTGTAAATATACAGTCTGAAATCTTAATCATGATGGAGACATTTTAAAAATATTTTAGTGTCAGAAGATATTGTTCATATATATTATAGTTGGGATTACAGGATTTTTATCTCCCGAACTGTCGGGATCCCGATTCGTTGGGTCCTGACACTTATCGAGAACGGGATCTAGAAAGAAATTGAAATCCCGAATTCTATCAGGACGAGATCGGGATGAAGGGTATCAGGATGGGTCCCGTCCCGATTCCACCCCTAGGCAAAACCCCTATTTGGGCCACCCAACTTTTCAAAAACTTGCAATGCGGCCACTGAAAGTTTAAATTTTTCATTCTTGCCACTGTACATTAGTTAAGCTGCAAACGAGTCTATTTTTTAACAGATGTTAGACCATGGTGTTAAATTAAGGGGTAAAATTGGAAAAAAAACACATTAAAAACATCAAAACTAACTTGAGTAACTTGAAAGATGCAAAAAGACCAAAAACCCACAATTCAATACCTAATTTTCAATTAATACCATTAAACAAACTCCAAAAATGCAAAAGGTAGGTTTCTTACTAGATCTACCCAGTTGACCTCAAAAAAATAAAAAATAAAAAATAATCTACCCAGTTGTAAAATAGAAAAATTAGACGAGGGCACAACACACATTGGAAGATCTCTTTTTCTATCGATCTCTTCGTTGACGCGACGACATCATAGCTGTAGAGCTCTGTTCAAGATGTCTCGGATTACCCAGCTCCTTCTTTGCGGTCCCAATTCGGAGACCTTGTAGACACACACACACACACACACACACACACACACACACAAAGCGAGAAAATTACAGATCATGTTTGAGATCTTAATTAGGTTTAAAACTTCTCCGGTGAGATCTTAACTGGGTATAATTTCTCTACTCACCGGATTGTTAGATCTGTGAGAGACTGAGATCCATATTGAAAAAAATATATCCATCCCTAGTGATCTCGCTCAAAACAACTTCTCCGGTGAGATCTTAATTGGGTTTAGCGTTGACCCGTTGAAAATGCCTTGAAAACAATCAGCTTATCGACTTCATTCTGGAGGAGCTCAACCTTTAGAATCTCAACCAATTCAATGGGTCTGGCTCGCTTGTCTTGTGCCCAAACGACGGAACTCCTGCACCTCTGTCGGGAATGACGATTGCAATAACTGGACGATGCCGAGGGAGGAAGCCGCCGCTGGAAGGGACAACCAAAGAGCATCAGAATCATTCTGCACAAGGCAACACAAAGAAAGAGCCGACCAAAGCTGTTGGAAGAGTTAAGCGATGCAAGATTTCAAAATTGGGAATCAAATTGATTGACAAAATTGACGAAACAAATGGAGTTGGAGAAGCAGATGTGTCTGTGTAATTGGAGACATCACAGAGCTCTGTCGTGACAACGATGTCGTCGACGACCAAGGAGACAAAAAACAAAAAACAAAGAGTGAGAGAGAGAGAGAGAAATAATGGAGCAACAACATGAAAAAGGGGGAGGGGAGAAAAGAGAAAGTCGGAAGAAAGATGATTAGAGAAAGGGGAAGAAAAGAGAGCTGGAATTAACGATGAAGATGGGTGGGGGCGACTATAGATTTTAGACAATCAAGATGTTTAGTTTTATTTTTATTTTTACTTTGACCCCCTTTTTTTTTATACAAATGACATATGTCATTTTTTTCAGTAAGACCCCTTTAGATTTCTAATATTACACAAAAAAATTATATTTAAAAGGGTAAAATAGATTTTTGACATAACTTAACAGTTAAATCTAACGTCCATCTAAAAAATGGGTTACTTTGTAGCTTAACTAATGTATAGTGACAAGAATAAAAATTTTAAACTTTCGATGGCCGCATTGCAAGTTTTTGATAAATTGGGTGGCCTAAATAGGGGTTTTGCCTAATACAAAAGATAAGGACGGAGGTACAACAATTAATCCACATCACCAAGCTTCAACCTGATTCCAACCACTACATCATCCTCCAATGTCAATTCAGCACCCACTATGGTGGTTTGGAAACATGGTTCGGTTTATAATTTGTATAAACCTTTTAAAGGCTCCCATTGAAGTGGCTCAAAGCCTTTGTAAAAATGTCAACGTTAAAAATAGTTTAAGACAAAAATTAGCATAGCACTAAGTTTCAAAGTGGTTACATGTTAAACACTTATTTAGTGCATAGGTTCCCAAAGAAATTGTTGTTTAATAAGGTACAATAAAGAAAAACTAATTAATTAATTAATTAATTAATTATATATATATATATATATATATAATAAATAACTTTCTTTAAAACACATGTGATGTAGGACCATTATTAAAGTAAAAAGAAAAATTATGGGTAAAATAGTAAATACTTCATAAAAATGATTTTTTCTTGAATGGGGGATAATTATTTAGGATTGTAGGGAACATAATAAGTTACATCAATTCTCGATATGCAATGAAATATAAATAAAACTTAATGTTTTTATATTAAAAAAAGATTGACTATAATCGCGCAAATTTCTATTTTACCTTGGATTACTCATTTGGTTGTTTAAACGACTTATCTTGGTCATTTAAACGACTCATATTGGTTGTTTAAACTATTTGTTTTGATAGTTTTAACCACTCACTTGATCGTTTAAACAACTCATCTTTTATATCTAGGTCGTTTAAATAACTCTTCTATTTATACCTTGGCCGTTTAAACACTTGCATGTTCATTTAAACAACTTATCTTTATGTCTAAGTAGTTTAAATTACTCGTTTTAACTATTTAAGCGACTCACTTGATCGTTTGAGCATCTCATTAAAGGTATATTAGATATTTTCACATTGGTAAATGACAGAAATACTCTTTATGGCCAAGAAAAGACAAACAACATTTGGTCGTGTATCTTTATAGTTTAAAAAACTACGATTAATATACTTGTTAGCCAACATATAATAAGAAAAGATATCAAAAAGCTCCTCTAAAAAAATTATAAAAGTTAAGTAATTTTTCTATCCAAAAAGTTTTTAAATTAAACTTTTATAATTCAAAAAAGTCCAATACTTGTGAATCGACATGCATGATTTCGTCTAACTGACTCCTGCACGTGTTTTCTATTTATTAAGATATCATAGTTTTTTCGTCCCCAAAAGTGTATTTTTTCAGTTTAAAAAAACATAGGGTACTATAGCGGTTAAAAAATGTCTAATGTGAACTGGCCAAAATTTCACCCTTTAAATAGACTGTTGTGGTTTTGCTAAAAAGCTATTTTTACACGGTGATTATTACTAAACCCAATCTGGACCCGGCCCAAGGCAGCTAGTATAGGCCCAAATCCATAATTTGAGCCCTAAAATTAAAATCCATTTCAGTGATTGGGCCTTCTTTGGGCACATAAGCCCATCAACTTTTGTGATTTGGTTGTTGTTCGCTAACAAATACTTCATGCCTTTTATAAAAAAAAGTCGATCTTTTCTTTTAGGTTGTTTTGAAAAAAAGGTATCCACTTTTTAATCATTTATTTGTGATGTTAATTTGATTTATATTTCAATCTACTGGTTTCACATCATTGGAAGGTGTTGTTGTTTATAGGTCTATATCTTACCCAATTTGAATATGACGGGGGCTAATCACACTCCAAAACTCACTATCTGCCACATATTTCCTGTAATGAGGTATTGTACCTTTTTGCTGTATATTACATAAAATGGGGTGTAAATAGTGGATTTTTGGGTGTTGTTAGCCCACCCATTTGAATATTGATACACATAAAATAAGAATGATAGGAAGAAAAAAAATAGTGAAACAATTGATACACGGAAATGGAATCGATTGATTAATAATGCTTGGTGTTGCCAAAATTTTATTTGGAAATGAAATAGATTACTGAAATCTTGGAATTGATTCCTAAAATTTAAGGAGTCCCAATCGAGATGGAGGGGGTGGGATTTGGATTCATAGTAAATGGAATTCATGTAAAAGGATAATTATATCCATCTAACTCTTCCCAACAATTATATCCTTCTGACTCTTCCTATTTTATTTCTTTTGTTAATAATAATTGTTTGAATGGTTTCGATCATGCACCAATTATATTTCTTTTGTGTTTTAAGCCAAGTAAACCCTTAGTTTCAGACAATATCAAACTAATTGTTTGGTGGTGACTTTTCGTAGTCAACACTGATGTTCTTTGTGACAACCCGACCCGGACCCCGATGAGGAATCCCGAGTCGGTTCACTTAGAACTAACACATATAGAGGACAAGCACTTGAAAAACAATGATGCAAGTCGAACAGTCGAGCTAACAAACTCTAAACAAGAACGTAAAGTCGTACTAGAAATACGGAATTTCAAAAATCGAATATGCGAAAGCAATGATAGAGTAAAGCCCCTAGCTATAAAGCTCGAACAAAAATCAAACGAAACCAATAGAGACAATTGCCTCACGAGGATAGAACAAAACTCACGTGCCGCAACATTTCAGACACGGAACAAAACCCTCGGCAACTCCATGTCGGCGTTTCAACAAGAACCCAACCTGATGTAACAACAATTACCCAACGGCTAATACATGTCGGGCATAACAACAACAACAACAAAAATACTATGCCCCGAAGCTACTACTTGCCCGAGAGATAATTGAATAAATACTGTGAAGTGAAATATACACGCTCGACCACACTAATCGGCTATATAAAATAATACAACAAGACCAGATATGCTACCTGACTGTAAAGTCTATATAACTTTACACAACAACATCCTCAATAGGATAGAAGGACAAATATGTCAATAATAATACAATGCGAGACAGGATTCCGCGAGCTACAACTCGGAAGAAACGACAACTGTGACAAGCACGAACCACACGACCTCAACTTAACTATCGATCCACTATGCACTACTACAGTCAGGATCTACTCGGCCTCAACTCAACTATCGAATAACTGCACACTAGAAAACAAAGCACATAGTGAGTCATAATAACTCAGTACACTACTACAAATAACAATATAACATGATATTATGCATTGTTATAAATGATCATAGCATCGCGTTACTACAACGAAAACCCGTGAAGAGATGTCGTATATCTTTAGATACTCCACAAGATAACATTTCCTTTCATTTTAGCAAAGCATTCAAATGAACCAGGGTGAACTCCCCTGGTCACAAACAAATAAAATGAATTAGAATGAGCTTTTCATAATATCATCATGTATAAGTATACACACACACACACACATCAAGTTTTTCAATATTGCACTATCAAGACAAACATAGTCACTTAGATCTCATGTATATATGTTTACACATAACAAATCTCTCAAATCATACCCAATTAAGGTGAGCATAGTCACATGGATCTCATGTTCCATTTAACACTTTGTTGTCACATAAGTGCTCATAGTAAGCCACATAAGGGATAGAGAAGATAGTGAATGTGTGTCGTTGTGTTGCTCATGCAATCACAAATGTTAAACCATATCATGCCAGTGATATCCATGATCGGTGTAACAAAGTGCTAAGCTCTCTACTCGGGAAAATAACACTAGTCAATACACTCTTTTGGTTACGACAAAGGGGGGCTACTTCCCCACTGTGGCCAATAGTGGAGGGGTGTGTGTTGTATCCGGTACGCTGATACATAGAGATCACGAATCTCATAATTCGTGAAGACAATGCATCGTCCCACCACCAACATATAAACTCAAGTAATGCTAGATGGACTTATATGCAATGCACAAGTAGATGTTTACTTGCCAATCTCAAGTAGGTATGTAACTCTACTTAATTCACAAGATTATGCATATTGTTGCTATAACCACAAAATCACACATAGAGCCCATAACGAGTCTCTACATCACAAGTGCTAAGTATGTATACTTAAATCAATCAAAGTTCTAAAAGCTAGTAGACCTAGTCAAATGGATCCTAAATGTTATAGGATATCACCACGATTCTCGTAAGGTCAATTATTCCTTAGACTCGACCCGGTTAAGTCTTTTCTACAATTCATCCCAAATAGGGTATAAATGCTATATGCATTTTTAGCCCTTTCTATGTTCTCGGTTCAAGCATAGCTAGGTTTTTGTTTCATTTAGAAACCCTAGTTCAACAAGTTCACAATTCCACCTTGAAATCCAAATTCAACACAAGTTAGAAAATATAATATCAATGAAACCATAAAGTATTCAAGAATAGATCGTGCTTCTAGTCAAGATACGCAATATGCATCATGAGTCATATTATCAGACAATCATAGCTGATTCAATCCTTAACAAATGTAACAATTATGCTTTCATAGTCATAATATCAAATAGGCATAGAAGATCATTTTCTAGCATAAAATCAAGTTAAGTTAGTAACTTAACCAATAACCCATCATATATTCTCCGAGACTTCTTTGATAGTCTAAGATCGTTGATTAACAACATTACACCCATGACAACTCTTTCTAGAATGATGATTCATCCTATAATCCCAAACCATTAGAACTCATGCATTAATTATAAACCAACCTTATCAAGTTCAAAGGAAAAGAAATTCAAACCATAGAAGAGTGATCTCCTCGTCGAGGGGAATACATAGCCTGTCTCAGATCATCATTTGGGTCATCGGAGCTCCGGGAAACCCTCCTACACACACTAGTCTCACATTGGTCTTCACACACACAAGCTTACCATTGTTGAACTCAAAAATATCTAGAGAATGAAGAGGTGAGTGGAGGTTTCTAGCTCTTGAAGTCTTATACATCATTAGAGAAGTGAGTGGGACATGTGTTGGCATTCTATTGGGTGGATTAAGTCCTAATTGAGGACTTAGCGCTAAAACACTTTCATTAGGCTTAATCTAGGTTAATTAAGGTTAATCTAGAGGTTAGGGATTAGTCTTGGTCAAATTCATTAAGGTCCCCAAAGTAATTTCACCAAAATAGAAAAATCTCAAATTGCTGAAGGAGGGGGGATACGGTCGCATCTTCTAAGGCACACGAGCGCATGCTTCTACAAGTAAAAAATGTTGAGCTCCCAGTATCAGATGTGGGGGCATGTGCGAGACCAATGCGACCGCGTTGCCTATGGGACTGAAAAGTGTAGATTTTGGCTCTAGTTTAACCCCCCAAACAACCGCATAACCAAAGTGGTTGATTCCCTGCTCAAAATACAACTGAAACACGCCCGAACCATGTCCGGAACAAAGGCAAACGAAAGTCGAAACGCAAGATAAACATCCAACGAACATCGACACCAATTCAATCAAGCATACTTACTCAATCTCAACAAGTTAAGGACTAAAGGAAGGAGTTCAAGAACTCAAGCCAACCAAGATCAATCAAGGTCACAAATCAAAAACAAAGTAGGCTTTACAAAGTCTCTAAGTCTCAAGCCTCAAAACAAGGCCATTGAGTCTATAACTCAAGGTCAAGCACAAATTGGTCAACACATAACAAGTATACTAACAAGTGAAAGATCAATATTAGCTAGGATTCAAGGAATCTATCGATGCAGCTTGTGAGGCAGCTGCATCCGGAGATGCATCAACCAAAAAATCAAATATGTAAACAGCAGAAGTCTTAGGTTTATTAAAGAAGTAATAAAACAAGGATTTATCAAACAATCTACAAGCTAAGCTTGTAGATCCAGTCTCATGGCCAAAAAATGATTTAATTAAAAGAATCATACGTTTTTAAACACAAATATGAAATCATAAAAATACCAAACCTCTCACAAGACAACAAGTTTGGAGAGGAAAAAACAAGGTATAGAAAATGTGAGATTAAAAAATATGCTTCCTAAGAACTAGGACAACAAACAGACAGAACTGCGATGCAGCTCGTGATGAAGCTGTATTCAACCTTTAGGAGCAGCTCATGGTTTCTCTCAGTTTTTGTGTATGTCTGTATGTCTGCTCTGGATCTCTCTCTACAGTGCGTCTGCCCGAAGTCTTCATATATATAAGGGCTTGAACAAGAGTCCTACACAAGAAGGAAAACACAACCACTCCAAGAGAACAAAGGATTAGGAAATACATTAGTTTCCTAAAACTACTTTCCTAATTTATGTCAAACAATCTAACCAAAGATTTTGTCAATTCAATTAAGGACACTTAATAAGTTTTTAGAAGTATTTTAAATTTTCAAACTGACAGCAAACTTGGTTGGTAAAAACAACTTAGCAAAAAGCACTTTAAACAGAATAACAATTGTTTGACAAAAATAAATAGATGGATCACACAGAATCAAATTCATCCTCAGTTTCAGTATCATCTTCTTTGTCCTCATCACTGTCTTCAGATTCAGCATCAGCAGCAGCCCTAGCACTTGTCTTTTTTCCCCCTATTTGACCTAAACTGGTAGAAGGAGCATGGTGGATGGTAAGCCAGGCTGTGAGCTGTGATTCCAAATTCTGTAGGTATGCAATCTGGGATTTGACTTGGACAAGCTGGTTGTTGATAAAGGAAACATCTATAGGAACAGTTTGTCCAGATGACATATCAGGAAATTCAAAGGAGCCTGATGTAGCTTGTGATGCAACTACATTGGTCATAATAGTAGCAGCTTCTGGAATTGCTAAGAGCACTTCTTGAGGAGGAGCAGATTAAGAGTATGGGGTGAATGGGTAAACAAAAGGAAGGTTTCTAATCCTATCACCCTTCAACAGTTTTGAAGAAATGGGAAGAGGGTCTAGGACAAGAGTGAGTCTTTCATTTCTCATAGGTTTAATTCCCTGGGCATTCAATAGACTGTAAATGAGGGAAGGAAAATGAAGGGCTCTCTTGTCACCTTTTGTTTCAGCCAAGGAGACAACCTTTCTGAATACCAAGTGCCCAAAATTAAAAGGTAGGCAACTTATTTGGTACATTAATTTGGCATGCTCTTCAGCCACAGAGTTGGCATTAGAAGTAGGTGCCCAGTTTGCACAACATATTTTATGCATAACAGCATAATATGAGGTCAATTTGGCAGTACTAACCTTGGACTTCTTTCCTGGCCAGTCTTTGATTAGTCCCCCACTCAACTCTTTCACACACATGTTCAAATCAGACATAAAACCTGTCACAACTACATTTGGTGTCCCACAGTGCCTATTGATTAGAGAAGGAGAAAAATCTACCAGTTTGTTTCTAACAAAAACTTTCTCAAATAAGGGATCACCTACAGATGTTATCCTTTTCTCTAAGTTGGCATAGAATTCCATTACTATCTTTTTAACATAGGGGACAGTAGATGTGAGAGTTGGTAAGATGTTTCTATCATTAAAGAATTGAACAAGGTTTTGGGCATTTAGGTCTTTCATAGGAATAATTCTTTCCTCAACAACTCTTCTTCCTAAATTATATCTAAGGGAGGCAGCAAAAGTAAGGAAGGTGGAAGAAAAAGGGTTACCTATTTCCAGTTCAGTGGATGCACCATTGGATGCAGCTTCACCAGCAGCTGCATTGGGCAAAGGGATAGTCCTGCTTCTAAGAAATCTTGCATGAGCTTCTTCATTTTCTTCTGAGACATATTTCTCCTCAAAATTCTTGTTTGAGCTGTCATCAAACTCAGATGAGCTGGTGGTAGGAATAGGGCTTGGCCTTGGAGAGGGATACCTTGTGTCATTCTTCAAATTGACCATGAATTCAACCAAAGTTCTTTGCTCATCAGAGAATTCAATATCAGTTTCTTCAGAAGGAACATAAGGAGATGCCTTATCTTGAGTTTGACTGGGAGAGACATTTTGGAACACAGTCTTGGTGAGGGAATTGGGTAGTCCTCTTCTTCAGGAACTTCACAAGTAGCATCCAAGGGTGATGCTGCAACAGGATGGCTTTCAACTTGATGGGAAGGGACATGAGGAGCCACCACAAACTGTGAACCAGAGGGTTCAAAATCCTCATCATCAGAATCTGTCAAGGTCTAGACATCTTCTGTAAATTGCCCTGGAGTGACTTTGAGCTTCTTTGCCTTAGAAACATCAGTAGGAGTAGGGTTCTCAAAATTAGTGGGAATTCCTCTCAACCTTTTTGACTTTCTGACAGTAGGGTTTCCAATTTGGGGAAAATTGGTCAAATCCCCATGATTATCAACATCTATGACATTGTCTTTGTCACCTGGAAGAATAGTGGACAGAGGTTCAGGAAGGGGTTCAGCAACCACAATGTCAGTGGTAATGGAGGGTTCAACTACATAAATTTCAGCCAATGAAGCTTTGGGTGAAGTCGCATTGAGAGCTTCATCGGGAAAAGTGGCTGCGTGTTTGGAATCTGAGGGGCTAGAAAGGTTAGACGCCATATGGGAAGAATTTAGGGTTTGTAGATGAATAGAAGAAGGAAGGCACGTGATCTACAACAAATTTGAGGGTAAATTGCTTAAGAAATAACGCGTGAAAGAAAGAGAGAGAGACTATAACACCTTCAACCTGGAAATAAAATCACTTCAACAGCTACAATCAAGGGATTAGCCGTTGGGAGATAATACACTGGAATGTGAAGGGATTAATTAAATTGAATTGAATTTTTGAAAAAGGGATTGTTTTGACTAAATCCAACACTCAAGTCCATATCACATTTAATTAGGGCATGGGAGTAGATGTAGTTAGACATGGAACATACTGATTGTGGGAATAAATTATTTCTTTTTCAAAAGTCATTTTGGATATCTCAAATAATTTCAAGATATTTGAACACACAATAAAGTATTTTACCCCAAAAATTAATCAAACACAAACAGTACTTTAGCAGCCCTTGTAAAAATTCAATATCTCTAATCACCCCCACAAAGATTATACATCCACTCAATATTTTTCAACATGGAAATTTTTGGTAATTAATTTGCATAATTGATTTCAAGACAAAATTTCAATAAGCTGACACTTTAATTAACAATGTATGTCCTAAAATTATGCCTAACTTATGATGAAAACAGATCAAGCAGTCACTAAAATAATGCAATCACACATATGTGAAAATTGTCCAGATCAATTGGATGTAGTTCCGGATGAAACTACATTCGCCAAAATTGTGATTTTATGTTTAATTTTTCTTCTTTTGTTTATCTCAACCATACTTATCTCCCACAAATTCCATATGTATTTTATTTCCCTAGGAGTATAGCTCTACTTTATTTCAAGCATATACAAAACATGTCACTTGGAACCTTTCACACTATTTACCAAGGGAAGCCATTTTGCTCATGATCAACCCATGAAATCAAAAGATTCATAGTCCTAAAAGAGAATGACAACAAACCTTGTTCATATGTAGCTCTTTTCCTTTAGGTAGCTTTCACACTTTTCAAGGGAATTCATTTTTCTCAAGATCAACCTATGAGAACCTAAATTCCATAGTTCCAAGATAAAATGCTACATCCCTTATAAGGTAGCTCTTTCCTTTGTGGACTTCAACATTTTCTTTAAGACCAAGGAGGGAGAGTAAGTAACATAAACTAATAGTCACAACTGTTTATTGAATACAACTCCCAAGCAACAACACAATGCACATACATATGAAACAATTGATCTAGAGTGCCCCCTAATTACAAAATGCAAGGATGCCTATTTTTTATTTTTTAAAATAAAAAGTGTAAGATCACATGGCACACATACCAAAAGATTTCCTAAGATTAATAAATCTCTCAAAATCTAGACTCTTAGTGAATATATCAGCCAATTGATTTTCTGTCCCAACATGTTTTATGCAAATAACATCTTGTTCAACCAAGTCTCTAATAAAGTTGTGTCTTATATCAATGTGTTTTATTCTAGAGTGTTGAACATGATTTTTTTCTATACTAATTGCACTGGTGTTATCACAATACATGGTTAATACATCACTGTATAGGCCATAGTCCTTGATCATTTGATTCATCCATAAAGGTTGTGTGCACCCACTACCAGTTGCAATGTATTCATATTCAATTGTAGAAAGGGCAACACAATTTTGTTTTTTACTAAACCAAGAAATCAAGTTATTACCAAAATAAAAACATCCACTAGATGTACTTCTCATGTCATCTACACTACCTGCCCACTCAGCATCATTAAAACCAACAAGGTTGGTATTAATATGTTTTGTGTATCAAAAACCCATAGTAGAAGTGTCACCAACAAACCTAATTATACGTTTGACAACTTTCAAATGAGAGACCTTTGGGTTTGCTTGATATCTAGCACACAAACACACATTATACATGATATATGGACGTGTGGCAGTTAAATACAACATGCTTCCTATCATGCTTCTATATAATGTGTGGTCAACACTCTCAGAATTCTCATCTTTGCACAGTTTGTTGGATGTACCCATAGGGGTTTTTCTTTTTCTTTCCATCCTCAAGACTAAATTTCTTCAACAAGTTAATTACATACTTGGCTTGAGAGATGAACATCCCTTCATGCATTTGTTTTACATGAATACCAAGGAAAAATGTTAACTCTCCTACCATACTCATTTCAAATAAGATGTCATGTAATTCACAAACTCTCTTTCTAAGGACTTAGAAGAGGACCCAAACACAATGTCATTAACATAGATTTGTGCAATCAAAACATGTTTGTCTTTTCTTTGAATAAAAAGTGTTTTGTCCACTTCACCCCTCTTAAAACCACTTTTCAAAAGATGGTTTGTAAGTCTCCCATACCAAACTCTAGGAGCTTATTTGAGACCATACAAGACCTTTTTCAATTTAAAAACATGATTTGGTTTATGGGGGTCCTCAAAACTTTTTGGTTGTTCTACAAAAAACTTCTTCTTCTAAAATACCATTTAAAAATGCACTCTTCACATCCATTTTTTGAAGAGTAATATCTAGAATGCATGCAATGGCATGAAGAAGACGTATGGACTCAATGCAGGTCACAGGTTCAAAAGTTTCATCAAAATCCACCCCTCAACATGTGTGTACCCTTGAGCCACAAGTTGTGCTTTATTTCTAATTATCTCTCCCACCTCATTTGATTTGTTTTTGAAAATCCACTTTGTCCCAATAACATTCACAGAGGTGGGTCTAGGTAAAAGGAACCAAACATCATTTTTAGAAAATTGATCAAGCTCTTCTTATATAACATTGATCAAACATTTATCTTTTAAGGCTTCATTCACATTCTTTAGCTCAATAGAAGACACATAGCATGATGCATGAAACTCTTCACATTCAATGGAGGATAAGCAAGCCAATTTCATATAGTCAACCTTACCTTTCTTCCTAGTAGACATGCCATCATGTACATTACCTATCACTTGTGAAGAAGGATGAACTTTCTGAATACGACTGGGAATATCTTGGCTACGATCAGTCACACTGGAAAGAGATTCAGGTTGTGCAGGTTCAGTTTCAGTTTCATCATCCTCAGAATTTCTGACCAATGCACTTCCGATGCAGCTGCATCCGGAGCTTAATCTGGAGCTGCATCCATATTTACTGAATTATCAGAACTTGCAAAAGTTGTACTTTCTGACAGTGTTCTAAAAATCACCCTAGGCGGCAGCCTAGGCGCAAGGCGCCAATCGTCCGCCGCGATTAATGCCAAATCGAATCAAAAGTCACCGGAGAACAAAATCGCCGACTAGGCGCCTTAATCGTCGACTAGTCGCTTTAGGCGCTGACTAAGACTTGTTAAATAAAAGAGAGAGGATCAAAGTTTGATTCCTTTGAAGCAAAAGAGGGAGAGAAGAACAGGAGGGTCCTCGATCTCTCGATCTGGCTGGTTTGACTAATAGCGGAGAACGCAGTCTAGACGGAATAGGACGAGAAGTCTTCGGTCCTTTTCCTCATTCACTTGTACGCATGTAACAACAGCAAAGTGGCCGATTTGAGAACGTTTAGAGAGAATCGAGAGAAGCTTGGCTCACAGACCAGATGAGGATTTTTAAGAGAGAGACTGAGAGAGAGAGAGAGGCGTGAGAATTAAGAAAAATATGCATGGGGCTTTGACGGGAAGGTTTTTTCACTTTTCCAGTTTTCCTCCTTTTTGAAAATTGGAGTTAGGCTATACTGGTTTTGCACTTTTCCACATTTTTGAAATTTGGAGTTACACAGTTTAGACTGTAGATGTAGGCTTGTAGCCCCTACCTAAGTGAGTAGCTTTTGACATTTTTTTTTCTTAATTAGTTTTCTAATCTAATGAAATTGTATATCCCTCCCTTCAAATTTAGAAAAGATATAATGCCAAAAGCAATTGATGGAAAATTATATAATATATCAATATCAATAATTAATTTAATTATTTTTTCTTATTCTGTGTGTTAGATCAAACATGACAATAATTTTAGGATGGAAGAAGTATGTATATTAAGAAAAATTATCAAAATAAGGGTAATTATGCCTTAACTCTAGACCCCGACTAGGCCCCTAGGCTCTAGGCGTCAATCTGGCGCCTAGCGCCCGCCTAGCGATTTTTAGAACATTGCTTTCTGGGACTGGAATAGTGCTTGCATGTACAGTAGTTGCAAAATCTGAAGCTTGTGCATTTGTCTCACTATCACCAAAATCTAGCAAACCTGAAACATCATTCTCAACAGTTTTGTGGCCAAGATCTATTAAGTCATCAAAAACAATATTCATAGACTCCATAATAGTTTTTGTTCTAAAATTAAATACCCTATAAGCACAAATATTAGTGGAGTATCCCACGAAAACACACTTGTCCCTTTTTGAGTCAAACTTTGAAAGATGATCCATATCATTAAGCAGATAGCACACACACCCAAAGACATGAAAATATTTTAAAGTTGGTTTCTTTCCTAGTAAAATTTCATAGGGTGTCATGGTGCTACCTGGTCTCAAGTAAACCCTATTTCCAATATGACAAGCTGTGTTTAGAGCTTCTGCCCAAAATCTCTTTGACAAATTCTTGGAACTTAACATTACTGTTGAATCTTGCATGAAATTAAATTTTCTTAAAATCATTCCACTTGATTGTCAGCCAAGAACTTAAAATTATCTTTGGACAGCCCGAAATTATTTTGTCAGTTATTCACTTCAGCTGACCATAGCGTTCTTAGTGTCAGTTTGCTTTCCTTATTTGATTGATCAAATACTTGTACTGACACTTTCTTACTTTGTGTTTTTGGTAGATATTCTACTAGATATTATTTCACAGGATCTTTTGTGATCTTGTATCTGCCCAACACATTTTCAAATTCAAAATGTGTTCTTAACGGGTTACTCTTGAAGATCATCTATAAATACCCACTGGAAGCATTCTTGAAGAATATAGACATATACAGAAGTCTAAAGCCTCATTCTTTCAAGAAATTTCAATCTGTGTCTTAGTCTTCTTAAAACTTTAGCTAGATAATCTTCTTTGTATAACTCTTTCTAGTTACTGTTTAGGCAAACACTGAGTGATTCCATTTCATATCTTTTGAATTCAATCAGTTTGTCTCACGAGTTTGATTGATTCTCAATCATTCTCCACAAACACCGGTCTTTTGTTGTACACTGATCCATTAGAGATCAAATAGATTTTTAATAAAATTAGTGCACTTCAAAAATCCAAGTCTGACCAACTTGGTAGTGGACGTAGCAGTTTATCTCTGAACCACTTCAACTGATTTGTCAGCCATCACTCATATTCTTGCAAACTGACTTAACACTTAAGAAGTTTTACAACTAATTAAGTGTCAGTCAGTTAACAACAATTGTTTGCTAAGTTGTTCAGTTGAATTGTATTTCAGTTTCCTCTCTATATTCAGTGATCAACTTTAAAAGCCAACTTCCTTTGAAAACAGTTGTGTCAGCTAGCTGACCAACTTTCATCAGCTAGCTGACCAACTTTCATCGCCTTAAGATTAAAGTGTCACCAACCAATTTTCACCGACCGACAAAACCACTTTTCCATTGCCAATTTTACAAGTTTTACAAATCAACCCTCAAAATTTTTAAAGGCTATTCACCTCCCCCTCTAGCCTTAATTGTTGCCTACTGGACTTACAATTGGTATCAGAGCTTGCTTTCTGAAAAACTATTTTCCCAAGCCTAACAGCTTGAAAGCTCGATCATGGCAACTCTAAAAGCTTTTCAATCAAACAATGTCACTCAAGTACCCATTTTTGATGAAGATCACTTTGATATTTGGAAGGAAAGGATTACAAGATATATGAACAATATAGATAAACGATTGATGGAATGTGTAAGAGGTGGTCCTATGCAACCTATGAAAATTAATACTAAAGTTGTTTAATCTTCTACTGCAGATGATGATACCATAAACCCTCTTGCTCCTGTGGAAGAAGAATATGTCCTCAAACCTCAATCAGAATGGACTGAGGAAGATAAAATCACTAATGGACTGGATGCTAGAGCTGTACACATTCTGTCAAGTGTTGTACCTGATGAAAACTACAAACAAATCTATGACTATGTGACTGCCAAAGAAATTTGGGATGCTCTTGTTGAATATGTGGAAGGAGACCAAAACACCAAGGACAACAAACTCTATGATTGCATACAAGAGTTTGATGCCTTCAAGAAGGACCCAAAAGAATCTTTAAAGAATGCCTACGACAGATTTCTCGAGGTAAGTAATAGATGTTCTTCTCTTGGTAAAGTCTATAGTATGAAAGATTTGAATATGCGCTTTCTTAGTAGCTTGGGAAGTAGATGGCATGTTAAGGTCACTGCCATTAAGGAAGCAAGAGACTTGAACAAAACTCATATACGTAGTCTTGTTGCAAGTCTAAAAATCTATGAAAAAGAAGTTCTCAAAACTCAAGAAATTGAGAAAAATTTTAAAGGTATATCTCTTCAAGTCGAAGAAGAAACATCAAAAACTTCTACATCTCTGTCAGATGATGACTTTGATGAAGATGAATTTGCTGCTTTTGCTAGACAATTTAGAAAGTATAAATCTTTTAAAAAAACTTTCAAAACCTTCAAAGAACTTTCAAAAGTCTTCATCAAATCCTCAAAAACCTTCCTCAAGCTTCCAAAAACCATCTACTTCAAACTTTCAAAAGCCTTACTTCAAAACCAATGAAGACAAGGTTGAGAAAGAAAAATTGTTGTGCTTTAACTGTAGAAAGCCTGGTCATTTTGCTTCAAATTGTCCATTTACAAAAAATGAGTATTATAAAAGAGCTCCAAGAAATTTTGAAAAACAAAAAGGTTTAGTTGCTGAAGATCAAAATCTTGCAACATGGATTGAAACAGATCTGAAGATGAATCTGCTGATTTTGAGCAAGAAGCAAACATGTGTCTTGTTGCAGAATCATCAATATATGATTCAGAGAATGAGTTTCCTAGTCCAAGATATTCAAAAGAGTCTGAAAATAAGTTGCCAAGCTCACCTATTACAAACTCCAAGCTGACCAAGGTCATCAAACCCGATCGCCAGTGGTTAAGAAAATAGGAAATGGATTTTATGGACAAGGAATCATAAGTCAACCAGAAAGAAAAGTCAAGTCAACTTCTCCAAGGACTGCTAAAGTAAGCCATGAGTCAAAAAGGCAGGAGGAGAAGGTTACTGACTCAAGTGTTGATGATTTGCTGGAACAAATGCAAGAAATGTATTCCAAGTTTGAAACACTTAAAAGAATCCATGTTTCTTTATCCGAGATTTTAAAAGAATTTCTCAAGAAAACCGTGAGCTTCAAAAATCAATGAGCTTTACAAAGTTCAAAGAAAAGAATTGCCGCAACTTAAAAGTCTCAATGAAAAACATGAGATTCAAGCAAAAATCTCGATGCCCGATTGTCGACCTTGTGGAAAGAAATCTTCGATCGACCAATGTTGTTGATACTTATTCAAAGTCAAAAGTCAGTAGAAACCATCATCAGTCAATAAAAGTCATGAAGACCAACATGGTCTTGGATACTCAAAGGATGATGAAGACCGTGAGATCGATACCAAAAGGTGAACCTAAGATTCTCGCCGAAAAAGGACAAGGGATCGCCTATAATGCCGTGCCATTCACTTATCCCAAAAATATGAATCGCCTCAAGAGGTCCATTAACAAAAGGATAAGTTGAACAATGACAGCTTGTCGGCCTTTCTCGTCACAAGCCTCAAACTCGCCGCCTAACTCAACAACTGACAAATGTCAGCTAGCTGACAAAAGAGGAGGATTCAGAAGAAAGGCAACTGACAAGTTCAAGCCAATAAATTTTGTTGTTGCTAAGACCTCTAAGCTGAGTCATAAGGAATCAAAGAATTCACCTCAAATGACTGATAAACCTGGTTATCACAAGTGTAATATTTGTTCTACTTTTGGTCATCAATACATGAATGCTTGTATAGATTTAAACCTACCGATGTAATTAAGATGCCTAATTTCAGTGTGTTTGGCTACCTAAGAAAACTAACCCTTTGGACCCAAAAGTATAAAGGGTACCATGATTTAAATATTCATATTTCAGGTATGCTTAATGGCAGATGAACAATCAACTGACATATGGATATTAGACAGTGGGTGCTCCAGACACATGACTGGATCAGCTGAACTCCTTACTAACATTATTGCAGCAAAAGGACCTTCTGTTATTTTTGGAGACAACTCAAAAGGAAAGACTATTGGCTATGGATCCATTATCAGAGGATCTATAATAATTGAAAATGTCTCATTGGTACAAGGTTTGAAACACAATCTTCTAAGTATCTCACAATTTTGTGATAAAGGTATGAGTCCGTTCTTTTCTCCTCCACAATAATCGCTTTATCAAAAATAGCATCACAAATGAAATTTTGCTCACTGGTTCCAGAAAAAGGAATGTTTTTGCTATTGATTTACTTTCTTTAAATAACAGTACTCAAATTTGTTTGGTAGCAAATAATATTTCAAAAAATTCATGGCTTTGGCACAAAAGACTTTCACACTTGAACTTTAAATATCTTTCAAAACTTTCAAAAGGAGATTTGGTGAAAGGTCTGCCATCCATAAATTTTCCTACTGACAAAAAATGTGATGCTTGTATTTTAGGAAAAATAACAAAAACCACTTTCAAACCAAAACCATGTCTTTCAACCAAAAGAATTCTTGAACTTTTACATATGGATTTATTTGGTCCTGTTACAACTGCAAGCTTAGGAGGAAACATGTATACTTTAGTTGTTGTGGATGATTACTCCCGGTACACATGGGTTGAAATGATGCATTCCAAGGATGAAACTTATAGCATTCTCACTTCCCTATTCATAAATCTTCAAACTCAAAAGGAATGTGAGATTATAAGTGTTAGATCTGATAATGGTACATAATTCAAGAATCTTGGGATGGACACATACTGTGATGATCATGGAATTGATCATAATTTTTCAGCAGTTAGAACACCTCAGCAAAATGGTATAGCTGAAAGAAAGAACATAACATTGATTGAAGCAGGTAAAACAATGTTAGCAAAAGCAAATTTGCCAAAATATTTTTGGGCAGAAGCTGTCAACACAACATGTTTTACACAAAATAGATCTCTCATAAACAAGTTTCATGGTAAGACTCCCTATGAGATATGGAGAGGTAGAACCCCTAACATTGCTTTCTTCAAAATCTTTGGATGCAAATGCTTCATTCACTACAATGGTGGTGATTACCGAGGTAAATTTGATGAAAAAGCATATGAAGGTATTTTTGTTGGTTATGCTAAGCATAGTAGAGCTTATAGAGTTTATAATAGAAAAACTCAAGTAATTGTTGAATCTATGCATATTACTTTTGATGAATCCAATTTATTTGAGTCTTCTAAGACTCCTGATGTTACTAACAATTTTGAGATATTTGAGACAGGAAACAGTACTGGATCAACTCAAAATAATCCTTCGTTTTCAACTCCTCCTACAGTAACCTTAAACATTCAGAATGAACTTCAGCAGGCTGACAACCTTCAGCCAGCTGACAATACCTGATTTAGAAACTAATTAGTCAGCTGACATTCATCCTTCTCCACTTTTACAAACTGAACCTCTTGCAGATCTTCCTAAAGAAATTAGGGAAGCTAGACATCATCCAGTTTCAAATATCATTGGAGATCCATTTGCTGGCTTAAGAACCGTAGGCTCGGAGAAATGAAACTCTTGATTCACATGAAACCTTTGTTTCTTCCATTGAACCCAAAAATGCCTTTGTCTCTTCCATTGATGAAATACCCAAAAAGATTGATGAAGCCATGCAAGAAGAAGCTGGATTGAGGCCATGCAAGAAGAGCTGAATTAGTTTGAAAGATGTAAAGTGTGGGAACCTAGTTTGAAACAAGATGTAAAGTGTGGGAACTTGTGCTACCCTCGATCAACAAGTCATGGCAAAACAAGTGTGGATGAAGATGGAAATGTTACAAGAAACAAAGCAAGATTAGGATGAAGATGGAAATGTTACAAGAAACAAAGCAAGATATAGTAGCCCAAGGATATAGAGGAGGAGGCATTGACTATGATCAAACATTTGCTCCTGTGGCAAGACCGAAGCCATCAGACTATTTCTTGCTTATGCAACCTTCAAGGACTTCAAGGTATATCAAATGGATGTAAAAAGTGCATTTCTGAATGGAGATCTACAAGAACAAGTATTTGTTGAGCAACCTCCTGGTTTTCTTGATCTCAAAAAGAAGGACCATGTTTACAAGCTTAGAAAGGCTCTCTATGGTCTTAAGCAAGCCCCAAGAGCATGGTATGAAACTCTATCCAAATTCCTTATGGAAAAAGGGTTTCAAAGAGGTAAAATCGATACTACTCTTTTCTCTTTGAAGCATAAAGGTAACATATTACTAGTTCAAATCTATGTTGATGATATTATTTTTGGATCTACTAATGAAATTTTGTGTAAGAGATTTGAACATCTTATGAAAGGAAAATTTGAGATGAGCATGATGGGAGAACTAACTTACTTTCTAGGTTTGCAAATTAAGCAAACTGAAGAAGGAATTTTTATCCATCAATCTAAATACACAAGAGAGCTGATCAAGAAATACAATCTTCAAGAAGCAAATTCAGCAAACACTCCAATGGGAGTTGAATGTCACTTGGTCACTGATGAAAAGGGTAAGCCAGTTAACACAACTGAGTACAGAGGTATAGTTGGATCTCTTCTTTATTTAACTGCTAGCAGACCAGATATCATGTTTGATGTGTGTATATGTGCTCATTTTCAAGCTAATCCAAAGGAATCTCATATGATTGCAGCAAAAAGAATCATTAGATATTTGATTGATACTGAAAAATTTGGCATTTGGTATCCCAGAGATTCTTCTTTTAATTTGTTTGGATATTCAGATGCTGACCTTGCAGCTTGCAGAGTAAACAGAAAAAGCACCAGTGGAACATGTCAGTTCCTTGGAAACAGACTGATATCATGGGCATGCAAAAAGCAAGCTTCAGTTTCCACTTCAACTACTGAAGCTGAATATATTGCTGCTGGAAGCTGTTGTTCTCAGATTCTTTGGATGAAACAACAACTATTGGATTATGAAATGCCAATGGGAACTTGTCCTATTTATTGTGATAATACTTCTGCTATATCAGTTTCTAAAAATCATGTTATGCATTCTAAAACCAAACACATAGACATTAGATATCACTTCTTGAAAGATCATGTTGAAAAAGGCAATGTTCAGCTAGAATATGTTCCTACTGAATTTCAATTAGCTGACATTTTTACAAAAGCTTTAAAATCTGACAGGTTTGAATTCTTAAGAGGAGAATTAGGAATGCTTATTATGTCATAGAAAGATATTTTTGGACTATCAAATCTTTGCAGGGTATTCTTCAGTTTGTCAGTTAATGCTCTCTTAAGCTGACAAAACTATATCAGTTGACAATGTGAAGATAATAAAATAAGGTCAGCCAGTAGCTGACATATGAGAATCTTCAGCCTGGAAACTTCACGGTTAATCAGTCAAAGCTGACAAATATTGACAACCAGCGACTGACAAAAATGAACCCACACTTCTAGTTGAAACTATGCTAAGATTCAAAAGCTTGTCAGCCATTAGCTAACATCTTATAGTTCAGCTGAAAACTCTTTTAGCTGACAAATTTTGTGACTGACGAATAGCCATTGTCCAGGTAGCCTCTGAGCCTTAAGTCAAAGCTGATCGTATCTCAGCTAAGACTTATCCTAATATTTATTAAAAAATCGTCATTTATTTCCCGCCTTTTATTTTCCCTTGGAACTCGCGAAGCTTTTTTTTGAAAAGCCAAAATGACCTTTCCACTATCCCACCAACTCTGGCGGTTGAAATGACATGTTTTCACAAAAACGGCTCATCATTGTGATAATAACTCTCTGTCATAAATTACTATTTTTATCACAAAAACCAAAATCATGTGTACTTTATCACTACACTCCATATCTTCACTTTTAAAACCCACTAACTCTTATAAGCATCCGTACCTATCACTTCTTTGTTTAAAACCCACTCACTTCATTCTTCACTTATCCTTCTCTCACTAAAATCTTTTCTCTCTCAAAGAATCTCTTCTTCTTCAAACTCTCCCTACTCTCAAAACCCTAACCCTAGATTTTCTGGTATTCTATCTTTCTACTCCTTCTTTCTCTCTCTTTTCTATCTGCTTTCTTAACTCATCTGTTGTTATTTCAGAAAATGGCTTCGAACACTGCAGTAGGATGCATTTTGGACGTTGTTTCTCTGAATGAAGAGCCATTAGGGCTTGAACTCATTCATCTCGTCACTGCATCAGGGTTGATGCCACTTCTTTCCTTCAACATTCGGACCTTCAGTTGCCAGCTAACTGAAGAATTTTTCATGGGTATGGAGGAAAACCCAGCCGACCCTTTCTCTCTTATCGGCAATATCAGAGGAGTTCCCGTTGTTTTTGACTCAAAAACCATCTCAGCAGCCTTCCCAGATCTCTATGACGATGGTTCAACCACCTATACCATTCCTGACGAAACCCAACGAGCTGGGTGGATTACTATGAGAGGTGAAGTACCAGTAGAACTTGCCTTTGACAGGCACAAGCACCGGTTTGCCCCACTTCACTATGCCCTGGCCACAGTGTTGGACAAGTGCCTTATTATTAAATATGGGGGCATGACAAGATTACAGAGGCCCAGCTATTTCTCATGGAGGGCATTGTAGAAAATTGTGAGATGAACTGGGGAGCAATCTTAGTTGAGTGCGTAAAAGTCAACATAGCCAAGTACAAGGAAAACATGGCTACTGGGAACCCAAGACTCACCCATCATCTGATCATAAATCAGTTTCTCCGATCACTTCCTACTCTTCAACATCTACTCATTAAGGTTGGTGACCTTGAAGCTGTTAAGGTCAAGAAATATGTTGCAGCTGACATCCGGAGAGCAAATGTTTCAAGCAGATTTGGTCAAGAAACTGTCCTAGTCCAGACAAGCAGACGACCTAGAAGAACTAGGACCCAGGCTCTTACGGTTTGTTTCTCCAGTACCGATGATGGTCAAGAACCGAAATTGCTCACCGAGTGGTCACCAACAAGGGGTCAATGGGTGGTCGGGCTAGTCGCTGGTCAGTTGGTAAGAGGTCAATCAAGAACCGGTCAGCCAGCTGATGTGCAAGCGGCTGAAGTCCCTGAAAGGAGGCAAACTAGAAGGAGGAGACTGACATTGGCAAACGACACGCCGCAAAAGACAGAGAAGAAATCCTCGAACTCAATCCGTGTACCTTTGTTCCTTTCTCCCTACTCCCCGCTATCACCGATCCCGCACCAAACTCTCCCTCCAATCCTAGGTCTCCAAACACCGCTCCAATCAAATTTTTCCCACCTATTAGGAATCCAACTTTCCATCCTAGGCATTCCTACTACTGTGCCAATCCAGCTCCTATTCCCCCAAACCTGGTCTTCCCTATAGACCATCTTCCTTATTTTGTCAAGTTTCTTCTTTCTTTTCATGAGGAGAAGAAATCTGAAAAACCCCTCGTCAACCCAATCAAGTACATTGACCACAACCTGAAAAGACGACCTTATGTGTTGTATCCAAATACCCCCAATCTCGCCAAGAAGACCTAGTGGCCAACTATGGCAAGTACTTTGATCCTCTCCCTTTGCTCGAATGCATTCTATCTTCTCAAATGATAGATTTGTTCAGGATGAGCTTGTCTTTCTAGCATGGACTATTTATAACAAAGTGCATGACCTACCAGCTCTTCCCTCAAATGATCCCTTCCTGGCGGCAGACTTGCCCTGCCTGAGGATGATGACTTAAACCAGACTGACCAACAGCCGAGCCCCAAATTAGCCCGAATCCAAAGAGCCGCAAACAAATATGTTCAAGATGCATTAATGCCGCGAACCAAAGCATATATAGAACTTCACGCATACAGATGGCCTCCATGCCAGAGGAGCTTCTATGCCTTTCCAGATGCTATGTCTAGTCATCCAAAGACCATTGATCACCGAGTCTATTCCCACCATTCCTTTTGTCACTCCTTCTTCTCCTTTTGTTGTAGGCCTCCACCTTTTTACGTTGTATCACCGCCTCCACCTTACTCGCCGCCTCACCGAGCCCACGCCTATTTCAACCCCAGTACTTTGCAACCCATCTCTCTACCTTCTTTCAGTCCCACTATTGATGCCTCCACCTCAATACTTCCTGCTACTGTTCCTCTCTCTACACTACCTATACCAATGTCAGTTCCTCAACCATCAATCCCCATGATAGTCACTCTATCATCAGTGGTCACCCTTCTTCCGCTTGTTACTCCCCTTTCCGCCGTTAAAGTCCCTAGCCCTACCAGAACACTTGTGTCACCACTCCATCCATTCTCATTCCTCTCTATCGATACTATTCCTCGCACTGTAACCTACACCCCAAGCTGGTTCCTTTGATAAACTAGACCTTCAGATGTCCACCATCTCCAAATGAAGTTTTTACGGGAACTCATCACACCAACCAATTTTGCTACACTTCAACAAAGAAGTCGCCTCCGCTTCCCAACCCACTGGATCATTGTCGTCAAAAGCCCCCGTGAAGCCGCCATAATATGGATGACTAGAGAACCATCTTGAGAATGGCTCTAAAATCATTCCACTTGCCTTCATGTCACCAAGAACTGCTTCAAACCATATCAGAGGAGACAGCGTTTGGTCGGCCAGAAATTATTTTGTCGGTTGTTTATACTTACCTGAAAACAAAATGGAAGCTTCTTAGACGTGCATGCTTTTCAACAAGAAGTCGAAAACAAAATTCTTAGGCAACGCCAACTTATGCCTGACGCCCAGAATCAAACCGACAAGGACAAAGAACCGTAGTTTGTGATCAAGCCGTCCAAAGCAGAAAGACACCAAGGATCAATCAAAAGTCAATGTCTAAACATTGGTCCTCGCTTGAAAACACTCAAGGATCCACATCATCCAACTGAACCCCTCATTCTCTCTAAAGTCTAAACATTGAACAACTTTAAAACTTCTGTTTTACTTATAGCTTACAATTTCCTCTCTTTCAAGTTTTCAAGCTATTTTTCTTCATATGATATTTGCTTGTCGCATGGAATTAAATTTGCTCTCTTTGGCAGAACTTAAGCATTTTTGGCTTTCTGCTTTCAAGTGAATGGTTTTAAGCAAATAGGAGGAGATTGTTGAATCTTGCATGGAATTAAATTTGCTTAAAATCATTCCACTTGATTGTCAGCCAAGAACTTAAAAAAAAATATCTTTGGTCAGCCCGAAATTATTTTGTCAGTTGTTTACTTCACCGACCATTTTCGTTCTTAAAATTCAAAATGTATTCAAATACTTGTATCGACACTTTCTTACTTTGTGTTTTTGGTAGATATTCTCGCTAGATATTATCTCACAGGATCTTTTGTGATCTTGTATCTGCCAAACACATTTTCAAAATTCAAAATGTATTCCTAACGGGTTACTTTTGAAGATCATCTATATATACCCACCAGAAGCATTCTTGAAAAAGAGACACAGAAGTCTGAAGCCTCATACTTTCAAGAAACTCACAACGTTTTAGTCTTCTTAAAAACTTTAGCTAGATAATCTTTCTTGTATACATCTTTCTAGTTATTGTTTAGGCAAACACTGAGTGATTACTTTTCATATCTTTTGATTTCAGTCAGTTTGTCTCACAGGTTTGATTGATTCTCAATCATTCTCCACAAACACCGGTCTTTTGTTGTACACTGATCCATTAGAGATCAAATAGATTTTTAATAAAATTAGTGCACTTCAAAAATCCAAGTCTGACCAACTTGGTGGTGGACGTAGCTATTTATCGTGAACCACTTCAACCGATTTGTCGCCCATCACTATATTTTGCAACCGACTTTAACACTTAAGAAGTCTTACAACTAATTAAGTGTCAGTCAGTTAACAACAATTGTTTACTTAGTTGTTCAGTTGAATTGTATTTCAGTTTCCTCTCTATATTCAGTGATCAACTTTAAAAGCCAACTTCCTTTGAAAACAGTTGTGTCAGTTAGCTGACCAACTTTCATCAGCTTAAGCATTTTCAAAGTGTCAGCCAGCTGACCAACTTTCAGCTGACTGACAAAACTAGTTTTCTGGTGCCAATTTTACAAGTTTTACAAATCAACCCTCAAAGTTTTTAAAGGCTATTCACCCCCCCCCCTCTAGCCTTAATTGTTGCCTACTGGACTTACACAGCCCTTCCAAAAAATCTTCCTAAGCTGAGTTGGAGCCGACATGGAGGAGAGAGGATTTATTTTCTTCCAAAATTGGAAGCCAAGCAAAAAAGAGGAAGAAGACACGCGGGGGCAGGAGGTGGGCGTCACACACGGCCTGTGTGTGGCGTGTGTGCTTCACGCGGGATCGGGCGAGTGGGAGGGAAATTCTGGTGGGGTCCACGGATGGCGCTGGCTCTGCAATTGTCTGACTTTTTTGTTTTTGTTTTTTTTAAATGAAGGCTGGGAAGTGTTGTGAACGGCTATTTTTTTTTTCAAAATTAATTTGCCTTTTATTTTTTAAAAAGTAGTCGTTTGCAATTTATTTTTTTTCAATAATTTTTTTTTTCATTCTTCCCTATAAATACACCACCTCAACCCTCTTCATTTTCTCCACAAATTCTTTATTCTCTCTTCTATTTCTTCATAATCCTTTCTAAAAATTCACTTTGTCTACACACTTAGCTTCCAAATGGATCCAAGAGATACTCATTTTTTTTCAAAATTTATTGAATTTTTCTAAAAATGAAGAAAATCAAAATACACCTAACTCTCGTGTTCCCGAAAATGTTCAACATTCTCAATTTTCTTCTACTCCGCAATACCCCCAATACCCACCTAATTTTCCCAACAATCCAAATGTTCCCAACTATCCAAATTTCTACATGCCACCAAATTTTACAAATTTTCCAAATTTCCAGAATTTTCTAGTTCCTCAAACTATTGGGAATTCATCTAGTAACGTTCATTTTCAACCGAATTATTGGCAACCGACGGGAAACCCATTTTTCACTCCGCAAGGTACGCCCCGTGCAATTTCTCAACCTTACATATCTTCTAATGAGTCACGTCCCACAAGTGTAGATAGGACTTTGTCTGGTAATTTTTCGGCAACGCCGTCATTGGTTCCCGAGACGCCAATCAATTTAGAAACAATTGATTTGGATGACGAAACTAAAGCGGTACCGGTACAACACAAGTCTCAAGCACGTGCAAGATGGACCAAGGATGAAGATCTTGCGCTATTTAAGTCGTGCGCACTATTAGCCAATGTCCAATAATTGGTAATGGTCAAAAGAGTGCGCAATATTGGAAGCGTGTAGCTGATTATTACAACGAACATCGCCCAAGTGAATCGATTCCTAGAGATATCGCGAAGTTGACACCACGTTGGTCAACTAGAATTGCTCCATCTGTGAGAAGCTTCAACGAAATCTACAATAGGCTTGTCAATGCTAAACACAGCGGTTGGAGCGATGATATTTTAATGAAAAATGCAAGGGCGGTATACCATCAAGAAAAAGGTCAGCACTTTCATTTTGATCATGTGTGGGAAGTGTTAAGAAATTCTTCTGTATCATATTTTAGTCAAACAGATATTCTTCACACCAATAAAAAGTCTAAGACGTCAGACTCCGATGGCGGTTATTCTAAGACTATTGTGGATGCTGAAGATGTAGAAGATATTGATTTACGTACTCGTCCGATTGGAAGAAAAGCGGCAAAAAAGAATGCGAAAGGTAAAGGAAAAGTCGAAAAATCTTCAGATATAGATGAGTTGCATACCCGCAAGGCTGATCACATGCTGTCGTTAGATAAGTACTCCAAAATTAAAAAAATTGAAGCGGAAGCAAAAACTTCTGCTTTAAGTCGCAAGAGAACAAAGAAAGGAGAGTGAAAGGCTCATAAAAGACATAAAATTTCTTACTGAAGATACCTCAAACATGACTCCAGAACAGGTTGCCATACATCGACATGGATGAGAGCAAGTAAAGGCACAGTTGAGGAAGAAAGGATATGAATTTTAATTATTAATGTTTTTCTGTAACTTTATTTATTAATGTTTTTATGTAACTTGTAATATTATTGTGTTTTTATGTAACTTTAATTATTAATGTTTTTATGTAACTTTAATTATTAATGTTTTTATGTAACTTTAATTATTAATGTTTTTATGTAACTTTAATTATTAATGTTTGGCAAAACACATCTTTGAGTCACTGTACTTTGCCAAACATTGCAATTAGGCCACTGAGACGTCAAAATTTTCAGTGCGGCCACTGTACCAGACTTATCTTTCATGTTAACCCAATTTTTGGATGGACGTTAAGTTCCGTTGTTAACTTATGTTAAAGTCCTATTTTACCCCTGAAAATGAATAATTATTACCTTGTATATAATAAAGAAATTAAAATTGAAGGCATGTGATATCTCCCAATATAATAAAGTTGTAAAATCTTATTGTTCTGAAGGTGAATGCATCTTCCATTAAAAGGTGAATGCGATATCAAAATTTGCAGATTGGTTTGTTGAAGAAGGAATAGACGAAGAAAACGAAATCGGAAAGAAAGATGGGAAAACGAATTTCGACGACCGACGTCAATCTAATCGGCTTCGCACTCTCCTAGCTCCTCCTTTCTCTCCTCATTCCATAATCAATCGGTCCGTCTCAGATCTCTCTCTGTGCAGTCTCTATACTTATAGATTTATGATGCCGCCTTGGTATTTCAATGGCGGCGACCCACGTCTCCTTCGCCGCAGCAATTTTGTCTCCCAAACCCTAGCCCTTCCCAAATCAAGCCTTCTCCCTTCGCCAATCAAACCTAATACATCCAATTCCGCCTTGTTCGCAATCACACCGCAGTCCTAGTGACAAACCAAGGAAGAATCCATCGAAACCCCCCACCATCTCTAGATTTGTTAGATCCGGATCCACCACTGCTTTCCATCACAATAACTCTTCAAGCTATATCTCTCATCGACATCTCCTGGTCATCACCATCATCTCGCTTCAGCCTGGCCCCCACTCTCCCCTTCCGCCTCAAGCATTCGCAAATACAGAGCGCATCCACCTTCGCTAACGCTATGATTGCATCTCCTCCTTATCGATCAAAGATTGCGGATGCCATCTCATGGGTCGCTTCTCTAACTAAGCCAGCCCTCGCTCTCTGCACTTGCACAATCTCCATCCGGTTTGTGCTTCGTGTTTTCTAGATTAATTGGATGAAAAATTCAAGATCCGGTTTGACCTTTCCTTATCCGCATTGTGCTTTTTATGAGAGGGAAAGAGTTGGAAACGATGGAGTAATCCACATCCGAAGCTTGCTTCTCAGGTGTGAGAGAGCAAAGATAAAGAAATGGTAAAGATGACCGTATC
>CM028384.1:69621428-69710206 GCA_013146195.2 Codonopsis lanceolata | reverse complement strand
ATCTAGACAAATCAACTTAGTATTTGCTCAATCCAATGCACATTTTTCAACTTCTTGAGGTGGCGATCACGTACATATATACCTTTTTCCTTTTTCACTACTAGATCTCGCCAAAAAGGTGTTGCGTCGGTCATCGGAAATCTTGTCGGAGATGACAAACTAGGTTCTTGACACGTTCAAAGGTAATATCCAAAGTTGGTTAGTGAAATGAGTCTTGACATTATACCACATTTTCTTAACTCATTTGTCTTAGCTTATTCACGTGTAATTACTAAACATGCTTCAAAATTACTTAATATCTCGACTCACCAACAAATCTTATATTATTGTTACAATTTTTCATATACCTATAATGATGTCTTTCTCAAACATATTTTAAGTATAATCATATTATTTTGAATATTATCTTTATTATTCACTTTTATAGTTACTGAAATTTCTATGAAATTTATTCCCTTTAGCAATATTTCAAGCCCCTCTCTCTCTTTCTGCGATGCTATTTGTTGTCTTTTGCTTTCAAAAGGCTAAACTACCTTTCACCTCCATGCACATGTTTTCACAAGTAAAACCATTATATATTATTTTGTTTTCTCTCGTCTAATGAATTTCGTTTCATGCACATGTCTCAATACCACTATATCTCAATTTTAAACTTTGTCATATTAAACCACAAATTTTATTTTATTTTGATAAGTACTAAACCACAAACTAATGAACCTCAAATTTACTTCTACAAAATTCACAAAATTGAAATAATCTTCTGCAACGAGCTCTTCTAACAAATCTTTCACCACCTCCCACTCCCTAAACGGTGGCTCGCCTCCTCTGCTCCTCTCTAACCTCCTCTATTTTTCTCACCATCACGCCTCCGGATCCTCTCTCTCCCCATTGACTTCTTCATTTTTAATTTATAAGAAACTACCCATATCTAATTTTTCGGATTCGATTTTATTAGCTTCTTATTAAAGTCATGAATAAAATTAATATTGAGGTATTTTTGTTAACTCGAATACAATTAAAAATTATTGTTTACATCTTACAATCGATATGAATAACAATGTTAGTAAGATATTATAGTTAACGAGAAAAAATATTTAATTAAAATAGTAATGATTAAGGAATAAAAACACGACCTAAGTAACTTTTATATCTACAATATTAATATATTTTTTATATCGGATTAGATCGATTGTTATGGATTGAACACTTAAATCCAAATCCGATCCTAAAAATAACCGATCCTGATGATTCGATCAAAACCGATCCATTGACATATTTAAATATACCTATTCAAATGTGTAAGATCATTTGTATAATCACTAACGGTAGATGAAGATGCATTTTAAAAAAAGAAGATTAATGCTTTCGAAATTAACTAGTTGGAATATTTGGAATGCTCTAATACCAAATTTTAGATGTCAAAATTAATACTCCCTTCTTCTTATGAAAGTTATCATATTAAGAAAGAAAATTGACTATATTTTGAAAATTAGGATTTAATGTATCGTTTCCAAATATACTCATGTGAGTATGATCTTTAATTAAATTAAGAATCAAATTAATAGTATAATCATAAAAGTAACTTTCAAAAAAAAAATACAACATATATTTTTAGAACAACATAAAAATAAAATAATGACTATTTTTTTAGAAAGGAGGGAGTAGTACTTTATTAAGTACTTTATCTAACTAATCAATAAATATCACCCTTTAAACTATATATATATATATATATATATATATATATATATATATATATATATATATATATATATATATATATATATATATATATATATATATATATATATATATATATAAATTATATAAGAGCTCGAGTCTAGCAGGTCTAACTAGGCGGTCTGATCGATTGATTTGTGCTTTAAAAACAACCGCATTGGTCCAAATTGATTCATAAGTATGTGAGTTTCAAATGGACCCCTCGGTTATGAGTTATGTTTGAATTACCCTTTCACAATTAAATATAAAACCTTCAGTTGTGTGTTTTATTTGAATTACCCCGTTAATTATGAGTTTTGTTTATACCGACCATTAATTGAACTGATCTCATATCGATATTGTGCTTATAGCACGGGCACTTATACTAGTACACACACACACACACACACACACACACACACACATATATATATATATATATATATATATATATATATTTATATATAAGAGCGCTCTTTAACAACTTTTTATTTGAGTGTGGTAAATAAAGATAGTTTTGGTAAAATGCGGATAAATATCTACCCTTTATTTTTTATCAATTGGATATTAGTAATCAATAAAAACTCTTATGTATATTTAAATATATATATATATATATATATATATATATAGAGAGAGAGAGAGAGAGAGAGAGAGAGAGAGAATTACAAGACTAACCCTAATTCAAAAAAAAAAAAAAAAAAAAAACGCACGTAGATAACATGTGGTCATTCTAATGTTCATAAGTGTAACAACACACCTTCAAATGAGACGATGAACAAACCATAAGGGACGTTACAAAAGGGACTTTTTGAACAAAAAGAAGAGAGTAATTAATTGTTATCGATGTGATTTATAAAATTTCTAAGTAGGCTAAAGTTAAAAAATTTATGGTAAGTCTCATGTAAGACCATTTTATGAATCTTTATCCGTTAGACGGAACAAAACTCTCTCACAGCTCAACCCATCAACACACAGTGTGTCGGACAAGAGGATCTGACTTACAAAAAATATCCGTAAGACCGTTTTTCATGTTTTTGCCAAAATTTTATTATTGTTATTAATTTGATTTGTCAATTCAACAGATAAGCCTTAAGCAAATAGTTTACCTAAAAATTAATTAGTTTGGTAGAAATTTAATTCCATATATGTCCGTTGCAGCACTATATATGTAAGGGTAAAATAGACATGACCTATTTTGTTTTTGTTTCTCCTTTCTTGATTATTTAGTTTAGGCATTTTTTGGAAACAAAATATTCCTAAAGATTTTTGGTTGCATTTTTGGAAACAAAATATTCCAAAAGATTTTTGGTTTCTTGATCCTAAAATTTAGGAGTAATTTTCGAAACAAAATTTTTGCAAAAATTCTCCCTTATGCCATGTCTTGACTCTTGAAGTCCTAGTTTATTTAGTAAGAAAATCTAGCTAAAAATTAATTAGTTAGGTAGAAATTTAAATCCATTTATGTCCGTTGCAGAACTATATATCCCCCATTATACCAACCATGCATTTAGCCAATTCCATTTTAGAAAGATTTCTGCACTCTTATTGCCAATTCCATTTTTGCTAGATTACTGCACTCTTATTCTAGAAATTTCATGGCTGATCAGGCAGTGAGGAAGGAAAGGAAACTAGAAGTGATTGATCAAACCAACCATGGAGAGGTGGAGAATGATGGAGAGGGTGTCGACAGAATTTCTAACTTGCCTGAACCACTCACACACCATATCATGTCTTTCCTCCCTGAAATCGCCGTAGCAAGAACAAGCGCCTTGTCAAAAAGGTTCTATTCTAATTGGAGCTCTTTTCCGGTGATCTCTTTTGACGAGAATAGGTTCAGAGGCAATTCAGGTATGTTGGAAGGGAATTCTGAAAGTAGGTATAATTTTTTGGATTTTGTTGTTGGTTCAATTCAGCATCGTCAACTGCAGACTAATTTAGTAAAATTCAGTCTTAAGTGCTATCTAGCTAAGATTAAATCTGATTTTGATCGGGTTGATGGGGTGATTAATTTTGCACTTGAAAACAGTGTGAAAGACTTAAATCTTGATTTCCTTGGGTGTCGTATAGATGACAAAGAAATGCTATACCATATGAAGGAGACTCTGTCTTTGAAATCAGTTACTTTTTTAAAGTTGAATGGTTTGAGCTTAAACCTTAGTTGGCTTTTTTCAACTTGCCCGTTGATGGAGAGTTTGGCTTTATGCAATTGTTTCGTCTCTGAAGATAAAATCAACCCTTGTGAGGTTAATATCGGGGCAGGTCGATCTCCAAGGATTTTATCATTTATGAATGTCAATATCACTGAAAACTGGGTTGAGAACTATGTCCCTAAGTTTTCCGTGCTTGAGACACTAGAGATGAGTCAATGCAACGCATTGGAAAACATTTGTGTTTCAAATGATCAAGTCAAAGTAGTTATACTGAACAATAATTTTATGCTAGAGACGATCAAAATAGTAGTGCCAGAACTTCATTCTTTTCAACATTCTGGGGTGCTTAAAAAGCGGTGCACAATTGATATTGCAGCTTGCAAACTCATTAAGAATTTATCTTTGAGAGCTGTTCATATCACAGATGAATGGCTCACAGCCCATGTTGCTTTATTTTCTCATCTAGAGATATTGAGTCTGGAGATTTGTGTGGACTTGGTACATATTGAGATTGTTAGTGAAAATCTTCGAAAACTGAAATTGTTTGGCTGCACAAACTTGGTTGAGGTCATGGTTGACACACCAAATCTTAAATCTTTCACCTATAAAGGGAATGTTGTTTTGTTCGGTTTGATGAATGCTCCACGTCTCCGTAACCCCACTCTTAAATTGATATCGTATGATCCTGACACCGTCGCCTGGTATTATGGACTAAGAGATTTGCTAACAATGTTTGATCATTGCAAATCCTTGACGCTAGTTTGCAATACCCTTTGGGTACGTACTCTTTCTTTAAAAATTTAATGGTACCGAATCAATATACACACACACACACACACACACACTTGAATTGCTTCTAAACAGTTTTTTGTCTGTCAGGATTTCATATTTCCTGAGCATGTAAGGGATGCTACACTTCCTCCATTGTATGACATTAAGACTCTCCACATATACATCTGGTGTGTATCTAATATTCCTATCGACTTGGTGGATAACATGCTTTGGATCTGCCCACTTGTGGAAACCTTAAATTTTGTTTCAAAATTTGTGCATAAAACCATCAAGGTAAGCTAGTCCATCTACTACAAAGTGATCATTATTACTTTTTTTTAGCCATGTTAAAAGTTAACGATTTAGCTTTATTGTAAGTGCAATTTTATATGAGTTTGATGGTCAAATAAATGTTCCCCAATTCGTACTAATTATTTAATTGCTTAAGACATCTCTAGTTTATATGAGTTTGTGATCAATCAGCCAAATGTTATTTACATGAAAATTCTACAAAAACCATATAACAATCTTCTTAATTAAATCCTTGGCTAAATTTATGCAGCTTCGGTATGCAAGGATGCAAAATCAAGATTTGGGAACACAAAATTGCTGCAAGTATCTTACTTGCTGGCGACATCATTTAAGAAAAATTGAGATGCACAATTTTGATGAAATTGATGAGAGACATGGATTGTTGGAATACTTCAGGAAAGAGTGCCAGTTAGCTGGAAATACAACGCTCAAGTTTGAATTTCTACAAACTGGTTCAAGGCCTATATCTGCAGTGGCGCCGTTTGTATTGCCGTAGATAGAGCATGCATTCAGCTCTTTTTAGCCTCACTCAACGAGTTTTCATTTGATTTTCATTAGTTGTCAATTTCATGTATACTTATTATTTAAACTAAAGCAACAATTGTTTAATAGTGAAAGTTTCCTCGTATAGGTAGTAGTTTACGTGTAGATAAATTTCATGTATACTTAACAAAAATTAATGTAAATAATGAAGAGATGTGGAGCACTAAATAATGCTACAGGTTTTTTTGCAAGCTAACCCATTATGCGCAGTTGCCAATCCAAGGAAAGTGATGAATGCTAGATTGTGTCAAGGTGTAGTCACCAAGAGGATAGTAGCAAAGGACAATGGTATCTTAGATGTCACTAGAAGTACCCAAATGTGATGTACATGATATATGATCATTTAAAAGGTTTCAATTAAAACTTTTTTCTCCTTTTCTTTTTGAAAATACAAATCGTAAAACAGAAAAAGGTTGGAGGAAAAAAAGTAAAGAAGATCATATAATGATTACAGAAAACCAGCAAACAGAGGTTTTTCCAATTGGGCGAGAGAGAATAGGTACGAGAGAGTAGTGAGAAAACAGTGAAATCCATAATAGAAGGGATATGGAGAGGATGGAGCGAAGAGAGAGGGACATTGAAATGTAAAAGCCAAAAGGATAGCCGAAAAAGCATGGAAAAAGTTATGTTAGACAATTTTTTTTTTTTTGAAAAGAGCCTTGTCATAATAGTTTTGTTCTAGGAAAAACCTACAAAACAAAGTTAAAATGGAATAAGACGGGCAGGAGATATTTTTATGAGAAGCTATCCACGATATGTTATAACGGAGATTCCTCAAGAGTTTTTCTCAGGGTAGGAGGTAGACTTTGAGGATAGTATAATATACGAGAAAACAAGTGGGTAGAAGTAGTGGCATTTTGGAGCAATGATATTGGTTTCATAGATGGCACGAGATCTAGCAGTCACACCTTGATCTGTAGATGCAACTTCTCAAAATGCCCTCAGACCTCACGACTTTAACGACTTTTATTTAAGAAAATTTAACAAATTTTATTTAAGAAAATTCGTTAAATTTTCCAACTTTTATAGACAAAATGTCGTTAAATTTACGACATTTCATTATGTGTCGGTAATTTTTTAACGAATTGTAAGAATTGTTGAATATTTCCCGACATATGCATGATGCGTTGAATAATTACCGATTCTTATGAGAAAAATGTCGATTTCCCAATACTTTAAATTGGTAAAGCATTGCAAAGTTCCGACATTAAAACAAAATGTTGTCTATTTTTCTGATAAATATGTTAATTATCGTTTATTTCCAATAGATATATGAAAGTGTAGAGAATTTTCGACAATTATTTCAAACGTAAAAAAAAAAGTCAGCAAAATTGAGTTATCTTTTATTTAGTGCTTTTAGCCTTTTAATAGAATGCCTGCTTAAAAAATGTCATATTATCTCAATGGTTTAATGAGATGCTACTTAAGAAAGGCCCTATAAACCCTTACGGTAATAGGGCCCAAGAATTACGTGTTCTATAATAGGACCCTATAGAAAGACATCTTATTAGTTACACCCCTAATAGGTCACAATGGCCTAATGAGATGCCTACTTGAAATGTATCCTATTAGCCCTTGAGGTAATAGGGCCACTGGAGTCATGTGTCCTATTAGACATCACGGTAATAGGACCCTACGGTTTAGGCGTCCTTTTAGGCCTTTTTATGGGATGCCAATGGAGGGCGTACTATTAAGTTTGGTGATAATAGGATACAAAGAGTAATGCGCCCTGCTAAGCGGTACCATAATACGACCCTAATAGTTAGGCGTCTTATTGAGACCTTTATAGGATAACTTTTTAAAAGCGTCCTATGTATGGCGTCCTAAAATATCATTTTTTTGTAGTGAAATCACATAACACGAGGATATGTTATAGAGCCACTGCCGCAACGTAGATCCTGAAATGAAAATTGTCACAAATGTGGGTTGTCAGATACACGTGAGTGGTACATCGACCAAGAACACGATAGCATTATTCTAAGCGCCCTAATGGTTATGACAAGGTACTCTTCTCTACTTTGATTAAATAGTGAAGGGTGTGTGCATGAATCTGGTTCGGCAACTCATCACTATCATGAATCTCACGATTTGTAACGGTGATGTATCGTCAACCATTGAAGACAAGAACAAGTACGCCAGCTGGACTAATGGAATAACAAGTAGATGTTTACTTGGCATTAAAATCAAGTAGAGAATGGGCTCGATAAGAGTGAACTCGTCCATGTCAGGTAGATGTTTACTCATATAAAATCAAGTAGGAGGCGAGCTAGACAAGAGTGAATTCCTTCAAGACAAGCAGGCATGTTGTTCACGACATGTTCACGATTAATCATATAGATTACAATAGGAGCTCAATTGAGTCTCAAAAGTATAAGTGTCAAGTCGTCTACTCAATTCTATTCAAGTTCCAAAAGCTAGTAATATAGTCAAATAGATTTCCAAGTGTCAAAGGATCTCACCACGATCCTAGCAAGGTCTAATCGTTCCTTAAAACTCGACTCCGTTGAGTCATCGCTATAATTCATCCCAAATAGGATACAAATGCTATATGCACTTCTATCCTTTCTCTATGTTCACGGTTCACATAAATCTAGGTCCTTATTTCATTGAGAAGCCCTAGTTCAACAATTTCACCATTCCACGTATGTGTGAAATCCATGTTCAATACATGTACACTAATCAACTTTCAATAGGCCATTAAGACATTCAAGAATAAATCATGCTTTGAGCCAAGATATGAAATATGCTTCATAAGTCATATAATATCAATAAAACCACAAGGTAATCAAAAGCAATATATGCTTCAAGTAAAAAAATACAAAATATGCTTATTAAGTTATATTCAATAAATAACTAAGAATACCAAATCACAATTTATATAATTCCCAAGGTTTACCTAGATTGTCTAGGCTCATCAAATAACATGATTATATCCTTAGAGTCTTCTCTTTAGGATAGTAGTTCATCCTAAAATCTCAAATCCATTAAGGTTCATGTAATAGTCATAAACCACTATTGTCACATTCAAGTTCTTGAAGCCATACGGTAACTTACGTTGCAATAATACGAGACCTCATTGAGGTTTTCTAAGTTAAAGTACCAAGTAGTACACTCACATGATAAGATCCATCATCCATGGGTTGTAGTCTAGGTTCTAAAGATGTCCATACGATACTATTTCGCAAGGTCAAGGCAGTACTAACATGCTTTGGATTGATTATCTTTACAACTCTACGTGTAGACTCTATATATAGAGTACTAGATCATAACCTATCAAAATTCATTATGTAGGAGATTCTCTAATTCACCATCTCGAATTCCTCGAGATGATCCCAAGATTCCCAATCATGTCCTTAAACAAGTTAGGTTGCATTCACACATACAAGGCGACTCTAGTGAGTCGGAGTTCCCACATCAATAACCCCAAATCCATAGGATCCAAAACATGGGTAGGTCACATTCCTATGAGTCTTACAATCCTTTTTAAAACCTTTTTATAAATCCATTAAGACCACAATACCAAGTCAAACATGACCTTAGTCTATCGATGGCCCAAATTCTACAATTTGAAACCCTAGCATAGAACTTTCTCTACGGCTTTCAATTGCAATTACTTCCTTCACAAGAGTTGTTCCTAAACACATTTGGGACACTATTTCTGCTTTACTCAAGTCCAAATTATTGACTTATAGGGCAGCCCCAACAAATTCAGATTTCAAACCTAAAAATGGCAATTTCTCAACATCTTGCAAATGTAATTAATTCCTTCACAAGAACTACTCCTAGGAATTTTTAGAACAACATTCATGCTTGAACTAAATCCAAATTAATAAGTTAACATGGCAGCACCAAATTTCCAGATTTCTATCTTGTTGAAATAAATATTTCTACTTCACAAAAAACCTTCCTAAGCATGTATACTACGGCTATTATGAAGGGAGTATGTCCTAATATTGAACCTACAAATTTTATGGGTTTGAAAACTTATCTTAAGCCTTAGATTAACATGATTGATCAACAAATAAAATGGAGACAATCGACGAGGAAGGCAAGAGCTTCGTTTTGGTAGTTTCAAAACTTCGATCGGGCTCCTGGATCTCCGGCAATCGACCGGTGAAGGATGGAGGTGTTCTTGGGTCTACTTCTCTCTCTAAACCCAGCAAGCTCTCATACGTAATATGGAAATGGCTGCAAATGATTCAGCCTTGGAATGTTGGAGTCAAAAATTGGTTTAATCCAAGTGAGTGAGTTATTTGACTTCCTATTTGTTGATGCTTGTGAACCAATGATAGAAACTCATCAAGGGCTTGAAAAGGGTCAAAGGTGAGTCAGGTAAGTGACTTGGGTGAGCCTAATTCGAACTTGGGTCAAGGAAGCAAGGGGGAATGACTGCACCCACAAAAACCCTGAAATCTGGAAAACAAAGTTTTCATTTGCGAAGTTACTGGACAGTCAATCTTGTAAAATTGACCATAAATCGATCACAACTCCTATTGAAGTAATTTTTGATTTTTCTGAAAATAGACTCTTTAAAATACAATTTAACATTTTAATTTTCTCAATTTGGACTTGTATTCATCAAACTATGGTCACTACAATTTCAAGTAAACATATTGATTTCCTAAAAACATAATTCTGGGACAGCCGTAAGTCCAGACCTAATTGACGTACTTAGACACCTTGGAAAATTACCAAATTTTACAGGGAATAACCTAACATATATAGGTAGAACATACTCCAATTTAAGAAAATTCTCTTTAGTAGATTGGTATCAGAATTTTCACGATGTTTTCCCAAAAACAGGACTGAATCTGTGAAATAATAAGTTGGTCATCTTATTTCCAATTGTAACAAGTCCAACAATGATTGTGCAAGAACAATAAGAACTTGTAAACTTGGTCTAGAACTCATACCCAATGATTAACAAGTAACTAAGACAAGTCTCGCAAGCGAAGGAATGCATTGATGCATCCAAAGTTCCCAAACGATCAAGTATAAAAAAAAGGGTTTGGGCTCTCACACTAATAACAAGCCAGTAAGAACGTTATGGTCATTCAACACGCAAAACAAGGAAGTCAATCACACGAAAGTCCGGGTTCTTACAGTGTGGGATTAGAGTTTGTACTTTTAATACATTTACTCCTTAACCGGATAAGAAAAAAAATGACATTTTGACCCCGTACGTGGAAGACCACGTGCTATTTAACATGAATTTTCTAACATCCATCAGTGGAAGGGTGGAAAATGGGGAAAAAAGTAACTTCAGATATCATTATGAGACAAACTTTACATTGGGGTAAACAATGCGATTGGGTGGATACTTTGGGGGAAAATTGTAATTTGGCCCTATAATTATTTTTGGATTATTAAAATAATTATTCATTATTTCTATTTAAATACTTATTCTAAATACTAAATAGTTAACTAAATACCGAAGTTATAGCCAAATCCCATTTTGTGCGCCAAACAAAATGACCAAAATAATCTTCATGTTACTATTTTTAATGTCCATAGACGGGAGGGGGAAAAGTTGGACAAATAGCAAAATAAGGTATGAAAGTGAGACACTTCGTAGGTTGGGGTGGAATGTGAGATTTGATGTGTAACTTTGGGAGCTAATCATATTTTGGCCCAATTGAAATTTAACCTAAATACAAATTTCCTCCTAAAGTATCCACCAAATACACTTTGGCCCACAACGTAATTTTTTAGCATTTCCATATTCCATGTAAAATTTGGCGTCTGGTAATCGTAGTGATAAACATGGTGTGACGAATAGTGTTTATGATAGAGAATATGCTCCAATCAAACCATAAATAATATCTACGGTTCCGATGAGAAATTTGTTGGAGTTGAAGCTATGGGCGATGAAGACGGATTGAACCATGGTTTGCCTCATCATTGTCGTATACGTATGTGATGGATTCAAATAAGATATTTGAAATTCATGGTGTATGCTTGTGTATTATGTTGTTCGAGGGAGAACGGGGAAAATGAATTATGGAGTCTGGTGATCATTCAACATCGGAGGGCTATGACGTCTTTAATTTTTTGGTAGGTTCTTATTTGTGGCGGACCTGACACCTAAGTGTGATTTTCTGATCTTGAGTTTCATGTCTCTGATATGATTCCGCTCTATATTTATTTATTTTTCTATATAATAATTTGAATAAAACATTCGTATACTCTTGAGTTTTATCTCAGTTAAAATTTACATACAATGTCATTGCCAAAGAAGATGCAGAGAAAGTGTTGCTGGAGAAGAAGAAAAGAAAGTTTCTCTTTGGGTAATAAAAGTAGAGAAAGTGTTGCCAAAAAATGACTAAAATGCCTTACACGTAAAATACCATGTGCACATTAACGTCAGATTGGTAACCTTCGTCATGACTAGGAGGTAAACTAGAAAAGAATTGTAAAATGAGATATAAAAATAACATAAAACTTAGGTTGGGTGGCAATGTGAGACTTTATAGATACTTTGAGGAAATTTTGTATTTTTAGTGTTAGTATATACTTTGGGGTTGAAAGTTTTATTTCTCTAATACAATATATTATTTTCTGAAGGGAGTCATAAATTCCAGAAAAAACGACATAAACAAAGTCTTCAACAACAATGTGTTTATCAAAAATAGTAAGTTTGAAGTATTTTCAATTTACACACTCATAAAAGTAAATGAATTCATGTTTGGTAATGAAGAAATTAAGAGAATGAAAATTACCAACAAAAAAGACAAATTTATAGGATAAGTTGCGCTAAAATGACTAAAAGTATACAGTGTAAATGACCGAAAAACAAAGTATCAAAAAAGCTAAAAGCACAATAGCACAATTTATAAGTTTAAAAATTGTAATGATTAAAACACAAAAAACATATAAATAATTAAAAGTAAACAGAAAAATGAAGAAACTGTTAAATCATTAAAAAAATTTCATTAACACCACGTGCAATGCACGTGAACCTTACTAGTTAAGCAAAAAGGAAAAGGTGCATCATCTTTTAGTCCTTCTGTGAAAAACATTGTCTTGCCTTCTGTTATTGATATGCCTGAATTGCACAAAGAAATTGAAGAATCTGACTTTCGTGAAGATTCTATGGCACTTTTAACTACCAAGTTTAAAAGCATTTTGAAGGTCAAAGGTCAAAATAGAACTCCATATATCTTCAAATTCCAAAACCTTTTTTAAACCTGAGGCTAGTAAGTTTGTTCCCAAAGAAAACTCTTTTCAAACTCCTGAAAAACCTTTTTACCAATCCTTTTGCTACAAAATCTACTTACAGTGGAAAGAATATTGATTATATTTAGTGTATGGAATGTCAATGGTTTAGTCATTATGCTAATCAATGTGGTAATACTTTGAGAAATAATGGTCTAAATTTTTCTGCTACTCTGAGTGACAGTGATGATGAAGATTCAGGTGATCTCATCACTCTCATAGCTGTATACAATGTTCAGACTAATCTTGTAGGTTTTTCAAGTGATGCACCTTCGGATGCAGCTGCATCAGAAGCTGCATCAGACAGAAGATGGGATAACTTTCTTTGCCTTAACTCTTCCATCATTGAAGATGTTCCAGAATCTGAATCTGAACTGATGGATGCTTATAAAGAGTTGTACAATGATTGGGAAAAGAGGGCTCATCAAGTTAAGATACTTGGAAAGACAAATGAAACAATCAAGAAAGTGAATGAAGATCAGAAGGAGTGTATTGCTAGATTGAAGTGTCTGCTTACCAAGAAGGATGTAGAGCTTGAAAATCTGAAAGAAGAACTCAACAAAGCAAATGAGACTGTGACAAAGTGGAATTCTAGTTAATACAAACTGGATGATATGTTCAAATCTGGAAATAATGGTAAGTCTGGGCTTGGATTCATGCCAAAAACATTTGTTAAGGAGGGTGAAGTTATATCTACTGAACCAAAACAGTCTACACACACTTTTCAAAAATCAAACTTCTTTGAAAAACCTAAAACTAGAAAGAAAAACTTTGTGTGTCATTACTGGCACAAACCTGGACATATCCAACCCTTCTGTTACCTGAAAAAGGCAGACCATGCTGAGGAGGCTAGGCAAGCATATCTGGTCTGTAACTAGATGTAGCACCGAATGCAGCTCCATCTGAAGCTACATCCGAAGCTACATCAGCAAAAACATTCCAGACAAGCGTGGGTGCCCAAAGGGAGTTATAGAAATGTTAATTCTAAACATTGTGAACCATTTGATATATGTCCTGGTGCAAAATGGTCTGATTCAGAATATTACAATGTTACCTTCACATCTTTGAAATCTCACATTGCTGGTTCTTTGTACTTTGATAGTGGATGTTCAAAACATATGACTGGTTCTATTGAGAACTTAAAAGACTATGAGAACATCAATGGAGGATCTGTGACCTATGAAGGGGGTACTAAAGGCAAGATGGTTGGTAGAGGTACTTTAAATGTAGATGGCCTACCTAAGCTTACAAATGTCTATCATGTTGAAGGTCTTAAGACCAATCTCATAAGTATCAGCCAACTATGTGATGATGATCTTCAGGTTAGATTTGATAAAAATTCATGTGAAGTGTTTGATCAAACTAACAAGTGCTTATTGATAGGTACAAGACCATCAGATAATTGTTATATGTACAATAATGTACAAAAGGTGCTAGCATGGATGTCATAGGTTTATGGCATCAAAAGTTAGGGCATATGAGTTTTCGTAAGCTTCATGAGCTTGCGAAACATGATGCTGTGAAAGGGTTACCTAGTTTGAATAAGGATTCCACAAAAGTGTGTGGACCATGTCAAAAGGGTAAGCAAACTAAGGCCTCTCATCCTCCCACTTCTCATTGTTCCATTTCTAGATGTCTTGAGATGATCCACACTGATCTCATGGATCCCATTGAGGTAGAGAGTCTAGGTAAGAAAATGTATACCTTTGTGTGTGTTGATGACTTCTCTAGATACACTTTGGTTGTTTTCTTAAAAGAAAAATCAAACACTTTTGAGGCTTTCAAAATATGGTATACCCATCTGATGAACTTGTATGATCTAAAGCTTACTAGAATTATATCAGATCATGGCACGGAATAATAAAATTCCTCTTTTTCTACCTTCTGTGATTCTAATGGCATAACTAATGAGTTCTTAGCTCCTAAAACTCCACAACAAAATGGAGTGGCAGAAAGAAAGAATAGGACATTACTAGAAATGGCTAGGGTAATGTTAAGTTCCAAGAATTTGTCAAAGAGATTTTGGGCAGAAGCCCTAAACACAACTTGTCATATTGGAAATATGGTTTACTTGAGACCAGGTAGCACCATGACACCCTATGAATTTTACTAGGAAAGAAACCTACTTTAAAATATTTTCATGTCTTTGGGTGTGTGCGCTATCTGCTTAATGATAGGGATCATCTTTCAAAGTTTGACTCAAAAAGTGAGAAATCTGTTTTTATGAGGATACTCCACTAATAGTCGTGCTTATAGGGTATTTAATCTTAGAACAAAAACTATTATGGAGTCTATGAATATTATTTTTGATGACTTAACAGATCTTGGTCACAAAATTGTTGAGGATGATGTTTCAGGTTTGCTAGATTTTGGTGATCGTGAGACAAATGCACAAGCTTCAGATTCTGCAACTACTGGACATACAAGCACTACTCCTGTCCCAGAAAGTATATCTATTGCAAGCACTACATCCAATTGATCTGGACATGTTTCATATATGTGTGACTGCATTATATTAGAGGCTGCTTGGTCTGTTTTCATCATAAGTTAGGCATAATTTTAGGACATACATTGTTAGTAATTGTGTCAGCCTATTGAAATTTTGTCCTAAACTCAAAAAAATGCAAATTAACTGCCAAAGTTTTCCATGCTGAAAAATATTAAGTCGATGTCTAATCCTTATGGAGAGTTAAGAGATTTTGAATTGTGGATTTGTGTTGCTAAATTGTTTCTTGGGGTTGACCAATTCTTGGTATATTCTTTATTGTGTTTGTTATGATTTCTTGAAATTATTTGAATTCAAAAATTCAAGTTTAAGAAGAAATCAATGTTATCCCAATATCAAGTACTTTACACTTATCTACCAATACTTACTTGTCTAAAATAGATATTTTGTGGATATTGTGTGTGATTTGGTCAAAATAGCTTAATTTCAAAATCCAAAATTTTTTTTGTCACAATTGTCCCTTCACATACTATCAATTTATGAACTAACGGCTAACCTTAAAGTGTTCAGTATGTTTACTACCATGGATATTTAACAAGTTGGAGCTGGTGAGAGCAAACATATCTCCTCACAAATTCCTCAAAACGCAATTTCTTCTCTCCATCCATGTTACGTGTCTATTCCCCTTCTTCTCTTCATTTGCCTCTCTGAAAACCCTAGCTTCCTATGGCATCTGTTCCTTCCAGTCCTACAAATTCCAAGAAAACTACCAGTATGCCTGATGTGGCTCTAAATGTGTCTTCTCCCCAAGCTACATCACCCGAAGTCACAATGGTAGAATCCTTACTTGGCTCTGAAATTGTAGTTGCTGACCCTCTCCCTGAACCTATTACCTACATTTTACCTAGTGAAAGATGTAATACGATTGATGTAGAAGATCATGGCGACTTATCAATTTTCCCCCAAATTGGAAACCCTAGTGTTCGAAAGTCCAAAAGATTGCGAGGCATTCCTATCAACTACGAGAATACCTCTGATAGTGATGTTGCCAAGGCAAAGAAGCACAAAGTAACCCCTTGGCAATTTGAAGAAGAAATCCATATTCAGAGTGATAGTGATGATGGGGACTTCATGCCCTCAGGTGATAGGTCTCAGTTTGTAGTGGCTCCTTATGCCCCTACTCCTAAAATTGGAAACTGTTCTATTGGAGCATCATCCGTGGTGCTGTTGACGATGATTACCCCATACCATCTCCAAAAGTTGTATTTCAAACTGATTCTCAAAGACAATTTCATGATGAGGCCTCTCCAGTTGTTCCCCCTGTAGAACTAGAAATAGATGTTTTTGAAATGGGATTTTCAGATGAGCAAAGGACCTTTGTTGAGTTCATGGTGAATTTGAAGAATGCTGCTCCTAGGTCACTGTGAGTGCCCCTATTTTTGACCGGATCCACGCCACTGAAAAGACGGGGTGGTTTCAAAACCTTTTTAAAAGCACGTGGAATACGTTTAGCCTCAATTGTGGACTCAAAATATAAACAACATAGTCGCCATCTTTATTTTCAGGATAAACAAAGAAAAACCAAAAATACCAGATTTGCAAAAGGGTTTGGAGGCTAAGTTACGAGTTAGGAAGGGGTTAGACACCCAACTCGTCCTTTCGTACTCAAAATAAGTTTTTGGCTAAAAATATTGTTTCTATAACATTAACAATTTAAATGAAGCATTTAATAAGAATTTAATAAAAGAAATAAAGACACTTACATCAGCCTCATTTTAGAGTTGCAAATTATTTTATAAAAATTTGGCCATAATAATGGCTTATATTAGTGTTATTTATACCAAAATTTTGAACAAACATAACAACTTATTTCGTGATATATTAATATTTTAAATAACACTTTTTAAAGATAAAATTTTAAATATTTAAGGTACCTACCTCTTGAAGCGTGTGAGCTTTATCCCGGACCAAACTTATTTTCTGGTAGGGTTTAGGGTGTGCTCGCTCTCAGCAAGAGGGAGTCTTTTTGCTTTTACTGAATTTCAGGCAGCATGACTACTCATTTTTGTTGTTTTTACCTAGGGATCCGGGCGGCACATCTGCTTGTTTGCTTGCTTTTTGTTGTCGTTGAGTTTGAAATCGGCAGAGCAACTGCTTGCTTCGGCTGGATTTGACATTTGGATTTGGGAAGGGCAACTGCTCTTTTTGGGTTTTTGGAACCAGTGAAATAGGGCGGAAACCTTGTTGGGTAGTTAGGGTTCATTTTGGTCGGAGAGTTTGTGTTTAGGGGAAGGTTTGGTAGCCTAGCGGAGCTTCGGGGTTGGATGGAAAACAATTGCGTAACTTCATAGCATTCTCTCCGTAAAACTCTTTGTGAGGTATCTTCTCTTTTTTTCACTGCCGAAGTCTTGTATTTATAGGCTGAAGACTGGGTTTCCTTAATAGTGAAGGTAAACATAAATATTTTCTTCTGTGCCTTAACGGCTTGTACCATGCGTTGAAGGAATTGCACCAAAAACAAACTGCAACAGTGAACAGTGAAGTGTTGGGCGCGGCCTTGGGGGATATAGGCGCCGCCTGAAGGGGATTTGGGCGATGCACCCAGATTGGCCTACGGCTGCTCTTGCTTTGCTTGTTCTTTTGTTTTTTGCACTTTCGCCCCCCTGTAATTCACTATTTGTCACTTCTTCCGTTGTTCTGCATTTTTCACCGTGTAACTTGACATCCGTTAGTCCTTTTAATAGGTTTTTATATTTTATGGAATGTCATAAAACAGGGGTACGAAATTGGGGTGTCTACAGAGCCCCTCAACGATGAAGTTTATAGGTAAACCAAAATTTACCATTAAACAAACATCGTTGATAAGAAATAGACTCCTTAATTTTGAGGAAATTATAACAGGTAAGAATGCAACATGAAATAGTTTATAATGCAACAGTTAATCTCATGCCCTAAACACTTTAATGGACTAATGGGATTAGAGCTGATATGATGCAAATGAAAATGCTCTGATGGTCGTGCCTACTGAGTAGGTTGCCTAGGTATCCTTTCCAAGTCCTGGGGTTTACACTCATAGTGGAAAGGATCCAACACATATGTAGGTGGAATCGCATGAAACGGATCATTTCCATGTCCTGGGATTTGCACCCCTCGTGGAAAGGATCCATCCCAAATACAGGTGGAATCTCATGAAACCGATCATTTCCAAGTCCTGGGGTTCGCACCCCTCGTGGAAAGGATCCAACACAGATGCAGATGGAATCGCATGAAACCGATCATTTCCAAGTCCTGGGGTTTGCACCCCTCGTGGAAAGGATCGAACACATGCTGGTGGAATCGCATGAAACCGATCGTTTCCAAGTTCTGGGGTTTGCACCCCTCGTGGAAAGGATCCAACAAAAATGCAGGTGGAATCGCATGAAACTGATCGTTTCTAAGTCCTGGGGTTTGCACGCCTCGTGGAAAGGATCCAACACAGATGCAGGTGGAATCGCATCAAACCGATCATTTCCAAGTCCTGGGGTTTGCACCCCTCGTGGAAAGGATCCAACACAGATGCAGGTGGAATTGCATGATATCGATCATTTCAAAGTCCTGGGGTTTGCACCCCTCGTGGAAAGGATTCAACGCAGACGCAATAGTATGACATGACATAAAATGCATGTGACAGGTAAAGTAAAATGCTGATACTCTCCCTTTTTTTTTGCTTCCAGGTTGGTAAACACTACAACAAAAATGGGCATTTACAACATTTTAAGCACAACATTTGAAAGAAAACGTTGTGATTGAGTGACTTTAGACAACGTTTTTTGAAGAAACGTTGTAGTTGAGTAGTTTTAGTTGTATTTCGGTCCTTTCAATTACTTTACACAACGTTTATCCTTAAAAACGTTGTTGTGGGATTACTTTAAACAACGTTTATCCTTAAAAACGTTGTTATATGATGTAAAACGTTTTTGTGTGAAACGTTGTAATTTAAAGTTTTATACAACGTTTGTGAGATAAACGTTGTCTTAGGATCTGCTATACCCCTGAAAAGTAGGCGGTATTTTTTCGCGGTCTAATTTCACTATTTCACAATCACAAAACACAGTAGACAACCAAAGCCTTTTCTCCACTGTAAGTCCTCCCAGCCCTCAGCCCTTTTCTCCACGTCCTCCCAGCCCTCGCGTAATCTCTCGCTCTATCTCTTTCTCTCGTGACTAGTAGATCCGGCCGGCGAAAGGAGAGGCTCACCTAGAGAGACTTTCGCTCTTCCGATCCACGAACCAGGTGATTGTGACTCAAGATTAGGCTCAGAAAGAGATAAGAAGATCTACGATAGATAGATGGGATAAAGGAAGAAATTCCCAAGCCAATGTAACGATTCCAAACGTTATCCTCAAAAAAGTAATTGGGAGGAAGTTTACCCGTGTTCTTAGTATCTCACTCGGTTACCACCAATTCACCCCTCACATGCATCCCCACCTTCGCTAGAAAAGCTTCTCCACGGTAAGTCCGTCTCCCTCCTTCTCCTTTCGAATTTTAAATAGGTTTTGTAATTTTCTTAACTGAACTATAGGTTTGTTTTGTTTAAAGGTACTAGTCTCTTCACCTTTTTCTAATCTTATTAGTTATAGGTAAAAAAATCTATTGAAGTTGATTGTTATTCTTTGTAGCTGAATTTTGAGAATAATAGATTAGGGCTATGCATTTTGATTTTATGAATTACATCCTTCCATTTGCAACTCTGCTTGGTCCTAGTGTTTGAGAATGATGAAATTTATATGTTAATTTCAGCATTTTAATTTCTATACGTAAAAGTGCACTCAATGTGTTTGATAAAATTACAAAAAGAAGAAATTGTGTGAAGGAACCTTAGCCTTTTAAATGAGATCAGACAAAGGGAAGGCAATGACATGTTTGAATGAGAAGCCTAAATGTGGAATGAAAAATAAGGTTGAAGTTGTTTCTTACTCGATTGAACAGGATTTTGCTGATGTCTAGAGAAGATTGAGGAATTCCAAGGAAGCGATGCTTGATAATTAATAATATGGTTTCCGCTCTCTCTTCAAATAATTCTCTCTTTTCCAAACTCACGGCTGAACCCAAACCAGACTTCCCATCTTTAGCATTCATCTTCCTTTTCCAGATCACTACCTGATATGGCGTCAAAAATCTGAACACCACCAACCTGTTTCAGCTCTCTTTATTCAGCCCCAAAACCCGACTCAAACCTACCCAAAAATTGTTTGCCAATTAACCAATAATTCCCAACCCTTTAGACTGTCCAAACCTGCTCAAAACTGCTCCAACTTCAGCCACAAAACCTGCTCAAAAACCCTTTCTAAAACAGCCCTTAATATAGCCTAGTAACACCAATTTTGAACAGCCAAAAATCTGCCCAAAGCTACACAAGCAGGCTGTCCCAACACGAGTCCAAACAGCCCCGTAACAGCCCTGAATACACGCACAATAACAACACAAATAAAGAACGGATAGGTGGACTCACCAGTCGAGTTTCACTCGCTCGACGTAAAGAAATCCGACGAAGAAACCAACCTAGGCTTCACTCACCTTGGTATGATTAATCCGGTTTTAGAGAAGAACGAACTTGTTCTTTGAAGTTTCTTTGCGTTCAAAATCTGATCTTCCGTGTTTATTGAAGAAGGAGGCCTTAAATAGGCTTTACAAAATTATCCTAAAACTAATTGGAATAGACTCCTAAATATTGCTTGAAAAGAAATCATATCTAAATACTAAAACATAAAGTCTTCCTATCCAACTAAAATAACAAAGAAACTATTTCCTTTTAGGAAACAACTAGATTCTATCCTATGGAAGATTCATCCTAATCTAACATTCCTTGATGAAGTAGAACTCATGGTGGGCGGCCAGCCTTCCAAGTGTGAACCCTCCACCATTTCCTTCTTGAGCCGTGTTCCATGTCCTTGAATGCACCCCTCCTATTTTTGCTTTGGACCCCCTTTGCCCTTTCTTGGTTGTTCTCAAATGTTTCTGATGACCTTCTTGGTTTAACGAAGTCTTGAGCCTTTGCTCCCGCATCATACCCCCTTTCTTCAAAAAGGAATGTCTTCAATCCTGGGCTCTTCTCTACTAGTGATTGTTCGAACATCTCGTGGAAGTTGATCTTCATTGTGGGCTGCCTATGTACCCCTTGGTTGTTACCTCCATACTCGAACAGACTCTTCATGTTAGGTTGATTGTACCCCACCACACACTGCTGCCCTGTAGTCTTTCTAGCTTTCCCACTAATCTCTTCTTTGCCGTGTTGTTCCTTTTGTGCTATAGCCGCCCCAAATGTTAAGTCTCCATACAAAACAGCCCCATAATTCTTGTATGCCCTTTGCTTGTGATATAAGAGACTCCTACGGAACTCTCCAAGCCGTGTGCACCAACCCTCCTGCCTGCTTTCACTTTCTTTTGTAAGCTCGTTGTCACTTTCCATTCCCTTGTGTATGTCATCTCTCGTGATGTAAATGCCTCTCACGTGACTCCCAAAATCCTTGTCCTTTAATGCATGAACGAGCCCTCTATCCCACCATGAGGAACACCATATCAGGTCCAAGTTAATTATTCCACCATAGGATCGCGCCATGGTGTAACATTTTTTTTGCATAGACAAAGCGATCGATTTCCAAAGCCCCAAATTTTTCAATGGCATAAGTGCATGGTTGTTTTCTGTGCACAAGTTCAGCCTCTATAACCACACATTTTATCCTCCACTTTTCCTTCCAAGGTGGTTTGAATGTGTATGAAACCCACCTTGCAGCAACACCACGTTCTTCTTGAAAATATGTGCAAGTCTTCCTGTGTTCTTCTTCATACGCATTAGCAACTAGATTTTTCTTTGGAGCAGATTTTTTTTATTGGAACAACTGGAGACATATGTAGCGATCTTGATTTGATAACCTTCGTATTCTCTCGAATTTCGAAATAAAAAGGATCTTTATAGACATGAAAAACTTTCAATTCTTCACGAACCAAAACTAGCTTCCTTTGTTCTTCCGCCCTTTTGATTTTCTCTCCTTCAACACGTCTTTGTTCCAGCCTCTCCTCTTCTTCCCTTTTAATTCTCTCTCGTTTTTCTTGCTCAACCTTTTCTCTTGCAAGTTCTTTCCTTTCAACCCCCTTAGCAGCCCCCAACCCGCTGCCCATTTGTTTTTCCCAGCCGAGACCTTCCTCAGGAACAGCATCGTGCTCGCCTTCTTCATACGAAACAGTCCCGAGCTTTGTTTCTTTGCAATCAGCTTCGAATCCTTTCGTTAAACATGAGTCAGACTTGAATGCAAACCCTTTCTCATGAACTGTCACTATCTCTTCTTCTTCTCTTTTCGTTCTTTCTTCTTCTTTTTCTACCTTCTCATTTGCTAACTTTGATTCTTTAATTATCTCACACGGTTCTTCGTCAGTCAACACCCGATGTATGGACACTCGGTTAGGTAGGAACAGGGTCTTTGACAGTAGCAATAACCCTTAGCCCTTCCTTCTCGCTCGATGTCGTATGAACTTGAAGTGCCGCCATGAAATACCTTTAAAGTTGCTGCCTTCTTCACCTTTTTTTTTGTGTAGCAGCCGCGTCTCACAAACTTGGAGAAGTTGCTTAGTCAATCGTTGTACCTCACGTCGCAAGCTTCGCATTTCTTGATCGAACCATGCTCCGTCATCTCCCATGATCGTCCATGAATTTGGAATCCGTGGATGCCTTCGCTCTGATACCACTTGATACGGCGTCAAAAATCTGAACACCACCAACCTGTTTCAGCTCTCTTTATTCAGCCCCAAAACCCAACTCAAACCTGCCCAAAAATTGTTTGCCAATTAACCAATAATTCCCAGCCCTTTAGACTGTCCAAACCTGCTCAAAACTGCTCCAACTTCAGCCACAAAACCTGCTCAAAAACCCTTTCTAAAACAGCCCTTAATATAGCCTAGTAACACCAATTTCGAACAGCCAAAAATCTGCCCAAAACTACACGAGCAGGCTGTCCCAACACGAGTCCTATAATCTTTTTGGTATGTAGAATTGGTGAGGATTGACAATCTGTTTTGGTCTTCAGAGTTTGCTTTAGTTGTTATTTGATTTGTTTATTAGTAGATATGATTTGGATGTCTTATCCTTCGTGCACATTCTTCTTTCTTTGTGAAATCTTTGTTTTGTATCCAGAAAAAAAGATCCTAAAATGAAGGGCTACATAAATCTCTTTTGAATCTCACAGATAGCATAGGTTTTAACCTACATCATATGCTTTGTATAAGTAGTATGGCTCCTTCTAGGCAATTTTGGTCCCAATCTTGGCCAATTAGCCCTTGGACAGAATGGTTGTTAACTTGAAGGGTAAATCTGGAAGAGTCTTTAGTTTGTCACTGGTGCATACAAGTGTGTGGAGCAAATTGGGTTTTTCCATTGAGTTGGGTTGAGATGTCTCTTTCATAGGTTAGCATGAATTTAATCTTGAAAAAAAATGAAAATGTGGAGCTAAGCTTGTTGATACCTTTTTCTTTTTAGTGGATGGGAGATAAAAGACTGAGCACATTGTGCATTTGTTTCTATCTCCTTTATCAAAAATCTCATATAACTCACCGGAAGTAATCTTTTTTTTTGGCTGTTCTTTCTTGGAAATCCATTTTCCAACTGTTCTCTTCGCAGAAATTTTCATGTACTCAAATCTGCGAGTTGCAGGTTTGTAGCAATTGTGGTTTGAGTTCTTGCTGTCTTATTTTCGCTTCATTAGCGGGGGGTTTTTTTTTTTAATTCTTTTTTTTTTAGATTCTAGAAACACATGCTATCACTGTAAAAAGTTTACTTTGGGAATGTGACGCCCCGCTCCTTCGTTGTCTCGGTTTGCGTGCTATACTTGCACCTCTTCCCTTGTCGACGGTATGTTTGGTTTGCAAGAGGGTCTAGATGTGTTTGAGAGACCATATTAAGACCAAAACATTATTAAGAGACTCTATATAGTTGTTGACTTGCTAAAGTCACAAGTCGTGACCCGACGATAGTCTGAATGCGACGCGATTGAGGGTTTACTTCTCGCTTTTGTGTTCGTGACCTCGGTTTGGGTCCTAGACCTCTTTAAGATGGTTTATTAACATGTTTAGATGCATTAGACTTCAAGTTGGAGGTGTTCCTTAAGTCTATCGATGATTTGGAAGTTTTGGAGATAGCTGCTCGTCTCTATCGCAGAAGTTCGGGAATCGAGTCGCTGCAATCGCCTCTCCTTTGGGATTCTTATTTCCCTAGTTGTTATTCAACTTCCTAGAAGTATTTAAGCTTCTTCATTAGCCCTTGGACTTGCCTTAAAAGTCTCCTTTCATTGCTCGCTTGATTTCGAAGTTCGCTCGTCGTCCCGGTTGCACGTTGTTGCACCCCTTCCCGGCTTTCGCCCGAGTTGTTTCGGGAGTTGTTCGGGTGTGTTTTAGACTTGTTTTGAGTTGGGTTAGACCTTAGGATGGTTGCCCATAAGTTCGGGATCATTTAGATCAAGTTTAGACCAAGTTTTGGAGGTTCAGGAGCCGAGGCGCCCGCCTCGCATGGAGTGAGGCGCCCGCCTCAAGTACTGAGAGCAACCTTGTGCAGAGACCAAGTGAGGCGGCCGCATGGGGAGGCTGAGGCGCCCGCCTCACCCCAAGCTGTTACGGATTTTTCTTCCCTGTTTTGAGTTGTGACGTGTTTTACCTATTCTACCCTCATTAAACCCCTCTAAACCCTTCCTAACCTCTCATACTTAACCCTAAACATGTCCTAACATTATTTAGAAGTTAATTAAGGTTGATTAGAGCTTGATTATCCCTAATCTCCACTAATTGCACTTGAGAAATGTCCCTTGTGCCCTTCTTATTTGGGGGTATAAATACCCAAACCTCTTCACCAATTGCTGAAAACTCTTCATTTCTTCCTCTCCCACATACGTATTATAGAGAGAGAGACTCCATGGGAGACTCTTGAGCCCTAGCTTCTTCTCTCTTCGATCCAAGACGATCCGACCACCCGATTTCCTCCAAACTCCGGATTCTTGAAGCCCTCGACGAGTAGAACGACTTCACCGATCGGATTTGTGTTCTCTTGAGTTTTCACTCAAGCTAGGTAAGTTACCTTCTTTTGATTTTGGTTCATTGGCCCTAAGGAAAACAACTCTGTATGCTATTTGTGGGCAATGAACACTTGTTATGCTATGTTTGCCCAATTTTTGGGGATTTTGAAGTATGAACTTGTTAAGAGCATTTGTAGATGACTCCTATGATTATTGTCAAGTATATGATTACTCTTCATTTTGTGTTTCTAGGCTTATGAGCATGCTAGAAATCATGTCCATATGCTATTTGAGTTCATGGGGAAATATGCCTATGATTGGGATTTGGGTGTATGAACTCACATGATAGTATGAGTTTTATGAAATTGTATGATTTATGAAATGGGTTTGATCTATGTTGGGATTATTTGTGATTTTAGACTTGAGAGTCAATTCCAAAATATTGGAGAAATTATTGTTAAGTTGAAGTGGGGTTATTAATGTTGAGATCGATGAGGGTGTAAGGTTTAATGAAACTTAGTGTTTAGACTCAACGGAGTCGAAATATGTTCAATAATGTGATTAATGAACTCGGTTGGAATCCTACGACAATTGATTTCGCTTTGATTATGATTATGATGAATTCGGGTTTTGTTAGGCTCGGGAATCAAGCCCGAATGAACTTTGGGATTTTGTAGCATATATGAATGAAATGTTTAATTGTGGGGCTATGAAACACATAAAGAATGGAATGTAGAATTAAGACTCAACGGAGTCATTGTAAGGCCAATAATGTGATAACAAGCCTTTGGTTGAGACCCTACGATGTTCGGGCCTCGTTTGCTTATGTTGGTGCGCATCCGAGTATCTTGTTGTGTCCAATGGAGACACTCATGTTATAGAGACCCATTGGGAACTTGTTTAGAGCGTGCTTGTAAAGCACGGGGTATTAGAGACCAGCCCATGGTCTCGAGTACTATTTAGTAATGGTTATTCGAAGAATTCACTATAAGGAATTTAGTCGCGAGCATATGAAATTACTTATGGATTTAGACTACAAGGTAGTCTTGTCATTCATGAGATGGGTCTTGAGGATGTCGACTATAAATGACGAGACTTTGGCTAAGTCCGGTGTGCCTTTAAGTGAAGCTAAATGCTAAGCCTTGAATTGTGGTGGTTCTTAGACTAAGTAGTGGTCTTTGATTTAATCTTGAGTTGAGGACTTTAGTAGACCTCATGTTGTGAATTGTTGAGCTTATATGCTATTCTTGAATTGGTGATGACTTGAGGTTTATGAATACCTCAATACGTGGTTTTTGAACTAAACTTACAAGTTGGTTGAACATGTTAAGTGTGTACAAGTATGTGCATTATTTATTGGGTTTTGTAGAGCATTATGACCTACTTGAATTAATAAGTTCTTTGGTGATGAACTTGGTCCTTATTGGTTATACAAGTAAATAATCTACTTGATCATCTTGATTTTGAGTCCACCTGCCTCGTCGCTTTTGTCGGCAATGGGACGATTCATGGCCTTTGGAAACATTCGCTATGAATCGCCGCATTGGTACCCTTTCTCCTCACTATTTGGCCGATAGTGGGATGTGGTCTCGTATTAGCGGCCTAGCCCGATATCGAAGCTCCCATTTCTCATCCCCGGAGTCGGATGAATGTAACGCGGAACTCATTAAAGAAAACTGGTGAGTTATGATCATTTGAGGATTGAAACCCAGTTTATGATCATCTGAGGGTGGTGTACCCGGTTTGAATATTGAAGGGCTTGGCCCAGTTCCTGATTTTGTGTGCTTATGTATAAGCACCTATATGAAAGATAACATGCTATATGGTTATGCAGTTTATGTTACATGATGACTTGATACAAATTTATTATTGGTGGACTATAAAGATACCATGATTTTATACATGTTTGTGTATTATGCCATGCCACGCCATGCTATGCCATACCATTGCATTTAGTAACTTACTGGGTCATTATGACTCATTTCGTGTGTTGTTTTCCTTAGTTTTTGCAGCGATCCCGTTAGTACGCTGGCGGCTTCTGATAGTGATTCCTAGAAGGTGGTCTTCCGGCTCTAAGCTTGGAATTATTATTATTATTATGTTATTTTGTAATTGTGAGACACGATTGTAAAGTTATGTAGACTTTACTTGGGTAGACTATGTTAGTATTATGTTATTGTATCATTTTGGTAGCCGACTCGTTAGTCGAGCTGTTGTATCTTTTAGAAGTTATTCCTTTGTTATTTCGAGCACGCTTTAGCTCACTCATCCCGTTATTGTTAGTGTTGTCATCTCCGACGACGTTAGTCGTGAGACTTGGGTTTAGTTGTTAGAATTTGAATATCTTGTTCTTTAGTTGATTTATTCCTCCGGCATGTTATAGCCGCTGAGTTGTCGCTTTATCGTTGGTTCTTGTTGCTTCGCCGGCCTTAGGTTGCCGATGGTTTGTTGTACGCGCAATGTTGCGCCACGCGAAGTCGTAGATTTGTCGAGAGATAGTCGCCTCTCAGCTTGGTATTCCTTAGTTTAAAACTATAGGTTTTGGTCCCATTTATGATTTGCTTCCGCAGATTTTAGTTTTTGGTTATTCGGTTTTGCCGTTATGGCTTTTCATTCTTGTTTAGAGTTTGTTGGTTCAACTCTGGACTCGCACTACTACGCTTAGCGGGTGCTTGTTCGTCTTTTAGCTTGTCTTGGCGGCACGACCTTGGGATTCCGCATTGGGGTTCGGGTCGGGCTGTCACAGTTTGGTATCGAGCTATAGGTTAGCTATTTCGCCAGGATAGGTTCCTTGGCCTAGTTTGGGTTGGGTTTATTGTTGAGTTATTAACGCTGAGTGTTCTTTGTAGGCGATTATGTCGAATTTGGCGTGGAGCTAGTTCTAGTAGACCCCTGCTCGGGTACAACTCGTGGCTACGAGAGAGGGGAGAATGTTACGGATCCGCGTGTGACTCCTCAGCAGATGTTTGGGATGGAAGACAATTCTATCATTCTTGCGAGATTCTTGAAGTTGGAACCTGAGAGCTACGATGGAGGACCCGATGCTTCTAAAGCAGAACTTTGGATAGAAAACATGGAGAAGATCTTTGCAGCTATGGGTTGTACGTCAGAAGAGATGGTGACCCTAGCAGTGTTTAAATTGATTGGCGCGGCTGACCATTGGTGGCATGTGTTACGAGATAGTTGGAGACACCATGGAGTGCCTCTAGTGTGGGAAAACTTCACGATGGAGTTTATGGCACGCTTTATTCCTAAGCAAGTAGTTCGAAAGAAAGAAGAAGCGGAGTTCATGGCATTGGAACAAGGAGCTATGACGGTGGCTCAAGATTCAATGGGTTCACGAGTTGGCTCGCTATTGTGGTTACTTAGTACCGATGAGGCTAGGAAGACCCAACGGTTTGTGAAGGGCCTAAAAATGAAATATCGTAGGCAACTGCTCGCCGCTACAACTTACTTGACACGAAGTCGCCGTGGATCGCAGATGCAATAGAGTTGGACATCGAGGAGTATGCTCAAAAGAGAGCCTCGAGTACTATTAGGGGCAATGATGGTAATAGAGGGCAAAGACCACGTAAAGTTAATCAAGAAATCACACGCATCGGTAGACGAGTGACGCTCCTACCTCTAGTCGAGACGACGAGGCGGCGAAGTTAACATGTAATTTTTGTATGAGGACAGTGACATGCCGAGAACGTATGTGTGGGGTAAAGCAGGAAAGTGTTTCGCTTGTGGCGGTGATCATGTTCGTAAGGATTGCCCGAAGATGAGGGTTAATCGGCCGGGAAGAATTAGTAAACAACCCAGTGGCTCCAAGAGGGACAGTGGTGGACGGCCTAGAGTTTGAGGTCGCGCCAAGGGCGGTTGGCCATTATGGTTTTGAGACCTATCCGAAATAGGAAGGTATATTCTTGTATATAAATATTCGTAAGTTATACCGTTGTTACTATTACCGTTATTATGAGTACACGTTTTAATCGGTAGCTCATGTGCATTCATACATACATTATATGGTGTATTGTGTAATATTGGTTATTTGCTTGATCGGGAATAATACCCCAATGTGAGATTGATATATGATATGGTTTATTTTGTGGATTACCGGTAGGTAATCGCACGTGGTGTATGGATCCTTGTTTAGTCTATATATATATAAGACTATGTTATATGTAGAGTTGTGGTTTCTTGGGATTATGTATAAAGGCCATAGTATGTATATATATATGAAGTATGAATTGTATATTGATACTTATCGGTTTGGTATGATGTTTGTATATTCTATGAGAATATGTTTTATGTAATGAGTAATATTACGCTACTATATGTGTTGTTAAGGGTTATTGTGCGAGTAAGATATACACTCGACTTGTGAGAAGGTTGAAGGTTGCGATTTAGACGATAATCATGGTTACACGGAAGAGATTGACGCTTCACCGTGAGTATTGAGACGTTAACGTTGTGTTAGGATGCTTAGTGTATGCATTGGTTGTAGACTTGGTCTAGAGCCTAAGAAAGGATAGTTTTGCGGAGTATAGACGCTTCGGGCATTAGTAGCCTTGTCGATTCGTCGTGATTATTAATAAATTATCTTGGTGAGTGTACTAGATACACGAAGTTTTGTGATAGCTATGATTGTTGATTTGTCAAGGTAATAGACCTTGTTACTTGGTTTGATTTTTATTCAGTTATGTGCATTAGTTGTAGGAAACACCTACTTGATGCATTTACATAGTAGTATATTAAATTTTATCTCATAATATCATGTTTCATTCATTACCTTAGCATAGGAGACTATTAAAGGATGCTTAGAACCTTTTTAATCATGAACCTCAGATCCTTGTAACGAAAAAAGTTTTTGAAATCCAATTTAGTCGGTACCCTAAATTGGTGATCAAAAGAGGTTCGTTGGTGGACTAGGATTGGTAGTGAGTAGGTTAAACATTGACTATACCCGTTACCAAATGGATGGACATAGATGGAAAGAATTTTCAAAACATGGCATTGTGTGCTCTTGTGTGTTCTTACCCGCGATAGGGAAATCGCGAGTATGATTTGCATAGTTTGAAATGCCAATTTGGTTATCTTTGATTTGTTTGTAAATTGCTCCATAAGCAATTATTAATTCTTGTAACTTAGAATCTTTTGTGCTTGAATTTCATGATGTGCCCAAACAAATAGTTTCGTAGTTAAATGTGTTCTTATGTTAAGTTTGGGATTTTGCCTACATGATTGGCGTATGTGTTCATATGTGTATTCGCGACTCAAGTATGAGTCATGTTATTTTCAACCGTAAGTCTTGATGTTGTTGTGTCTATTGAGAATTCTTAGACTTTCGAATTTGGATTATTAGAGTTTAACCCTCGTGTATATTGTGGTGGTAGAATCGGGATTCGAGTCCTAGGTTGGTGGTTTTGAACTTGGTGTATTGTGGTTTCTATCATGATTTAGAATTCGGGACGAATTCTTTTTAAGGTGGAGAGGGTGTGACGCCCCGCTCCTTCGTTGTCTCGGTTTGCGTGCTATACTTGCACCTCTTCCCTTGTCGACGGTATGTTTGGTTTGCGAGAGGGTCTAGATATGTTTGAGAGACCATATTAAGACCAAAACATTATTTAGAGACTCCATATAGTTGTTGACTTGCTAAAGTCACAAGTCGTGACCCGACGATAGTCGAAATGCGACGCGATTGAGGGTTTACTTCGCTTTGTGTTCGTGACCTCGGTTTAGGTCCTAGACCTCTTTTAGATGGTTTATTAACATATTTAGATGCATTAGACTTCAAGTTGGAGGTGTTCCTTAAGTCTATCGATGATTTGGGAAGTTTTGGAGATAGCGTCGCCTCTATCGAGTTCGAGAATCGAGTCGCTGCACGCCTCCTTTGGGATTCTTATTTCCCTAGTTGTTATTCAACTTCCTAGAAGTATTTAAGCTTCTTCATTAGCCCTTAGACTTGCCTTAAAAGTCTCCTTTCATTGCTCGCTTGATTTCGAAGTTCGCTCGTCGTTCGGTTGCACGTTGTTGCACCCCTTCCTGCTTCGCCCGAGTTGTTTCGGGAGTTGTTCGGGTGTGTTTTAGACTTGTTTTGAGTTGGGTTAGACCTTAGAATGGTTGCCCATAAGTTTGGGATCATTTAGATCAAGTTTAGACCAAGTTTTGGAGGTTCAGGAGCCGAGGCGCCCGCCTCGCATGGAGTGAGGCGCCCGCCTCAAGTACTGAGAGCAACCTTGTGCAGAGACCAAGTGAGGCGGCCGCATGGGAGGGAGTGAGGCGCCCGCCTCACTTCCAGAAAAGCTGTTACGGGATTTTTCTTCCCCTGTTTTGAGTTGTGACGTGTTTTACCTATTCTACCCTCCTTAAACCCCCTCTAAACCCTTCCTAACCTCTCATACTTAACCCTAAACATGTCCTAACATTATTTAGAAGTTAATTAAGGTTGGATTAGAGCTTGATTACCCCTAATCTCCACTAATTGCACTTGAGAAATGTCCCTTGTGCCCTTCTTATTTTGGGAGTATAAATACCCACAACCCTTTGCAATTTACTGAAAACCATTTCATTTCTTCCTCTCCCACATACGTATTATAGAGAGAGAGACTCCATGGGAGACTCTTGAGCCCTAGCTTCTTCTCTCTTCGATCCAAGGCGATCCGACCACCCGATTTCCTTCAAACTTCGGATTCTTGAAGCCCTCGACGAGTAGAACGACTTCACCGATCGGATTTGTGTTCTCTTGAGTTTTCACTCAAGCTAGGTAAGTTACTTTCTTTTGATTTTGGTTCATTGGCCCTAAGGAAAACAACTTGTATGCTATTTGTGGGCAATGAACACTTGTATGCTATGTTTGCCCAATTTTTGGGGATTTTTGAAGTATGAACTTGTTAGGGGTATTTGTAGATGACTCCTATGATTATTGATGTATATGATTACTCTTCATTTTGTGTTTCTAGGCTTGAGCATGCTAGAAATCATGCCTTTATGCTATTTGGGTTTATGGTGGAATTTTGCCTATGATTGGGGCTTGGGGGGTATGAACTCACATGATAGTATGAGTAGGAACATTTAATTGAAATTGTATGATTTATGAAATGGGTTTTGATCTATGTTGGGATTATTTGTGAATTTTAGGCTTGAGAGTCAAACCCGAATTATTGGAGAGATTATGGTTAAGTTGAAGTGGGGTTAATGTTGAGGTTGATGAGGGGTGTAAATGATGAAACTTGGTGTTTAGACTCAACGGAGTCGAAATATGTTCAATAATGTGATAATGAACTCGGGTTGGAATCCTACGACAATTGGATTTCGTTTGACTATGATTACAACGAGTTTTTGGGTTGTTAGGCTTGGGAACCAAGCCCGAATGAACTGTGGGATTTTGTAGTATATATGAATGAAATGTTTAATTGTGGGGCTATGAAACACATAAAGAATGGAATGTAGAATTAAGACTCAACGGAGTCATTGTAAGGCCAATAATGTGATAACAAGCCTTTGGTTGAGACCCTACGATGTTCGGGCCTCGATTTGCTTAGGTTGTGCGCACCCGAGTATCTTGTTGTGTCCAAAGGAGACACTCATGTTATAGAGAACCTATTGGGAACTTGTTTGGAGCGTGCTTGTAGAGCACGGAATATTAGAGACCAACCCATGGTCTCGAGTACTATTTAATAATGGTTATTCGCTAAATTCACTATAAAGGATTTGGTCGCGAGGATATGAAATTACTTGCGGGATTTAGACTACAGGTAGTCTTGTCATTCACGAGAGTGATCTTGAGGGTGTCGATTACAAACGACGAGCGGGACTTGGGTTGAGTCCGATGTGCCTATAAGCGAAGCTTAATGCTAAGCCTTGAATCGTGGTGGTTCTTAGACTAAGTAGTGGTCTTTGATTTAATCTTGAGTAGAGGACTATAGTAGACCTCATTTTGTGAATTGTTGGGCTTATATGCTATTCTTGAATTGGTGATGACTTGAGGTTTATGAATACCTCAATACGTGGTTTTTGAACTAAACTTACAAGTTAGTTGAACATGTTAAGTGTGTACATGTATGTGCATTGTTTATTGGGTTTTGTAGAGCATTATGACCTACTTGAATTAATAAGTTCTTTGGTGATGAACTTGGTCCTTATCGGTTTATACAAGTAAATAATCTACTTGATCATCTTGATTTTGAGTCCAGCTGGCGTCTTGGTCGTTTTGTCGGCAATGGGACGATTCATGGCCTTTGGAAACATTCGCGATGAATCGCCGCATTGGTACCCTTTCTCCTCACTATTTGGCCGATAGTGGGATGTGGTCTCGTATTAGCGGCTCCTAGCCTGATATCGAGCTCCCATTTCTCATCCCCGGAGTCGGATGAATGTAACGCGGAACTCATTAAAGAAAACTGGTGAGTTATGATCATTTGAGGATTGAAACCCAGTTTATGATCATCTGAGGGTGGTGTACCCGGTTTGAATATTGAAGGGCTTGGCCCAGTTCCTGATTTTGCGTGCTTAGGTATAAGCACCTATATGAAAGATAACATGCTATGTGGTTATGCAGTTTATGTTACATGAGGACGTTATACGAGGTTATTGTTGGTATACGATTAAGATGCCATGATTTTATATATGTTGGTGCATTATGCCATGCCACGATATGATATGCCATACATTTGCATTTAGTAACTTACTGGGTCATTATGACTCATTTCGTGCGTTTGTTTTCCTTAGTTTTGCAGCGATCCCGTTAGTACGCGTGGCGGCTTTGGATAGTGATTCCTAGAAGGTGGTCTTCCGGGCTTTTAGCTTGGATTTATTATTATTCAGTTATTTTGTAATTGTGAGACACGATTGTGAAGTTATGTAGACTTTACTTGGGTAGACTATGTTAGTATTTTGTTATTGTATTATTTTGGTAGCCGACTCGTTAGTCGAGCTGTTGTATCTTTTAGAAGTTATTCCCTTGTTATTTCGAGCATGCTTAGCTCACTCATTCCGTTATTTTTAGTATTGTCATCTTCGACGACGTTAGTCGTGAGACTTGTGTGTAGTTGTTAGAATTTGAGTATCTTATTCTTTAGTTGATTTATTCCTCCGGCATGTTATAGCCGTTGAGTTGTCGTTTATCAGGTTGGTATTCTTGTTGCCGGCCTTAGGTTGCCGATGGTTGTTGTATGCGTCTTGCGCAATGTTGCGTCCCACGCGAGTAAATAGATTTGTTAGAGATAGTCGTCTCTCAGCCTTGTATTCCTTAATTTAAAACTATAGGTCTTGGTCCCATTTATGATTTGCTTCCGCAGATTTTGGTTTTCCGTTATTCGGTTTTGCCGTTATGGCCTTTCATTCCTGTTTAGAGTTTGTTGGTTCAACTCTGGACTCGCACTACTACGCTTAGCGGGTGCTTGTTCGTCTTTTAGCTTGTCTTGGCGGCACGACCTTGGGATTCCGCATTGGGGTTCGGGTCGGGTTGTCACAAAAATCCATTAACGACCTAAATCAAACTTGTCCAATACAAAAAATAGGCCAAAAATAATTAGATTAACCGATAATAAATATAATATTAATTAATACAAATTAATATTTTAAGTAAATTTATGAGGGTATTACAATTACAATGAAAAGAGTGAGTGTTGGCATGGCCCCAAAACGGGCAGCCCACTTCACCAAACCCAACGCAACAACCTTGAATGAGTGAATGGTTGTTGGGTGAACAACCAAAAACATCACAGTGCCATATATATATATATATATATATATATATATATATATATATATATCTCTTTGCGTCTCTGTTCTTGAGCCGGTACATTGGGTATACACTTTGTGTGTGTGAGCTTGAGATTACTGTGATTGAGAGTTCTGTGAGGGGGGGTTTTCGGGTTGTGGGATTTCTTGTTGGAAGGCTAGTTGGTATACACAGTTGGGTGAAATCCTTGGAACATTGTCCCTTCGGTAGTGAACTCTTGGGTTGGACTGCTATACTTTGTGTATAGGCAGACAGTGGGGATCTGAGCCTAGGCAACCATAAGCCCTAGACAAATCGAGTTAGGCTCCGTTGAGCCGAAGATACTCATAACACTAATTATATTATTTATATTGCTTTGTTTTAAATTGTTTTTTGCAGGTGATACATTGCAATATACTTTGATATTATTAGTGGGTTATTTTCGACTTTGGTATATTGTAAGTTTACTGCCAAAGTCGAAGACGGGTTCTATTCAAAGTCCTATTTTAATTTGGCGTGGCTCCGGTGTTCGTTTGATTCGGTAAAGTATCCTTATTTTTACGTTACAGTGGTATCAGAGCGTAGGTGGATTGAATCAATTTTTTTGGGAGCCTTCTTTATTCCAAATTGGGTTTGTGACTTTGGTATTTTAATTATTCGCCTTTTAATTGTGTTTCTTGTCTGCTCTATTATTTTTTGCTTCCGGATAATTTTTTGCCCTTTGCCTATCTTTGTTGCATGCAAAATTAAAATCGGTGATTTTTGGTATAAACGTTAAATTGTAATTTTTAGACTATGTCTACTTACACTTTGGAACCGTTTAATGGAAAATCTGATTTTTCAATTTGGCAACAAAAGATGAAAGGAATTTTGATAAAAGAAAAGTGTTTTTCTGCTATAACTCAGAAATTCAAAAAGAATGCATCTGAAGATGCTATACTTGAAATTGATGAATGTGCTTACTCGTCTATTATTTTGAACTTGACTGAATCTGTGATTCGTAAGTGTGGTAAACAATCGCATGCTAAAAATCTTTGGGATAAACTTGAGGAAATTTACTTTGAGAAGAATTTGCCTAACAAGACGTATCTTTTAGAAAAATTCTTTAGTTTTAAATTAGACCTCAATAAAGATATCGAAGATAATATTGACGCATTTACCAAATTAGTTCAAGAAATAAAGCAAACGGGTGATGAGCACATAGATAACTATACTTCTATTGTCCTATTAAATGCTATACCTGAATCTTACTCTGATGTTAAGTTTACGATCAAATATGATAGAGACCAGGTTAAACTTGATACGGTGATTAATGGGTTGAAGAGTAAGGAGTTAGATTTAAAGGCCAATAAGGGGAAGTCTAGTATGAATGAGGTTAATATGGTTAGGGGTAGAACTCTCCATAGGAATAATGGAAAATCTCATCAAAATCAAAATCAAGGTCAAAATCAAAATTCGGGCAAGAATAGAGGGAGAAGCAAAAGTAGGTCGAGCTCTAAGCAAAGTCATAGAATGTGTTACAATTGTGGTGAAGTGGGCCATTTTAAAAAGGAGTGCCCTAATCCGAAAAGGAAAAATCAAAATCAAGAACAAAACCAAGGTGATTGCAACTTAGCTTCTGGTAGTAATGTTTCCGCTGATGTGTTTATGGTTATTGATTCTTGTGATAATGTTGTGAATTCTGTGCATTCTGCTTGTGCTAGTGAATGACTTATAGATTATGGTTGCACTTATCACATGACACAATTGAAATCATTGTTTACTACTTATAGAGAAGTTAATGTTGGTTCTGTTTCTCTGGCTAATGAGAAAAAGTGTGATATACTTGGTATTGGTGATATTGATTTGAAATGCAATTCTGGTTATGTTTTAACTTTGAAAAATGTGAGACATGTGCCTGAATTATGTAGCAATTTGATTTCATGTGCCTCGATAGAGGATGATGGTTTAGAAGGAAAATGGGGTAAGGGTGTTATGAAAATACTAAAGGGTTCTTTAGTTATTGCAAAATGTGAAAAACGTCGAAACTTATATGTTTGCCATGCTTTGCCTATGTCTACCTCTGAGATTTATGCTAATGTCATTAAGGAAGATAAAACGATGTTGTGGCATAAGAGACTAGGTCACATAAGTAATAAAGGGTTAGAAATTTTGCAAAAAAACGGGTGTTTTTGGAAATGACAAATTTTCTGGTTTACCTTTTTGTGATACTTGTGTTAAGAGCAAACATCATAAAGTGAGTTTTCCACCCCCTTCCCTAGGTAAGCATTCTAGCAAGAAATTCCTTGAATACATACATGCCAATGTATGGGGGCCCTCTAGTGTGCCCACTCAAGGTGGCAATAGGTATTTTCTATCCATCATGGATGACTTTTCACGAAAAGTCAGGGTTTTCTTAATGAGACACAAATCTGAGTCGTTTGAGAAATTTAAAACTTGGAAAGTTTTTATTGAAAATCAAACAGGAAAGAAAATCAAAATGCTTAGGACCGATAATGGATTAGAATTCTGTAATCATGAGTTTGATGAATTCTGTGTTATTCATGGTATTGGTCGACATAAAACTGTTCCCTATAACCTGCAACAGAATGGTGTTGCCGAGTGTATGAACAGGACTCTTTTGGAAAGAGTGAGAGCTATGCTCAATACTTCGGGTCTCTCCAAACGTTTTTGGGGAGAGGCAGTTGTAACTGCCGCCTATATCATCAATAGGTCCCCCTCTGTGCCTTTGCATGGTAGATGCCCTGAAGCGGTCTTTACTGGCAAAGAGATTGATATCTCGCATATGAGGGTGTTCGGTTGTGCAGCTTATGCACATCAAAGACATGATAAACTTGAACCTAGGGTGGCTAGGTGTGTGTTTTTAGGGTACCTGGAGGGTGTGAAGGGTTATAGACTTTGGTTAAAAGAGGATTTAAGACCATAATTAGTAGGGATGTTGTCTTCAATGAACTTTAATTTCCTTGCTTGATTCCTGCTCAACCTATACCTGTTAATGATGTTCCCCCACCCCCGGCTCCAATTACGGTGGAGCAACCCCATGTTATTGATGATCTGCCAACCGAAAGTGTGGAAATTGATCATGAGAATGTTGAAAGTGAACACAATGAAGATAATGAAAATATAAAGGATGAGCACGTCTCGGAAATAGAAACTCTAGATGGCTACCAACTTGCTAGGGACCGACTTAGACGGGAAGTTAGGATACCATCTAGACTTAATGATTTTCATATGACATCTTTTGTGTTTAGTGTGTTTGATTCTCTTGACAATTATGATGAACCTAAATCTTACCATGATGCTTTAAAGTCTCCTCATTCTGCTAAGTGGTTAAATGCTATGAAAGATGAAATGAACTCGTTGCATGTTAACCAAACATGGACCTTGGTCCCTAAACCTAAAACATGTTCTCTTGTTGCCTGCAAATGGTTGTTTAAGGTTAAGACTGAGAATGAGAGTGTTAGATTTAAAGCATGGTTGGTTGCTAAAGGATTTACTCAAAAGGAGTGGATAAATTACAAAGAAATTTTTGCTCGGTTGTCAAATTTACTACGGTAAGAGTCATGCTTGCTTTAGTTGCTCAGTTTAATTGGGAATTAAAACAAATGGATGTGAAAATGACGTTTTTACATGGTGACTTGGATAAAAAAAAATTCATGAGACAACCCAAAGGTTTTGTTGATAAGAGAAATCCTGACTATGTGTGTTTATTGAAAAAATCTTTGTATGGCTTGAAACAATCTCCTAGGATGTGGAACAAGAAGTTTGATACTTGTATGTTGTCTTTAAAATTCACTCGTAGCTCGTATGATCATTGCTTGTATTTTAAAGCCAACTTTTCTACTTCTGTGTTCCTATTGATTTATGTTGATGATATGCTAATTATCAATCCTTGTATTAAATCAATTGAAGATGTGCAAAATTGTCTTAGTGCGAATTTTGACATGAAAGATCTAGGAGATGCTAAAAAGATTTTGGGAATGAACATTGTTAGGGATAGAAAGAATTCCACTATTTCTCTTAATCAAATTTCTTATGTCCAAAAGATTTTGAGTAAATTTAGGATGGAGGATGCTAAACCTGTAGATGTGCCTCTAGGAGGACATTTCATCCTTGGTAAAAATCAGGCCCCCCAAACTGATTTTGATAAAAAGCAAATGGAGAAAGTGCCTTATTCTAATGCGATTGGTTCCATTATGTATCTTATGGTTAGCACTAGACCTGGTATAGCCTATGCTATTAGTTGCTTGAGTAGATACATGTCTAACCCTGGTATGCCTCATTGGGAAGCGGTCAAATGGCTTCTTAAATACCTTGGTTATTCTGTGAATTATGGCTTGAAATTCTCCAAATGCAATGAAGGTGTTGTATTGAAAGGTTATGTGGATTCTAACTATGCTAATGATAGAGATAGTAGGAAGTCTACTACTTTTTATGCGTTCACTTTGTGTGGTTCATGTGTTAGTTGGAAATCTCAATTACAACCCATTATTGCATTGTCTACTACCAAGTCTGAGTTTGTTGCTATAACTGAAGCTTTTAAAGAAGCAACTTGGTTGAAAGGATTGATAACTGAAATTGGTTTTCTAAAGGAAAAGGTTGTGGTTTATTTTGACAGTCAGTCAGGAATTCAACTTTGCAAAAACCCCATTTTTCATGATAGATCGAACGAAACATATTGATGTTCGTTTTCATTATTTGAGAGATTTAATTAAAAAGGGTTTTATTTTATTAGGAAAAATTTCATCTCAGTATAATCCTGCGGATATGAATATGAAATGCTTACCTGTGTTAAAATTTCAAACATGCTTGAAAATTTTGAATTTTGATACCGGTGGTTGAATGCATGCTTCGTGTCCCTGTTTCCCTACTTTGTGTTTGGAAAGTGATTCATGTCCCTTCTACAGTTTTTCTTTGTGAAAATATGTCTCCCGTTCTTGGTTCCATCTTTGTGTTGGATCAAGTTCGAGATAGGCTATGATGCACCCCACTTGTGTCCATAAGTTCAAAGTGATGGTCCCGATACTTGTTCCAAGGTGGAGATTGTAAGTGTTGGCATGGCCCCAAAACGGGCAGCCCACTTCACCAAACTCAACGCAGTAAACTTGAATCAGTGAATGGTTGTTGGGTGAACAACCAAAAACATCACAGTGCCATATATATATATATATATATATATATATATATATATATATATATATCTTTCTCTTTGCGTCTCTGTTCTTGAGTCGGTACGTACATTGGGTATACACTTTGTGTGTGTGAGTTTGAGATTACTGTGATTGAGAGTTCTGTGAGGGGGGGGGTTTTAGGTTGTGGGATTTCTTGTTGGAAGGCTGGGTGGTATACACAGTTGGGTGAAATCCTTGGAACATTGTCCCTTTGGTAGTGAACTCTTGGGTTGGACTGCTATACTTTGTGTATAGGCAGTGGGGATCTGAGCCTAGGCAACCATAAGCCCTAGACAGATCGAGTTAGGCTCCGTTGAGCCGAGGATACTCATAACACTAATTATATTATTTATATTGCTTTGTTATAAATTGTTTTTTGCAGGTGATACATTGCAATATACTTTGATATTATTAGTGGGTTATTTTCGACTTTGGTATATTGTAAGTTTACTGCTAAAGTCGAAGACGGGTTCTATTCAAAGTCCTATTTTAATTTGGTGTGGCTCCGGTGTTCGTTTGATTCGGTAAAGTATCCTTATTTTTACGTTACAAAAAGAAAAACAGAAAATTGAAGGCTAGTACCCTTTGACGAATTTTCAATCGCTTTAGTCCCCGTTTTTTTTTCCGAACCGCTACAGTGCAATATCAGATGATACATCGCGATGCATGAAAATACTTTTTAACGTTTGTTAAAATTCGACAAAGTATACATCAGCTTAATTTTTTTTCCAAATAAACATTATTTAAAAAAAATCGGGATGATATCGAGTTAGCTCAATAAACCTAATAATAATAAACAAAGAAAAAGGAAGGAAAGTAGGATAAAAAATTCAAAAAAAAAAGGGGTTGTTATTGTTCTAGTTTGAAGTCTTAAAACTAAAAAAGAAATTCTAAGCCCTAAGCTACAAACAATGCTCGCGCAAAGTTCACCAACGTTTCGTCTCACACTTCACTCTCTCACACCGCTGGTGCCATGGTAAAACCTTATCTCTCAATCACTATCTCGCTCGATCCATCTTTATTGTTCTACAATATCTTGTACAATTATCAATGGAGAATCTTATTTATATTACCATTCATGACAATTATCAAGAGAGAATCTTGTTTATATTATCCATCATGTGGGTATTTGTTATTCAGTAGAAATACTGCATGATTTTTTGGCAAATAAAACTTTGAATCTGATTCAATAGTCATAAAAAAATTTGGTTTAATTAAAATGTTTAAAGCTTATTTGGTGACTAATTTTTTTTTAAACTTTACAAACGATTAGTTGAAACATCCGAAAAAAATATTGTGCTGAATATATATGTATGTGATGGAAAACAAAAGGTCCAACATGATATTGTGAATTGTGCTGAGAATACCAGCAGTTTAAGTGTAATCAAAGTACCTAGAAATGTGTAAATATATTCATGTCAACTTATTCAAAAATATTAAATGTTAGTATAAAAACTAAAGAAAAAGTAACAAAAAATGTGTTTTCGCTTCCAATGCATGACTGGATAATTCAGATTTGAGTTTCCATTTATGGCAAGTAGTTTTATGTAGGAAAAACACGATTGTTATTATATATATAGATATCTATATATTTCTAAATGTAGAAGATGATAAAGTTTAGGAATAATGACATAGCCTTTCCATTGATATGCTAAACATATTTATATGGTTACAATACTTGCTACACAAATTTAACCTAGATAGTATAAATATAAGAGGGATTAGAAAACCTAAATACAATTAAATTAGGAAAGTATAAACTAAAGATAATTATAATATATTACAAATATATTATATTTTCTTATATGCTCCCGCAAGATGGATCACCGCTAGGAGAGACCAACCTTGATAAGAAATTGACAATGAGAGGGAGTGGTCAGCGTCAAGCTGGTGAGAGCCTGGATTTACCAATGAGACCTTGGTTTGTTCTAGAAACGAGTTGTGGAGGGAGTGATCTTCGGCAAGTTGGGTCTTCTAAGGAAGGCGAGCTTGTGAGAGCCGGGTTTTCCGAGGAGTCCATGAGGTGCTCGAGGAGCGAGCTGTTGAGGGAGGGCCTCGAAGAGCTGGTTAGAGCTGGGTTTGCCGAGGAATCCTTGGGATGCACGAGAGGCAAGCAGTGAAGGGAGGAAGTTAGTGAGCTGGTGAGAGCTGGATTTGCCGAGGAGTCTGGATTTGCTCGATTAGTGAGCTGGTTGAGGAAGGGCCTCAGCGAGCTGGTTGAAGCTGGGTTTGCCGAGGAATCCTTATAATTCTTGAGGATTGAATAATTGAAGGAGGGCTTCAGGTGAGAGAGGGGTTGAATTCTGTAGAAGGAAGGTTGGCGGTGGCTGTGGTGGAAGGAGGTTTAGGGAATGTGAAGTTTGGTTGTCGGTGGCTGGGAAAGGACGTCGGCAAGCTGGTGAGAGCTCGGTTGGGTGGTGTGTCCTTTAGACAGGTGGTGTTTGTAGTCGTGAGTTGTCGAGGTATGGGAGGGGTGGCGGTTGTGGTGAGGTTGACTGTGGCTGTGGAATGAGGTTTGGTTTGGTGGAAGTTTGATTGATGGTAGCTGAGAAGGAACGTCAACAAGCTGGTCAGATTTTCGATGTGGCCTTTAGTTGCACGAGGGGGGTGGAGAGGTCTCAACAGGCGGTGGGTATAGCTAAGAGTTGACGAGATAAGGGAGGGATGGCAGTTGTGGTAAGGTTGGCAGCGGCTATGGAAGGAGGTTTGGTTTCGGTGGAAGTTTGATTGGCGGTGGAGAGTTATCGGATCTGAGATTGCGGTTGGTGTTCAGATCTGGGTTGGCAGCGGCTTTGGTTGGAGAAAGGTATATGGAGGCGGAGGGTTGGTTGTGGTGGGAGGACGTTTATGGTTGAGGAAGTTTTGGGTTTACGGAAGATGGTGGTTGTAGGTTTTAAGAGCGAGGCTCGATACCATATAGAAGGTTGCAACGGGTCCCAACCTATACAACCGTTGAGCCTTTTCACCGACTTCAAGTGTTGTCAAAGAACAAACAAGAAAAGAATGGGTTGCTAGGAGATAGAGCATTTTATCGATCATGGAGCTTGCATTTGGATTTTTAGCCTCCATGTATTGGGCAATCTCTGAAGGCGAAATGTCGCATGTCTTAGTTTGTACTGCTAAAATATCTAAGAGGCCAATGGAATTAGCCGCCTTGAGAACTTTGTGGAACACATCAAAGGAGATGATCGCCATTGCATGGACACGTGTTTCTTCTTCTTCTTCTTCATTGATAATGGCTACTGCTTGCTGATTCTGAATGCCACCCATAATGTTAGTTTTGTACGATGTGTAAACTTGAACCTACCCCTTCTACTTTTATACTCCCTCCATTCAAAAGTTATTGTCCTGTTTGACCCGACTAACGAATTAAGAAAAACAATTGACTTGATTATTAATATTGGAATAGTGTGTGGTTTCCTATAAAGCCCATGAATATGTGACTCAAAATTGAAGTAAGAAGAAAAAATAAGGGTAAAGTGATAAAAGTGATGTCAAAACAAGGAAACTTTCATACAAAAAATTATTTTGGAACGGACGAAAAAGGAAAGAAAGACAATAATTTTGGGATGGATGGAGTACTCCTTAATAATTGGGGTGATAATTAATGTCTATACTCAATTACTCATTTACCCTTCCCACCAACACATAAATTAATGGGTTTGAATCAATGGGTTCTTAGGCACCGTTTGTTTCATAGAAAATAACTTCCAAAAAACGTTTTCCTCATTTTTCGGTGTTTGGTAACCTCGGAAAAATATAGTCAACGTAAAAATTTTTCCGAATTAACAAAAAATAAAGCCTTTGCATGGACACCTGTTTCTTCTTCTTCTTCTTGTTCTTCTTGTTCTACTTGTTCTTGTTCTACTTGTTCTTCTTGTTCTTATTGTTCTTGTACTTGTTCTTTTTCTTCTTCTTCCTTATTGTTCTTCTTGTTCTTCTTCATCCTTATATGCCTGGTATTGGCCATTCTTTACAAGAACATTTTATAGTCTTAGTAAGAGAGGGGAGGGTTAAGGATTTACCCGGTGATGAATGATATAAATACTACTGTTGCTTTGGCTTTACTCACGTCAGTGGCATATTTCTATGCGGGTCTTGCCAAAAAGGGTTTGGGCTATTTCGGGAAATATATTCAACCAACTCCAATCCTTTTACCTATTAACATCTTAAATGATTTCACAAAGCCCTTATCACTTAGTTGTCGACTTTTCGGAAATATATTAGCTGATGATAGTCGTTGTTGTTCTTGTTTCTTTAGTTCCTTCAGTGGTTCCTATCCCTATTATGTTCCTTGGATTATTTACAAGTGGTATTCAAGCTCTTATTTTTTCAACTTTAGCCGCGACTTATATAGGTGAATCTATGGAGGGCCACCATTGACTAGTTTTCAAAATAGTGTTTTTTAGTAAAGAATTGTAAAAAGAAAAAAGAAAAAAAAAAGAAAGAGATCTAAAAGATCTTTTTCCTAAAATTCCTCTTCTTCTTCTTCTTCCCCCTCATCTTCCTCCTCCTCCTTTTCTTCATCCTCCTCCTCTTCTTCTTCCTCTTCTTCTTTTTCCTCTTCTCTTCCTCCTTCTCCTCATCCTCCTCTTCCTCTTCCGTCTATTCCTCTTATTCCTCTTCCTCTTCCTCCTCTTCTTCTTCCTCTTCTTCCTTTTCCTCTTCTTCCTCTTCTTCTTCTTCTTCCTCTTCCTCTTCTTCTTCTCCCTCTTCTTCTTCTTCCTCATCCTGTTGATTATGAATGCGGCTCATAATGCTAGTTTGATACAATGTGTAAACTTGAACTCCTTAATAGAGATGATAATTAATCTCTATACCCGTACCCTCGCAGACCACCACACATAAGTAAATGGGTTTGAAGACTCGTCTCTTCAATAAATTACAAAAGAGGAAAAAATATTTTGGCTCACTAATTTTCGTGGCTTAAAGTAGACAGACTTACAAGGGCATCAATGGGTGCTTAGTTTATGTGTACATCTGTATATTGCCTACATATTACTTGCAGAGATATTGATACATCGAGGTCATAAATTACAAGTTCGAGCTTGTGTTATTACTACAAGCTTAAGTGTTACTGTCGTCACATTAAATTTATATACATCTCTCTCAACTATTATATCAAATTTTTCATTTTTTAAGTTATGATACGAACATTCTAAATCTATATATATAATGGCAAAGATATATTTCTCCCTCCAAAATTACACATTTGAATTTGTTGTGCACAACGGAAGACTAGCAAACAATTAACAGAGTATAATAGGATCAATCACAAAGAAGAGAGAGAGATTGGGGCCAATGGACTATCGAAATTTTATTAGAGACACACCTTCAAACGTTCTAGGGATACAACTATTTAAATGTGTACAATAGAAACCTTAAAACCCTTAAAAGGTTTTTTTTTAAAAACGGACTAAGCTTGAGCGGTCGCTCTAAACACTGGCGACCGCACAAAATACGAGGCACGCCTCGAAGGTTACTTCAGCGGCGATTGCTGTATATGCTTGTCCAAAACATGAATAGTCGGTACCGCAGGGGGCGTAGCCTCCCTTACTCCCCTTTGAGGTCCAATCAAGTCCTACTACCTGCACTGACCAGTTCCCTCGGAGGGAACTGGTCTATTGCCTCATTAATCGAGTCATCTCATTCTCAACAAATTTTTGACTTTTAAGTTACCATTCTACTATTTCTCTCTCTTATCTTCTCTCTTCTGGTTGTATTTCTCTTTCTCTTTCATGTGTTCTCCATATTTTCTCTATCATCACCACCATCTTCTCTCTTTTAATTATGTTTAAACATTTTTTTCTCTTTAAACAAAAAAAATAGTAAGTAAAACAAAAATAATAGTTCCGGAGTCAAGAAACAAAAAATATAAGAGGTTAGTAAAATAAAAATAATTTATGGAACAAGCCACTATAAAAATATAACTTACATAATCAACAAAACTAAAATAATTTAATGTGGGGGTTAGTAAAATAAAATAATTTACGAAACAAAAGTTTTTTAAAAAATTCTTATAAAAAAAGTAAAGCAAAAATATGTTAGGAAAATAAAAATATTTGATGGAACAAAAATAATGGTTACGGAGTCAATAAAACAAAAAACAGTTTAAACAGATGTTACTAAAATAATTTCGTTATATTTTATTTTAGTTTATTTTCTTAATAGAATTTTATTTATTCATAAAATACAAATATAATTTAATAAAAGTAATCATTCAAAATGAAGAACTTATTTGAGTTCAGATTTTATTTATAGGACGGAAAAAATTCAAGTTTGTTCGAAGACATTCAGAGTTTTTGAATATTATAAAGTGTTCATGGTTGTCAGGTCATGAATTAACACTTAAAATTGGTGTTCCAGTAATGCTATTGGGAGATATTGACAATGCTGCAAGGTTGTGCAATAGAACCAGACTAAGCATCATAAATCTTGGGGATCATATTATTGAAACAAAATTTTTGACAGGAAGTAATGTTGTAGAAAAGGTTTTTATCCTAAAATTGTCATTAACTCCATCCGATGTAAGATTGTCTTTCATGTTCCAAAGAAGACAATTATCATTGCTGGTATCATATAAAATAACAATTAACAAGCGTTAAAGACAATAATTACATGTAGCCATAGGTTTCTTTTTGAAAAACTAGATATTGATATGCGATGAAAATGAAAAACCAACTAATAAGATAACAAATGTTTTATATAAGGAATTTTTTTAGAATCTATAATGATTAGTGATATACTTATGTGTAATTGTTAATAAACTGATTATTATTATTTTATTCTTTAAGATTTTTTATCTTCTTTATTTTGTTTATGTACGATTTAGTTGACACGCGTTTAACACACGGGTTAAAAAATAGTTATCATTAAATTAACAACATTTAAGTATTGAGATTATTGTTAAAACCATTCAACGACACTAATACTAAAACTCGTAATAATACCACAAGCTCAAGCTAATAAATCATACTCCATCCGTCCCAAAATTATCGTTTGGGTTGATTTGACGCACGGTTTAAGAAAACATATTACAAGATTATTAATATTTTAATAGTGTGTGGTTTCCTTTAAAACTCATAAATACGTGGCCCAAAATTAAAGCAAGAAGAAAAAATAAGGATAAAATGATAAAAGTTATGTTTTAAAAACAAAAACTTAAAAAAATAATTATTTTGAGACTAAGGCTTCGTTTGTTTCATGGAAAATGACTTTCGGAAAACGTTTTCCTCATTTTCCGATGTTTGGTAACCTTAGGAAAATGCAGTCAACGTAAAAGGTTTTCCGAGTCAACGGAAAATGAAGGCTTCTTTTCCGGAAAATGACTAACGGATTCATTTTTCGTAAGTCATTTTCCAAATGTTCGGGCACCCTCCGCCCCCTTTCACAATTGCATATATTTACTTACACACAATATTTCACTCAACAAATAAATTGTTTAGAAATATAAATAAAGTTTGTGCATACTATTTATAAATTATAATTTTAATAAATGTTTACTATGTTCTAAAATTAGTGTCACCTATATTATTTAAGGACATGCTAACCATTGTCAATTTTCTATTTTAAAACGTTTTTTTTTCATATCAATTATCAAAAAAAAAAATTGTAATTGTGAGATTGAAAAAGATAGACATTGATTTGACACCACTAATGATAAATTGAGGGTTACTAAAGAAAAATTACTTAAAGTTCAACACTATTTTATATTCAATATGTGCATTAATATTAAAATATATTTTTTGTATGTATTCATATATAGCTTTCCGTAATATTTTCTAGGGACATCCTAAACATTGTCTATTTTATATTTTAAAATGTTTTTTTCATATCAATTATCAAAAAAATTATTTGTAATTGTGAGATTAAAAAAGATTGACCTTATTAAAAAAAGATGGTCCTTATTGATTTTCTAGGGACATCCTAAATATTATTTTTTTGTATTTATTCATATATTATTTTCCGTGTGTTTGCCAAACACCCGTAAATGTTTTTTGACATATTTTCAAAAGATTTATCAAACATCTAAAAATGAAATCTTTTGATTTTCCGGGAATCATTTTCGAAATCATTTTCTAGAAATCATTTTCTAGAAATGATTTTCCATGAAACAAACGGAGCCTAACAAAAGAAAAAAATAATAATTTTGGGTCGAATGGAGTAATATTATTCGACTATTATTACATAAAAAGTAGGGTGATATGGCTGCTTGGTTAGGTGAGAGAGAAATTTCTATGAGTAGCATGTGATGTTGATGTGGGATCCAAGAGCTATCTATTAACTATAACTAAAACAGAAGCCGAAGCCGCTGCTGTCACGTGGCGACTTTCTGTTAAGTGCTTAATTTTTTAAAGGAATTTGGTGCTGCCACGTGCCATTCTCTATGAATCATTAAAAAATATATTTTTTTCTACCAAAATTGATTAATTTACGATATAAATAAGAAGTTACTGCTTACCGTTAGTTTAAGATAAAATTTATCACATTTGTAATTATCAAGTAGATTTTATCACATTATCAAGTAGGTTAGGATAAATTTTATCACATTTGTACTTATCAAGTAGATGATAGGAAACAGATGAAGAACGCCCAAACAGATTATATAGTGTTTTGAAGATTTTGTTAACAGTAATTTTGGTTTTGAAATTTCACTTACAAAATTAATCTTATCACTAATTAATAAAGATAACAGGTTTTGAAATTTTGAAAGTAACCAAACTAATCTTATCACTAATTAATAAAGATAACAAACACAACATAACCATAACTTAAAGATCGATTTAACAAGAAGTTGATTTTACTCAAATAACTCAAAATTTTGTAATTTAAGAAATTATTTTAAAAATTGAGACTATAGACCAATTAGTTGCCTTAACACTATTAAGTTATACAATACAATTTAAAAAATTGATTAAAAAATCACATTGGCGGCATATATATACACAAAAAATTGAAGGGAAATAACCTTAGGTCGGTGATGTCATTTCGAAAAGAAAAAAAGAGAAAAATCATAAAGGATCCCTAATATATATAATTGTAATAAATAATTGAAAATTTTAATTAGAATACTTTGAAAAAAAAACTCAAATAATGTAAATATTAAAATTGATCATATGTATGGGTAATTGAAATATTGGCTTAGGATTTTATGCAGAAAAAAATTAAATGAAGTAATTAATAATTAATATATAGATTATTTAGTAATTTTTCGTTGAAATTGATTGTTTCTTAAACTTAATGTATAGATTATTTAGTAATTTTTCGTTGAAATTGATTATTTATTATTTAATTAAATTTGATTAAACGTGTTCCACCAACACCACAAACAACCACTACGAAATAGCTTGCAAATTCTATCTACAAAATTCGCATGCATTTTTCGGTTTGATTGTTCGGTGTGATCTCACGATATTTATTTATTTATTAATTATGTGGACATCTTGTTGTTATTGGTTCATTCAAATAGCTTGCAAATTTTATCTACCAAATTAAGTTTCAGATAGAGATTTAGGATTTTGGGTTTTTTTTTCAAATATCGCTTAATTAAACTAGATTTTATCCTATAAAATTTATACAAGTTTAATTTTACTAAAACTCTTCTATTTCCATCTCTTTTTATTTTCATAATTTTTAATTTATACAAATTATCAACGGGAAAATTCTATGTTATTTGTTCTTCTACTAATATATAATATATAATTATTAGTTAATAATCTATTAATTATCTATTAACTATTATTAAAACAGAAGATGTTGCTACCACATGGCGATTTTATGTTGTACGCTTAAAGTTTTAAATAAATTATGTGTTTCCACGTGTCACCTTCTATACAAGTTTATAATTTTTTTCCTACCAAAAATTAAAATCAGATAAATTTTAAAACTAGTGCCTCCTTTATGCATGGTAAAAGATTTTTTGTTTTTTTGTTTTTACCATTTTTTGCTGCCAAAATCGGTTAATACCAAATATATTTTATAACATTTTATTTAAACACGTTTCACTTTATTAGAACTCCAAAATTTTATGGTAATTTTTTTTGCAGATAAATTTCATCAATTCTCATAGATTTTAATCTTTCAATTACATGACTACATGATCAATTTTGAATATTTACCTTATTTTTTGGGTTTTTTTTCAAATTATTCTAATTAAAAAATTAATTATTTATTACAAGTTTAGAAAATAATCTTATTATAAACAATTTTTGCAAATAAACAAACACTATTAAAATCATGCATATGGTACTAAATATATCCATATAAATTCTTTTTTTTTCCTGCCAAAAATTAAAATCTGATAGATTTTGAAACAGATGTCTCCTTTATACATGGTAAATTTTTTTTTTACCATTTTTTGTTGTCAAAATCGGTTAATATCAGATAAATTTTATCTGATTGTAACATGTTTCACTTGATTAGTACTTCAAATTTTAATGGTAAAAGTTTTTTATTTGCGGATAGATTTTATCACATTTGATTTAGACGTATTTCAATTGATTAAAACTATTAAAGTCTGATAGATTTTAAAACCGGTACCTTCTTTAAAACAATATGTATGATACTAAATATATCTTTATAAATTCTTTTTCTTTTCTACCAAAAATTAAAGTCTAATAGATTTTAAAACCGGTGCCTCCTTTATATATGGTAAAACCTTTTCTATTTTTTAACCAATTTTTGTTGTCAAAATCGGTTAATTCCAGATAGATTTTATCACATTTGATTTTAACGTGTTTCAATTGATTAGTACTCCAAATTTTCATGGTAAAAGTTTTTTTATTATTATTTTCGAGTAGATTTTATCACATTTGATTTAGACACATTTCAATTAATTAAAGCTCCTCAATTCTCATTGTTATTTTTTTATTTACCATTTTTTCTTACAAAATCGGTTTGTACTGGATAGATTTTATCACATTTAATTTAGACAAGTTTAATTTGATTAGAACTCCTCAATTCTTACCGTAAAAGTTTTTTAATTTTTATTATTTTACTAATACCCAGTCAATTTTAAATAGATTTTATCAAATTTGATAAAACGTATTCCACCAACACCACGAACAACCACTACGAAATAGCTTGCAAATTCTATCTACAAAAATCGCATAAATTTTCGGTTTGATTGTTCGATGTGATCTCACGTTATTTATTTATTTATTAATTATGTGCACATCTTTTTGTTGTTGGTTCATTCAAATAACTTACAAATTTTATCTATCAAATTAAGTTTTAGAAACAACATTAAGTCAACCGTACATCGCATGGATTAGGGGTGTGCATGGGCTCTAAACACACGGGCTTTGGCATAGCCCAGTATGCGCCCATCTAGCCATGGGCTTCAGTTAATGCCAGTATAGTGGGCTTCATGCGGGCATAAAATTGATGGGCTTTCATGGGCTTTGACGGGCATTACATGTGCACGGGCTTTGATGAGCTTATGAAATGAAATTATACGTTTTGATATTTTTATACCTATCAAACCTTGTGCCGTCTTCCCTTGGAGGTTTGGAGAAAAAGGAAAGAACTAAAGAATTGATGAACAATAACATCGTACACCGAAGTACTTATCAGACGAAGTGATTAGTGAACTAGTGAATGCTAGTGCCACTTTGTCTACTATATATATATATATTAAAGTAGTAGGGTTTTAAACTTTTTAACTAATGAACTAATGAAGTACTGTGAAGTGAACTAAAGTTTTTAACTTTTTATTTCTTTAAGTAAATAGTTAAGTAAAGTAGACACAAGTAGTAGTATTATATTTATATATTAAATATAATTATTAAAAAAATAAGTATTGTAAATAGATGGGCCGGGACGGGGACAACGGACATTAAAAAAATAAGAGCCCAATCTTGCCCGAGCCCATGGGCATCCCTCACTTTAAAGCCCAGAACTGATGGACACTTTATGGGCATGTGCATTGCGGGCATTGCGGGCCTTATGGGCTGATGGGCGAGTTTGCTCACCCCTAGCATGGATAATAACCTAGTTTAAGCTAATATAGTAATATCTTGTTTGACAACTGTAATTTCCATTAATGTCCAGATATGTGGCCATAATTAAAGGAGTGAAAAGTAAGGATAAAGTGGTAAAGTGATGTTCATGGATGAAATCAATACTCATGCTCTTACGGATTAATGCAAACAGCTGTTGGTCATTAAAAACAATTCAGTCAATATCTTACATCTATATCTGCAATATTAATTGTTTTGCTATATATAGGAGGAGTATTAAATTAGTATGGGAGTGAGATACTGCAGAATTTGAGGTAGCAATTGCTTTTAAATTCTTACACAATTCAGATTTTGTTTGTCTCGACTCTTGAGTCTTGAGAGTTGAGGGGTATAACTTGTTTTTATAAATTTAAAGGGATTTGATACCATTCTAACTGTGTATGAACACAAGTTCAACTACGGGTGACAATTCAATTTGTACTACCGTGACATGACTATCATATTATGTTTGTGTTTTATTATCGTGTTTTTAAATTATTTATTTTATTTGATTATAAATATAACAATAACTAATATTTTAAATATATTAACAATTTCGTGTTTTTTATGTTTTTCGTGTCGTGTTGTACGTGCTAGTCTTATCGAGTCATTTGTCTCTTTAATCGTGTTTTATAATTGTGTCGTGTTGGTTCATGCTATCGTATCGTGTCAGTCATTAACACTCCTAAGTTCAACATTTTGCCAACTGACTTCATTTTGCCGAGGGTGATCTACCTATGTGCCGAGGGTGGTCATTTGTAGCCTCACTTAAAAAAAAGCTTTTTTATGGCTTGATCAACTAATAGACCACGATAAACCAGTGTCTGGTTTATCAGTAAATCAGTAAAATTGTACGCCCTAACATTCGAAATCAGCGGTCGACTAAGTAGTCGACTAATAAACCAAGATAAACCAGTAGTCGACCAAATAAACCAGTGGTCGATTAAGTGGTCGACTAATAAACCAAGATAAACCAGTGGTCAAAGACTAAATATGTTTATGCACCGGGTAAAATGAACATATTTGACATGCTACACCCTTTATGTTTGTTTGCTCACGAGTTTGCAGAGATTGGCCTACCTCAGTGTCAAGGAATAGGTTACCATTGTTTGCTTGGGCTTACCGAGATTGACCTACCTTAGTGTTGAGGAGTAGGCTACTTTTGTTTGCTTAGCCTTGCCGATGGTGATATATCTCCATGTGGAGGATTAGACCTTTTTGTTCAAATCCAATTTGTTCCTTGTAATAATTTCAAACCAAAATTGATTTTATCATATTGATCTTTAAGGAGATAAATTTTGAGTCTCACAACCTTGGAATCTTTGAAAGAGATTTTTATTAAGAATTGAGAGAGAGATACGCTGATTGTCTTATCTTCTTATAAGAGATGCAAACCATTTTATATCTTTCTAAAAACTTAAACAAAGACTATATATAAACTAACTTAACAGACTCCTATACGGATAAGAAATAGAAGGATTGCATCCGCTACACTTGACCAATAAGAAAATAACACTTAGACCTTTGAAGTTTATAAAAGTAGTTTTTTTGTGCTTTGTGTGCTTTGTTGTTGTTGTTGTGGATATATCAACATCCCCCCTCAAGCTGGAAGGAGAGAACAGATCTGTGATTTGTAGCTTGGACAAGAGATAGGTGAATTGAGTAGATGGTAGAGCCTTTGTATACATATATGCAGGTTGATCAAGAGATGGAATGTGATGAGTAGAAACCAGTCCTTTTTTAATCATTTCTCGAACCGAATGACAGTCAATGTCTATGTGTTTTGTTCTTTCATGGAACACTGGATTGGCAGCTATATGAAGGCAAATTGATTATCACGGTGAAGATGAACATGTTGCTCTGGAGATATATGAAAGTTTTGAAGGAGAGATACCAACCACTTTACTTCACAAAAAGTTTTCTAACTGCAGACATGCCTCTATCAATAAGAAGCCTCAAATGTAACAGCTAATCTAAGTGCATACAACAAAAGAGATTTGAATAACAAGCACAAGTAGATTAGAGCATATAGTTTAAATAAATTTAAACCATAAATTTAAATTCCAAGTAGAGATAAATGACTGAAAGCATTTTATTGAAATTTAAATAGGAGACATTTTGAATATGTTTTTGTATTTCAAACAAGATGTTTAAACGTATAGAGTTTTCAACAAAAAAGGATAGGTGCAAAGGATAAAGGATTTAGAAGATACAATTACCATGGTCTTTTTCATTTTCCTTTGGCAGTAGCTTCTCGTTCATGACGTATGCGCTCAAGTTCTTCAACTCCTGGTGTACTCTTCTTCAGCATGTTGTTGTCTGACGAAATGAGAACAATAATCTAGTTCTTCTCGAAGCCTTGTTCTCATCCATCACAATAGTGTTCATAGACCGCATGCATCTCTTTTCTGTGATGGCCAGATCACGTTCTCGCTCAGCATCAATCCGCTCCTGAGTTGCAGTTCGTAATTGGTCATTGAGTTCTAGAATAGGGGAGAGACCATGAGCAAGATGGAGAGTGAAATTGTGGAAGAGTTGGTAGAAGATAGTTGAGACTAGACGATCAGTCTCATTTCGTTGAGTCTCCATGTTGATCTTAAGATCAATAGATTCGTGATGATTTCTCCAAATCTTGTCCAAACATCCTCTTGGAATTGGCAAATGATGTTGGTATTTCTGGTAGTAGATTTGGATGACTCGGCAGCTATTTCAACAGTAGCAGTGGATACACTTGTTAATTCTCTAAGTCGGGTGTAGATGGCATCCAATCTGTTTAAAATATTTTTATTCGCCAGATGGAAGTGGAGGGAGTGGAGTGAAGATCTACTTGTTCCCGAGACTGTGCGCCCGCGCTCCGCGTGCCCTTGAATAGGGATACACGTACGTGCGGATGCGGGACACCACTGCTCTTATTCCACCTTCCCTTGTTTAGGGGAAGACGAAATTAAAAGTGCGAGAGGAGTGCTGTCTAAGATAGCGCGTTTGAATACGCCTCGGTTGCCTTTAGTGGATTTTTGGTCCAATATGGGAGCTTTGGGTTTTCTACATCAAGTTATCCCTTGTTTAGGGGATATCAGGATATAGGAATACATCACCATTTTATTCTCATTTTCCCTTTTTTAGGAGAAAACGGAAAAGTGCAAGAAAAGAGTGTTGCGAGGCCCCACTATGGATTTTATGAAAATAGCCTTATGACATATTTCGGATCACTATGGGTGCTTTAGGTTTTCTGCATCAAGTTATCCCTTGTTTAGGGGATACCAGGATATAGGAATACATCACCTTTTCATTCTCATTCTCCCTTTTTTAGGGAAAAACGGAAAAGTGCAAGAAAAGATGTGCGAGGCCCCACTGGATCCAAAATGTTTTATAGAGTCGTCATCTTTATTTTAAGGAACAAATAAAGAAAAACCAAAAAAGAAAACCAGAGATTGTAAAAATGGGTTCGAAGGCTAAGTTACGAGTTGGGAAGGTGCTAGCCACCCAACTTGCCCTTCGGTCTCAAAAATAGTTTTTGGCTAAAGTATGTTTTTTGTTATATTTATTTAGCAAATAAATAAAGCATTAAACGACAGGAAATAAAAACAAATACATTCGCGGCTACATTATTTACGGACATGCAGCCGTTTCTTTACAAATAATTACAAATATACTTAAAAATATTTGGTCATAATAATGGCTCTTTTTAGTGCTATTTCCTAACTAAATCCGGGCAACACAACGGCTTACATTTTTATATTAGGCCGGATGGAAAATAGCACTTTTTACAAATAAATATTTAAAACTTACCTACTGGGGGACTAGGGTGTGCTCGCTCTGTCCTTCAGGGAGATGGAGTCTTTTTATGCTGCTGCGATGGTTTGGGCAGAGTAACAACTTATTTTCGGTGGTTTTGGCCTATTTATTTATGCAGAATAACGACTTATTTTTGGTGGTTTTGACCTATTTACTCGGGCAGAGTAACGGCTTATTTTGAGGTTTTTGGATCGGGGAAATAGGGTGGATACCTAACTAGAGGGCTATGGATCACTTTGACCGGTTGGATTTAGGTTTGGCAAAGTTTTGGCAGGGATTCGAGGCTTTGGAGAAGGATCGCTCACTATTTCACTTCGCTCTCTATTTCTCCAACGTAACAACGACGCGGAGAATTCTTCGGGAAGAAAGGTGTGTCTGAAAGTGAACACCGAAGGCTCTATTTATAGCATGGAGTGACGACTTCATCCGGGATTAAAATTTCCTTCTTCGTGCTTCAACCAATTGTACAGAACGCGGACAATATTGCACATTATGGCGACTTGTAGCAGTCTTGTAGGAGTTTGGGAGCCCTGTAGCACCAAACATGGCGCCACCCATGATGAAACTGGGCGCCACCCCCATTTGGAGCATGGGTGGCGCCAAGTTAGGCCAAGCTCTTTTATTAATTTTTTGCACTTTAACCCCTGCATTTCACTATTTTGCGCATCCTGCTTTGTCCTTTCGCATTTTCAACCCTGTAACTTGACATTTTGTTAAGTTTTAACAGGTCTTGATATTTCATGTCATGTTACATACCAGAGGTACGAAATTGGGGTGTCTACACTACCGGTATTGGTTTTTTTGGCATTGGGGTCAAGACATATGTTGCAGCAGCAGCAGTAGGCTATAAAGGCTGCTGGAAAAGCAAAGAGTTAGAGGAAGAAGAGGTAGAACTGGAGTCAGGGATAGGTATGATGGGTGTGGATGAAGATGAGTCGGGTAGGGTTGGAGAAGTAGGAAGGGTTGGGGGAATTTCAGTATTTGTGTCCGGGTGATCACAGGCATTGTGGGAGTCAGTAGAGGTAGGGATAGGATCATAATAGAACTAATAAGAAGGGTGACTTGGTCAGGTAGGTTTGTGTAACACCCCAAGCCCAAAAGCCCGGTTCGCTACGCGTAGCCCACATACTGGCCCATTGAGCACACGACACCTTGGGTCATCAGGCCCACCACAATTCGATCCAAAAGTCCATGGATGATGTTGGTGCCTAGAGGTAGTGTATGGCCACCTTATAAATCTAACTCAATTCCCACACCTACCCGATGTGGGATGGGGTATTGCAATCTCCTTCACTTAAATCCTTGACGTCCTCGTCAAGGTAAAATCGTACCCCGGGCGATGCATGATTCAAGAGGTGGCTCGTACGGGAATCAAGAGGTGGCTCCCACCTTCTGCGGTGTAACACTTTGGCCCGCACATCACTTTGCTCCCACATTTTCGACCGTGACCCGTTCTAATACCATTTGTAACGCCCCAAGCCCAAAAGACCGATTCCCTACGCGTAGCCCACTAAGTACGCAGTACCTTGGGTCATTAGGCCCACCACAAGCTGATCCAAAAGTCCATGGATGATGTTGGTGCCCAGAGGTAGTGTGTGGCCACTGATCGATGTCATATTTTAATTATTTCCTTACAAGTGGACAAGACTATTATAGAATAATATTGGAAGCAAGGGTCGAACCCACAAAGACAAGAGATCACGAATAGTGCAATTTATTGATAGCAAATTATTAATCTAGGGGGGGTTTTATAATTATTATATTCTAATCTACTATAAATATTTAGGTGTTTAACTAATTAGCAGTAATTACAGGTTATGAAGATCTTATGGTAGGTGGCAATCTAGGATTCGGGTTTCACTTGTATCTCCTTTATGTTTAATTCACAATAATTATCATTCAATTTCTTGGGTTCATTCACAAAAGATAAATATAGTCTGTTGAACTATTGGTTCAACCTCCATCCCCGCAACATTCATCCATTCTATATCCTAAGCACAAGAACATATGATTTATCTGTCACCTAAATCATGTATGAACCTGGTCCTAACTTATCACTCTCGTGCATCGATAGGTCCAATTTATTGTGATGGTGAGCCAGTGTACGACATATGCACATTGGTCATGCAGTTATCCGCACCTCTAGGCCTTTATTATTTGCGATTACATTCATTTGTTCAAAGCGAAATAATAGAGGAATTGATAAACACCACAATCAACAAGAATTGAATGAACATAAATATGAATTAAAACATAAATTCGATACAAGTTACCTCCCACCTCCTAGATTATGGATGATTTAGTTCATCATAGACAATGAACAACACATGGAGATGAACGGAAACATGATTTGATCTTCAATACTTGTAATTACACAATCTAAATATGTTATACAACCTAAAATCTACTCTAAAGCTATACAAAACTGTTTCCAGCCATTTTTCTATATCCTAGGCTTTGGCAACCGGTTCCTATTTATACCATGGAGTTGTATTGCAATCGAATCTCTTGTGAAAATACGAAATTCTCGCATTCTGACCACCTTGAGGTCGCAAGGTCTGAAGTACCTTGCGTCCGCAAGGTCTCTAGCAATCCAGGTCTTGGTTCTTTGAGCTTACTGTCCACCTTGCCGGGGCAAGGTCTGAAACACCTTGCGACTGCAAGGTCTCCAGCTTGGACTTCCTTCGTTTCTTCTTCATTTTTCATCTTGGTCCCTTCTTGGAATTTGCATATAAAACCCTTATGTTTTGCATATTTTCACTAAAAAACCATGTAACTTACAAAACTCACTGAAAACACATATCTAGTAGCCAAAAGCCTCGTGAAATAGCATAATTTAAGTCATAAAAGTATATAAAATCGACGTATAAAATACATCGATCAGCCACCTTATAAATCGAACACAATTCCCACACCTACCTGATGTGGGATGGGGTATTACAGTTTGACTGCTGGTTGGGTGGTTGGAAGGCTGGTGAATAGATCCGTTATGGATGAAAGTTCAAAGATGGACTTCGTTGCAGCTGAAGATAGAATGGATGGGAACCAGGGTACAAAAATGAAGGGTACGGATGGGTTTGGTATGGATGTGGAAGTTGTAAAAGGGGTGGATGTGTGCTGGTAGGTTGAAATAGGTGAAGAATAAGGAGAGTAACAGCTCGATTAGGTTGGAGGCATTAAATATAAAGAGCTGTTAGGTTGAATTCTCTTTATCGAGGACCGATCAAGAAAGGAGACGTGGAGCAGGTACTATGAAAGAGTAAGTGGAAGATGATAGAAGTTACAGACCTGCAAGAGTTGTACGGTCTGTACTTTTCTCAGAGAGTGTTGTGTCATACTGTGTATCTGCTCTGTCCCTTGTTCAGTAATCATCGAAGGGGAAAGTGTCTAACGTATCCAGAAAAACTGGTATGACGTTTGTTTAAATCCAGAAGTCAACTCTGGATTATATAATTCAAACAGATATTCTAAAATATCTGAATTAATATTCTTTTTGAATATGCTGAGCTGGACATGTTGATTACTTTTTAATCTTCAGACACGTCATACAGATGTACATAGGCAAACATGGTCTACTAGTGAAGTCTGCTGGTGGAGCATTGCCGAAGTCTGCTGATAAAGACTATCGAAGGCTGTGAAGTCTGATTAACTGTTTCTAAAGGCGAAGTTCTATACACAGTTGTCACGCAAACTGGTATGCATCTCATTTAGCCACTAAGTATAGAACAAAATTTAATGTATGAGCAAATGTAAAAATAAAATACAAATGAGAATCAACAAGTACCACTCCTCCAAGCAGTTCAACTCAAGTGCAATAACAAAATAAGGTCATAACCAAGGTTAAGCCCGAAACGAAAGTGGCTACGATTTCACAAGAGCCCTAAGGGAAAGCTAAAAATCCAAGGTTAAAATTTAAGCAAGTGCATTGTTTCAAGTTCAAAGGGTGGGGACACATTACAATTGGGTGTGCAAATTGGTGGTACGTGGCAATGAGGTGGTTGAAGAAGATGAAGATGGATATGGAGTCACTGTAGACGAGGGGGAACGTACACCTTTATAGGCTTTAGTTTCTCATTGTGTTTTGAGTATACAAGTTAGAGAGGATGAAGAAGGTCAATATGATAACCTCATTCACGCACGATGCCGTATCAAGGACAAGGTTTGTAGTGTGATCATTGATAGAGGTAGTTGTACTAACGTAGCTAGTGCTGGTGGGAAAGTTGGGCTTATCAACATCAAGGCATCCACAACCTTACAAATTTGAATGGTTAAATGATTGTGGTGAGGTGAAGGTGGAGAAACAAGATTTTGTGAAATTTTAGATATGAGCTTATGAGGACAAGGTCTTATTTGGCGTGGTTCCAATGCATGAAAGTCATCTACTACTTGGGAAGCCATGACAATATGATCGTCGAGTGAAGCATGATGGATTCACCAATAAGTATTCATTCATGTTTAATCAAAGGCCAATCACGCTCGCGCCATTGACTCCAAGCTGCCAAGTGCATGAAGACCAAAGGAGCTAGGATGCTAATCGAGTAAGGGTAAAAAAAAGTTGCTAAGTGTTTCTTGTCATGATTTTAAGGAACATAGCAAAAATGGGGTGTTTGATCCGGGTGAAAGAGATTGGGATAATGTACCACGGTTTGGGTCTCATGTTCGGGTCAAAGGACACTTCAATTAATGATCGGCCAATAGCGAATTGAGGACAAATCTTTTTCAAGAGGAGGGATATGTTATGATCTTGACCAACCCTAGTGAGTGTTTCTGCAAGTTCAAGGGGTCTAACTGTCAAAGGTGGAAGCTAGTTGGGAACTTGGAGGGGTCAAAGTGTCATTTCAACAAATGTCAAAAAATTGAGCGGCAGTCTCTGAATCTTAAGCGGTCGTGTCATTCTCTATTCGGTGGCTATGTCTGGTTCAAAAAGCGGTCGAGTTAGTCTCCAAAGGCGACTGCGTTCAGCCTGCTGTCTCAGCGGATGTTTTTGTTTTATTATTGTTTGGTTTTTATTTTAGGGCTTTTTTTTCCTTTTTATTAGGTTTCTTTTCCTATACGTTTAGGTTTTAGAAGTTTCTTTTTTTTAATTAGCTTTCTTTTTCTACAAGATTTAGGATTTATTTTGTAAATCGATATAAAGACATCCTTAAACATTGTTTGGGAGTTGATTGATGAATAAAAAATTGAGTTAATTTTCTGGATAAAAAATTATGTGTTTAATTGAGTGTCCTAGATTGGTAGCTCGGATTGCAAACATCGTGGATTCGTTGTTTATACGTAATTGAATTCGACTTATTAGTTGGAGAGTTATTTCAATTGTGGTGTTATTCACAATTTTGAAGGTTTGCAGTATCTTGAGGGCATTGGGTCGCGGAGTCATTCATCCTAAAAACCTATATAGAAGATCTTGGGTTCATATCACATCACCTTGTGGGTGTGCATATGCGCACAAAAAAGAGAATAATATCGTACCATACTTGATCCCTCACCTTAACCATGGTTTAGTTACTTAAGGTTTGTTCTCCAGCTTTAGGGTCCATACCATAAGCATGATTCATTTTACACACCATGTGTTTCGTACCTCACACAGTTCATGAGATTTATTTCTAGTTTGATAACATCAATCTATTAATGTTTTTCAGGTTGTTTCTGAAGAAAGGGTCTGGAAATGAGGAATTCTAAATAGGGAGGAGGGTTCCATATTCTAAAAAAAGAAAGAAAGAAAACCCCCAATATGAAATAATCTCATTTGAAAAGATAAGTTTAACCCAATGGTTCAGTAACTTGACCACCGCACCACTGCACCGGCAATTGGAGAATACTCAGTTTCATCATCTTTATATTGGTCACGCAACAAAAGCTTGCCATTTTAATTTAATTTTTTTTAATAAATGTCTAAACAACCCCTTTCTAATTTTTAGATTTTCATTTACACCATTTATTTAGTTAATTAATAGTATTGTTTATCTTGTAAAAGTATAATAAAACCTTGATAATTAATGCAAATTGAACTTTTAAGTGGTCAAAATTTTTGAGAAAAAGAAATATTACAAATATAAATGAGACGGAGAGAAAAATAGAGTTACGACATTAATGTCAACCATTTTATTAATTTACGTGAAAATTAAAGCGAACCGTGTACTTAATTGATCCAAGGTATAACCCCCGGTTCTAAAAGGGGAAACTCTCCCCCGAGAGCCACGGTGACTCAGCGACGAGGTATAACCCCCAAATAAAAAGACATAGGAGAAGAAATGAAAGGTTACAACATTAATGTCACTTGTAGAGTTCAATGACCCAATTGGCGTAAACGCAAAGGATGAAGCGAATGTGGGAAAAACCAGCAGCCTTGGACAATGTCTCAAACTCATTGGAGGTTCTCTCCTTTCCTCCCAAATATAGTAACATCACGATATCCAATTGAGCAACATACTTTGTCGACCAACTTGGGTCTGGTTCCATTGGCAATATGCTATCTATCATCACCACCTTCCCCTTTTGGGGCAACGCCTCATAGCACTTCTCCAGAATTGTCAAAAACTGCTCATCACTCCAGTTATGTGATATCCACTGATAAAAACATGAAATCAAAACATTAGTTGATATACAGAGCAAATAATATCTATATATTTCTAAATGTCTTTTTTTTTTATATGCGCCATCGCATGTTTTTACCTTCAATAAAATGGTGTCACACTTGGGGATGCTAACAAACATATCACCTTCCACATGCTCAATACCTGCAATTAATATCTCCAGTTTATTTGATCAACTTAATTTCCAAAAGCTAAATATATATATATATATATATATATATATATATATATATATATATATGGTGACCAAAAAAGAAATTCAGATGATGCACCTTGATATGGTGTTGCATGTTTAATGACGGCAGGCAAATCGAAGTTGATTCCTTTAATGGAGGGGTACTTGGTAATAATCATGCGGAGACTGCTGCCAGTTCCTCCACCAACATCCACCAATGAATCGCCGCAATCTTCAAAACCTTTGTAGTTTTGGAGAATTCTTCTCATAACAATGTTGGAGTGATCATTCATAGACTTAATAAAATATATGGCCCTGCCATAGGCATCAGCATGCTCATAGAATGACTTGTTAGTCGCTCTAACCAATGGAATTCCACCTTTGATAATTGAATCCTTCAAATGACCCCTTCAACATTTATATATATATGTTCATAAAATTAGTTTAAATTCCTTAAATTTAATTATTTGAATTAATTAATATATATATATATATATATGAGAAACTATTTGGAGTAATCAATACAGACCAGGCCTCGTCGCTGTTTTGTAGTTGTAGGAAAGCGGCTAACGAACATCCATTCTCATTGTTGACGAAGAAGGTTGCAACGGGTCCCAACCTATACAACCGTTGAGGCTTTCCACCGACTTCAAGTGTTGTCAAAGAACAAACAAGAAAAGATTGGGTTGCTAGGAGATAGAGCATTCTGTCGATCATGGAGCTTGCATCTGGATTTTTAGCCTCCAAGTATTGGGCAATCTCTGAAGGCGAAATGCCGCATGTCTTAGATTGTGCTGCTAAAATATCTAAGAGGCCAATGGAATTAGCCGCCTTGAGAACTTTGTGGAACACATCAAAGTGGAGGATCGCCATTGCATGGACACCTGTTTCTTCTTCTTTTTCTTCATTGATAGTGGCTACTGCCTGCTGATTCTGAATGCTGCTCATAATGCTAGTTTGATACAATGTGTAAACTTGAGCCTACCCCTTCTACTTTTATACCTCCTCTGTTTGATCTTGTTCACGGATTAAAAAAAAACAATTAACTTCATTATTAATATTGGAATAGTGTGTGGTTTCCTATAAAACACATGTACGTGGGAGTACTCAAAATTGAAGTAAGAATAAAAAGTAAGAGTAAAGAAATGAAAGTGATGTCAAAACAAGAAAACTTTTAAACAAAATAATTATTTTGAAACAGACGAAAAAGAAAAATAAAACAATAATTTTAGAACGGTGGGAGTACTTCTTAATAATAGGGGTGATAATTAATGTCTATACTCAATTATTCACTTTACCCTCCCCAAAAAAACACATAAATAAATGGGTTTGAAGACGCATCTCTTTAAGAAAGAGCAACAAAAAAGGAAAAGAAAATTTGGCCCACTAATTATCGGGGGTTAAAGTAGGCAGACCTACATGGGCAATTGGGCATCAATGGGTTCTTACGCTGGTTTATTTTACGGAAAACGACTTCTAGAAAACGTTTTCTTTATTTTCTGGTGTTTGGTAACCTCAGTAAAACATAATAAATGTAAAAGTTTTTTCGAGTCAAAAAATATAATGTCTTTTTTTTTTCTGGAAAATGACTTACAGATTCATTTTCCGTAAGTCATTTTCCAAATATTCAAGAACCTCTCCGTCCCTTTCACAATTACATATATTTACATATGTATATTGCTGATATATTAATTAATTGCAGATATATTAATCAGTGTTCTAAAACTCCCCGACTAGCTCCGCCTACGCCCCGCCTAGGCGCTAGGCCTCTCTCTACCGCGCGACTTTCTTAGTCGCCGCCTAATCGTCCAAGTCGGCGTCTACGCCAAACCTCGCCGACCTTAATTTATTTTTGTAGCTTTGATTTTGTGGCATGCGGTGACCGGAGAAGGAAGGGGGGGCGAATTAGAGAAGGAAGGGGGAGTGGTAATGGTGAGGCAGAGAAGGAGGTAATGGGGGGCGAACTGGAGTAAAATATTTTTTGTTTTTAGTTTTAAACTTGGCTGGTTTATTGCTTTGGGGTTGTTGAGAATTGAGATTAATGGTAGGTTTGTATATTTTTGTTCATTTTACAAATATAAACAAGTGTTTGATAAAATGACAAATATTAAAAAAATTAAATTTGTATTCAATGTGTTTGATCTTTGATGTAAATTATCAAAAAAATGATAATTATGTCTTAATTCTAGGCCCCGATTACGCCCCGACTAGTCCCCTAGGCGCTAGGCCCTAATGTGCCGCCTAACAATTTTTAGAACCTTGATATTAATACGAGGTCATAAATTAATTACAAGTTTGAGTCTGTGTTATTTTTACTGGCTTAAATGTTAGGACGTCACATCAAATTTACATACATCTCTTTACTATTAGTCTGTTAGATCAAATTTGTAATTTTCTAAGTAATGATGCGAACATTCCAAATCATCATCAAGTTAACAACATTTATGTATTGATATTATTGTTAAAATCATCCAAGTACACATAGAGTAAGATGATAAGGGTGCTTGGTTGGGTGAGGGAGAAATTTCTACAAGTAGCATGTGATCTTGATGTGGGATCCAACATCCAAGAGCTATCTAAGCTAATATCTCATTCCAAGCGTCCCCTTACACGTCTTATTAGCTGGATCTCGTTGTTATTTACATATTTTTCTTTTCTTATTTTATTTGAAAATATATATTTTCATTCATAATATTCTTATATATCTTTTTAGATGGATTCTATTGTCACATCATTAACTTTACACTTCAATCTTATTTTTATATTTCTCGAACAAAAAAAAATACTTAACTTTATTTAATATATTTCATATTTAAATATTCCGTATAAATAAATTAATTTATTAATAAAACATTAATTAATTTATAAATAATAAATTACTCATAAATTGTATAATTTAGGATTAAATAATTATTTGGTCTCTAAACTATCCCAATACTATGTGTTTGGTCCCTGTACTTTTTTTGAAATGTGTTTGGTTCCTTAGTTCGATTTTTTTTGTCAATTCCCCCTTCTTACCGTTACCGTTACTAAAAAAATTAACATTGGCTAACTTTTTAAAATGTTCAAACTATAGGGAGTTAATGTGTCAATTGAAAAATGAGTCATCTTCAACCTTGGAATTGAAAGTCGAAATATTTGATGACACAGTCTTTTCTTCCTTCTTTCTCAGCCTCCATTTAGAGAGAGAGAGACTCATTTAAACAAACAATTTGGGCGAAATTCCCAAAATACGCAGAAGGGGGATGCTTAAGGGAAACTGGCTGGAGATTTCTCTTCCCAGAGATTTTACTTTACCAATTGGATTTGGAGGCTTTTGCCCTTGTTGGTCGAGATTGAAGTCGTAAGTACTGATGCTTGATGAAAAATGGTCTAAAAAATTGGGGAATAGAAAAAACATATACAGCAGCTACAATCACAAACTAAAATGAATTCAATTAAATTGAATCAAGTGGGTATTGCATGATTCCCAAGAATCCATTTTCATTTTCATTTTCATACACTTTCTCAGTCATTGAACAGGCAGTGAAGAAACAAATCCAATACAGATAAACAAAAATCAGCATATAATCTTTTTGGTTTACCTAATCAAAGAACGGACATGGGGAAGTAGCAAACTAATGTAATGTATGAGCAGATATAAATCTAAATACAATGAGCATCAACAATCCAAAATGAACCCAAGTCCACAGTGAGGTCGAGCATATTCCCACGCGCCCTTGCAACATCTTTTTGCACTTTTAATTTCGTTTTCCCCTAAACAAGAGAAGATGGAATGAAAAGGGCGTTGCATTTTATGCATCTTGTTTTCCCCTAAACAAGGGAGGATGAGATACAGAAAAATCCAAAGCACTCATAGTAGACCAAAGCACACTCAGTGACCGGGGCGTATTCCACACGCTCTTTACAACACTCTTTTTGCACTTTTAATTTCGTTTTTCCCTAAACAAAAGAAGATGGAATGAAAAGAGTGATGTCTTCCCCGAATCTCGTGTTCCCCTAAACAAGGGAGCGCGTGATCCAAGGGAATATTTTCCGGGGCACTCACAGAAGGGCTCTTAATCCTTTATACGATGGAGATCTTGAGGGCAAAAGAGAGCGGCAACAACAGGGTCAAGTTGAGAAGAATCAATAAACAAGTCGCGGACACTATTGATCGTAACAGATTGAGGCTTTAAAATAGGTCCACCTTCTAACCACCCATCATACCAAGGAGAACAGTGACCTCAGCCAACTAGATAGAGCAAATATTTTTCCACAAAAGGCCGAATAGCCAGCATATGACACCAAACATGGGAACCTTTAAGCATAGTTTGGACTGGATGAAGGTTTGAGCAGTATTTGGCCTTGAGAAATATGGACCAAAGGGAGTCATGGATTCAAAATCTCTACCAAATGCTAGCTGAGTAGGCATGAGTAATATCACTAAGTGAACGAATTCCCACACCACCTTCAGAAGTAGGGAGACTACATTTAGCCCAGGCGATCCAGTGAGAACGTTGCTTGTTATCAACTTGGCCCCAAAAGAAATTAGCCAGCATATGCTCCATAATTTGAATAACAACTTTGGGAGGATCTAAAAGAGGCCAAAAGGTAGGCAGTAATGAAGTGCAGAACGTGATTGATGTGGGTAATATTGCCAGTCATAGATAGAAAATTCCCAATCCAAGAGGCAATACGAGATCTGATCTTGAGGATGAGACTATCAAAATATTTCTTGATCTTTCGCCCACAAAATAAAGGGCATCCCAAATAGATTAGGGGGAACTCTTTGCGAACATAGCCCAAAGAAGAGGAAATAGCATTAATTTGGACATTGGATAATTTTTTTAGAAACTGTGAAGCTGCTTTTAATTAATAGCTTGACCCGAGCATTGCTCATATTTAGACAGAAGTTGTCGATGTTTGGAGATTGAATTAATGCTTCCATTGCAAAATAACAATAATATCATCTGCAAAAGACAAGTGGGAGATGATAGGGCAGCCACTAGCAGAGGAATAAACAATATTAAGATGGGAATCATGCATCTCGTTAAGGCTGCGACTAAGAACCTCCGCTGCTAGAATAAATAAAGCCGGAGACAAAGGATCCCCTTGACGAAGCCCTCTAGTTGAGTGGAAGAAACCAACAGGAGAACCATTCACCAAAACTGATAACCAGTTGTCCGAAATCAGTCTCCAAATCATGTCTATAAAAGTTTCACAAAAACCAAACCGACGAAGAACTTCAATCAGAAAATGTCAATTAACTCTGTCGAAAGCTTTGGCCATATCTAACTTCAAGATAATGTTGGAGCCAACAATTTTCTTGTCAAGATTGGTCATCAATTCCTGGGCCAAGAGAATGTTATCCCGAATAATACAGCCCTTGACAAAGCCACTTTGGTTTAAAGATATAATAAGGCAGAACTCTAGTTAAGCGAGAGGCAAAAAATTTAAATATAACCTTATTGATGTAGTTGCATAAGCTAATGGGCCTAAAGTCACAAAATGAGGTCAGATTGTCAACCTTAGGGATCGTAACAATAAGAGTACTGGTCCAACTTCTAGGTAAGGAGAAACCCAAGAAGAACTTGTAAGAATCAATAGTAGCTAGAATTCACAAAACTGTCAATGCAGTTCCCAATGTAGCTTGTACAGAAGCTACACTAGATGGTGCATTGGTCAGAAAATTAACAACAGCAGAAGACTTTTAAAATAAAGCATGAATTAAACACAAACATTTACTCCCTCCGTCCCAGATAAATATTCCTACTTTCTATTTTGGGATGTCCCAACTAATGTTCCTAATGACTTTTGATGTACAAATTTTCTATCAATCTTCCTAATATATCCCTTCATTTAATACTATAATTATTACACATTATAGAGAGAGAGTGTGTAATATGTGTATAATTAATGAGAGAGAGAAGGTGTGTGATGGGTATTATTGTCACAACATATTTTACATCCTATCATTAATTACATTTCTTAATCCGTGTGTTTTACTCACTAGGAATATTTATATGGGACGGAGGGAGTATCAAACAATCTACAAGTCTATGCTTGCAGATCTAGCCTCATGGTCAAAAAGATTTCACTAAATGAGATGAATTGTTTTACAAAAATTATATGAAATCACCAAATCAAAAACTCTCACAAGACAACACATCTTGGAGAGCAAAACCCACAGAAACAAAGGATATAGAAAACGTGGGATTAAAAAATCAACTTCCTAGAAAATATAGGAAGACAAACAACAAGCAGTTTCAATGTAGTTCCAGATGTAGCTTCTCCAGTTGCTGCATCCGAAACTGCATTCACTTTCAGCAAATCTGATTTTCCTGAATACTCTCTTATGATCTGAATATACTGCTTTTCTATGCTCTGCACTCTCTCTGCAATGCCGTGAAGTATGCCTCTAAGCCGTGTCCTTTATTTATACCATGGAAGAGACCTACACGTCAATTAGGAAACAAACTCCAACAAGGTAAAAGATTAGAATTAGTAATTAAATAAACTACTTTAATTCCTATATTCTATTACCAAATAAACAAGGACTCTAGGACACGATTTTAGGAAAGGATTTTTGCCAAGATTGTGTGTCCAAAACTACTCCTAAACTTTAGGCCCAAGAAAACCAAAATACTATGAATATTTTGTTTCCAAAAATGCACCTAAACTTTAGGACCAAGAAAGGGAAAAACAAGACCAAAATAGGTCAAGCCTATTTTGCCCTTACAGAACTCAAGAATTGTTTCATGTAAGGTCGAGCCAATAATGTCTCAGCAGTGAGTGAAAAAATGGCCAGAGATATCGTCCGGCCCGAATGCATTATCTCCGTTCATAGAGAAAACCGCTGACTTGACTTCGTCCAAAATAGGCTAGGCTGAAAGAGAGGAATTCATATTATCTGTAAGAAGAGCTGGAATGGAACAAAGAAGATCATTATCTGCTGTAAGGAAGGCCTGGAGCTAAGACTAGAAATGCATAATGGCCTGATTCTTGATATCAATGTCTTCCGTGACTTCTTGACCATCTAACCCTCGAACATAATGAATATGGAGTTGACAACGAGCTTGCTTAACCGAATTATGGAAAATTTTTGTGTTTCCTTCGCCCTCTTTGAGGCACTTAATTTCGGCCTTTTGACGCCAATAATCTTCTTCTTGCTTAAGAGCAAGCTTGAGTCCAGCTTGGGCCAAATACAAAGCAGCCCTATCCTCCGAAGAACCTGAAGCCTCAAAAAGAAATTCAAACCGCAGAACTTCATCTTCAGCTTGCTTGTGTTGGCAAAGATATTTCCAAAAACTTCCTTATTCCACTTCTTTAAAGCCTGCGTACAGTTAGCTAACTTTTTAGCAAAAATATACATTGGACGCTCCTCCATAACCTGTTGTTGTACGCAAAAACGCAACTTGGGCAAGAATGTCCGGTCGTATCAAGTAATAAAGTGTACAAAAGTACGAGTTATTGATCTCATAAAGAATGTATGTAATTCTCACTCCAACTAAGTACAAAAATTAGGCTAACTAATAATATTTGAGCGTAAAGAAAATGAATTAAAAACTAAAAATATATAATAAAAAAACTAAGAAAGTAATTAAATTCTAAACTAACGCGCAAGTGGTTTGGCAACAAAAAATCAAGATAAAAAGATAGGAGTGCAATATTTCTAGTTTTATTGGTGTTTAATTTTAATCCTCTTCTTACTTTTCTTTAACTCAAGTTCTTCTAGTCGGACGCATTATTTTATTCACTACGGACTCTGCAACGTATAGTAAATCTAGCTACAATTCCTAGTTACGAGCTCTCACATCTTATAACATAGGAGAAAATAGCCGCATGTCAAAACAAGCACCCAATGACTATCTATGTACGATCTCTTCTTGGTCTCACGTAATGCAAATAATTATTGTGATTTTCGGAATTAATAGGATGCGCTCTCGCATCTTAACATCTTATCCTATTATTCTAATGATCATCTAATGGTTCGCTATACGATCAAAAGTATGAAAAACACACAATAATAACCAAGCAAATGGGTAATACTTCGCAAAAAGAAATTCTCTAAATTTTTCTACAAATCATGTTGGTAGCCGAGACAATAAAATTGGTTAACTACGGGCTCTCGCATCTTATAGTCAACCCTAACCTCCCCGACCTCGCGAATGGCTAAGGTGGTTTGATCGCGTGTCAAACCAAGTCTCACAATGGCTATCGGTGTGTGTCACAAAACACCAACTATTAAATTGATTGGTCCGAAATATAAAGGTAGCTCTCGCGATCCTAAATATTTCTAAAATCATTTAATTAATGGCCAATTAATTAAAAGCATTAAACCCACAAAATAATAACCAAACATGAATATATACTAAATAAAGAGAGAGATTAAATTTAATCACTACATTGGACATAGAAATTAATTGCATTTCATAGATAAATTAAGCACAAAATTCAACATTTACAAAATTAATCAACCTAAGAAATTACAACAGATATCTCAAAAGATAGGTTGAAAGAATTAAACCAAATGGAGAACGAATCCGGGGTTGAAATCTTTTGTAGATGCATCATTGGCCCTTGATTTGAAGCTCCAAACATTCAATGGTGATCAATCAATGGAGGAAAGAAAGAATTTTGGGTGAAATGGGGCCTGGTGCCCCATTTTGGGAGCAATGTCCCGAAATGGGGACTTCTAATTTTTACCAATGAGGGCAGCTGGGAGACACCACTAGAAAAACGGCAATTACTAACGGAAATTTCCGTCAGTAAATTAACATTTCCGTCGATAATCGGCTTTCCCAACGGAATCGTTCGTCCAAGATTCGTCGGTAAATTTGGTCGGTGATCACAAAGCGGAACTCATTCCGTCGCAATCGCGACGAATTTCGTTTCCGTTAGTAATTACTAACGGAATAAGTTTCCGTCGGTTTTTGCTAACAGAAATTTCCGTCAGAGATTTCCGTCAGTAAATGTTAGTTCCGTCAGTAATATCGACGAACGTTTCCGTTAGCAATTTTCATCTCCGTTAGTGATTTCCGACGGATTACTCCGTCAGTAATTTATATTTCCGTCAGTAACACCGACGAATGTTTCCGTTAGCAATATTCATATCCGTTAGTGATTCCCAACAGCTTGCTCCGTCGGTAATATATTTTTCCGTTAGTAATACCGACGAACGTATCTGTTAGCAATTTCAATTTCCGTTAGCAATTCTCGACGTATTGCTCGTCGGTAATATATATTTCGTCGATATACCGACGAACGTATCCGTTAGCATTTTCCATTTCCGTCAGTAATTTCCGACGGAATATACCGTCAGTAACATATATTTTCGTCAGTAGTCCCAACGGGATATTCCGTCAGTAATTGCAAAAATACTAACGGAATGTCCGTCAGTAAAATTAAAAAGAAAAATAATAATTTTTATATAAATTAAATTTTTGAAGGTGCCTGATTTATCATAAATATATATAATAGGCTCATGACAAAAATTAATTGCACTACAAAACTAAAACATTAAATAGAACAAAATGTTATTACATCAAATTCGTTTCCCAAATCTATTGTTAATTACGATTGTATTGAATATTCGACACAAAGAAATTATGTAAAGGAATTAGGGGACTGGTAGTGCGAGTGGACGAAGATCCATGCATAAAAGCGGCTATCACAGGGCATCTCTGCTATTTCCCGTGCCTGCTCAACCATTTGTTCATCTCGTCGAGCCATAGCTTCATCCTGCTGCGCCACCCTAGCTTCCAATGCATCCATCTTGGCTTGCGAAGCTTCGTCCAATGGAGCATTTGATCCTCCCGTTGACAACAAACTCGGAGAAGAGACTGTGGATGAAAGCAGAGTGGCACCATAGTCCCCCAATCCGTAAAGTCTATTCCCCCTTTTTTTTCGTCCTTGTGACGCAACTCTCTGCCATAATTCTATTTTCGAAGAAGAGGGAACGGGAGTTCCCTCTGAACTCTCTGTGCGGCCTTGGGTGGCCTCTTCATTTTCAATCATCTTAAAGGCATTCTGTCATTAAAAAAAATACAATAATTAATAAAATATCAAACATAATAGATATATGATCCAATTTGATATACATTAAGAATTTTGATACTTACATATGTAGACTTGGCAGTTTGATCAACCCACTGACGAGGTTAACCAGGAGCACCCTGAGTGGTGTGCGTGCTAACAAATACATCAAAAAAATCAACATCGGGACCGAATTTCTTTACCTACAAGCATGATGGTTAGATTTTTTTGTTTATTCTATGAACATAGGGTTGTTTAGTCAAAGCTTTAAGTTTCCTGAGAATTTCAAACCATTGCAAACTGATTTTAAAAAGAGAGACGAAGCAGTAAAAATAAGAACAAACTCTAGTATAATGCAATTAATTTGGTTGGACTCACCACTGAATAACTTCTAATTTTATCCTTTTTACAGGTGTATATTAATTTCACAGTCCAAAGTAGCATCTGTCATTCCTTTACCTGTTCTTCCTCTTCTATTGCCCCACTTAACTCTGCTCCTCGCAGCATCAACTTTAGTTCATCTTCAGTAACATATGGTTCACTAGTAGATCAAAAAATTTAAACCCTATAAGAAGCATATGACTAATATAAACTGAAGCATTCCGAAAATGAAAGGGGACATTTATTTTTTCGAACGGGGGTTGTATAACTTATAAGAAGCATATGACTTATATAAACTGAAGCATCACATATGGTTATGAGACTCACGATTTCCCAGCCCCGCTGACACCCATAATTACAACAGCAATCCCTGTTAAAAAAAGGAGAGAGAGAGAGAGAGTTATAATAAAATCCCAAGAATAAGTGACTACAGTTACCCGAGAGAAATACATTATTGATTGATTCATTATCACAATCAAGTTAAATAAGGAGAAGATGAGAGTATGTGAATAACCTTTGACATCAAACCCCATAACTGGTCAATGAATGTACACCTATCACTACCAAGCCAAGGCTGATGAAGACAACTTTATTACCCAGTAAAGACTAATGTTGCTTGCTGTACTATAGAGGGTAATAGCAAAAGGGCCCTTCAGTGGTGGACATCACATCAGCAAATTGACAAAACATTTTAAAGTTATGGAATCAATTTTGACATAAAACTATCAATACCAAGGTGCTGCTGATCTTTGACGCAATACTTGCGTGGTGCACTCCTCAATATTACACGGATAAAAGGTTCAGTGACCTGTACAAATGAAGCAATCAGAGTTATCGCAAAAACAGAATTAGACAAAACAAAGTCAATGGCAAAACCCCAATTTGAACTTTCTTTCATCCATAAACTTAAACTCGATCATGTGCTCTATTTCATTAATCTTTCCTTACCTGTCTTACTCTGCCTAATGAGCTTTTGTTTGTCAAAAAAAAAAAAAAAAAAAAAAAAAATCTTCGCTATTCTTCCCTTCTAAGTGTGGTCTTCGCCAAGGTGATCCCCTTTCACCAAGCTCTTTATTATCGCCGAAGTTTTTAGTCGGGTTTGAACTTGCCGCATAATGAAAACCAAAATCTTCGCTATTCATCTTCGAGTGGTTGTCCTATTGTGTCGCATCTTGCTTTTGCCGACGACATCATTATCTTTTGCAATGGCAGACCAACATTATTCGAAGAAACACTCTGAGTTTATTGCTTCGTATATGTCCATTTCGGGTCAGATGGTTAATCGAGGAAAAAGCCAAATCTTCGTAAATCCATCCCTCTCTTCTTCTCGAGCAACAAATCTTGTTACCTATTCGGGATTTCAATTGGGTACGTTGCCTATGATTTATCTATGTCCCCATCTATTTTGGGAGGCGTTTCTAAGCGTTTATTTGATCCGCTCACTATTAAATTACGCAACAAAATTGATTCTTGGATAAATTTTTTTCTTAATCAGCCGGCGAGTCACTCTCATAAATCATGTCCTTCGCCTATCACTGCATATCTCTTTGCTTCCCTTGCTCCTCCTGTGGCAGTTATTAAATCCATCGAAAAGTTTTTCGCAAATTTCTTCTGGGGTAATGTTGAGGGCCGCTTCAAGTCTCATTGGGTTGCTTGGCATACTTGTTGTCTTCCTAAAAATTCTGGAGGTATCGGCATTCCATCCTTACTCTCTTTGGTCAAGGCCTTCTCCGTTAAATTGTGGTGGAGATTCGCAATGCATGGATAGTGCGTGGTCTTTTTCCTCAAGGCTAACATCGCAAATCGCCCATGCGGTTATCTCCTCAAGTAACGGCTCACATTTGGAAAAGGCTTCAAGAAATTAAATCCTTGGCGAGCCGAATATAGGCCGGATTGTGGGTCTTTGGGGATATTTCTATATGGTTTGATCGGTGATCCCAAACCAATGTATTGTCGCCGGATTGTGTGGCTGATAAAGTTCGAGATCTGTTTGATGGCAATGGCATTCTTCTCCCAGCGGCTTACTCCATTCTGCCTGCCAATGCCATTCGTGAAATTGCTGCCAACAAAATTTTTACCTCAAATCAACCTGACAAGCCTTTCTGGAAGGGTACGGCGTCAGGTCATTTTACACTTTCTTCTGCGAGAGAGTTGGTTGTTCCGCTTTGCCGCCTACTTCGTTGGTGATAATTTTATCCGGCACAAGTTTCTTCCCAGCGAATTGGCATATTTATGGCGTGGCGTTTATTAATGGGTCGACTTCACATCGTCGAAGGCTGCTCAAAAAAGGTTTCAAACTGGCTTCGAAATGTGTTTGTTGCTCTACTCATCAAATTGAATCCTTCCAGCATCTATTTATTCATAGCGAAGCAGCGGTTCAAACTTGGAAGGCGTTCATTCCTCATGGTATATCTCTTTCTGGGTCTTCCATTAAGCAGCGTTGCATGGCAAATTGGTGTATGGCCAAGTCGGTGCCTCTCATCCTTTTACCTTCTATCATTTTATGGAATATATGGAAGTTTAGAAATGCAGTGATCTTCGATGGAAGCTGTAAATCTCCCTCCCAGATTACATTTGCAATTGATTCGGACCTACATAGTATTTTAAGCGCCAGGAATTTCATTGGTTTTCGCAAATCTCACGGCTACATAGTCTCATATGCAATGCGAAAGAAGGTTATTGTTCGGGCTGTTCATTGGTCTAAGCCTCCCCCGGGTTCTCTCAAGCTAAATTCTGATGGGGCGTGTCGTGGAAACCCAGGTAGTAGTGGTGGAGGTGGTGTTATTCGGGATTGCAAAGGAGATGTGATCTACGCATATAGTTCTTTTTATGGGCAGTCCACCAACACTATTGCTGAAATGCGAGCTTTGTTTCAAGGCATTGAATGGATTCAAAGGCAAGGTATTCGTGACGTGGTAGTTGATATCGACTCTAAAGTCATTTGTGATATGCTTTCTAGTTCTCGCTCCCCTCCTTGGTCATTGGCTTACTTTGTTCGGGCTATTGGTATGATGCAGCAACACTTAAACTTCTCTGTCAATCACTGTTTTCGCGAGGCAAATTTTGTTGCGGATGGTTTGGCTAATCTGGCTATTGATTCTGCTTGTAACCTTACTTTTCATTCGGCCCAGGATTTGCCTAATTCTATTAGGTCTAATATTATTTTAGATGCTCAGAGCATGGCTAGGATTAGAGTCTCTTAGTGTTCTCTTTTCCTGTTGTATTTATTTTGAGGTAAGGCTCCTTTGTCCCCCCGTTCAAAGGGTAAGGCTGGTTGTCCCCCTTAAGTTTGTTTTTCCTATTTAATTCTAATAAATTCTCGCAGGTACCGCCCTGCTTCTATTAAAAAAAAAAAGAGCTTTTGTTTGTCATAAACAACCCCTAGCAAACAGATTTCAGGCACTGCACAACTTTTATCAGAAAGTATAAGAATTTTAAACCCTAAACCGAGGGTTTAACTTTGCCTTTTACGGGAACAAACAAATCCAACCTAGATTTTTCCCTAACACGTACAGAAGTTTTTGTGAATGGGTTCTAATTGTTAGGTGAATCCTTATTATATCATATCAATACTCAAATTAAAAATACAAAACTGAAAAAAAAATGTTTAAATTGGAGATGAACGCACCTGTTTGGCCGGGAGAGACCAAGTGAGAGAGGGTGAGAGTCGGTGGTTCCGGTGGCCGGTGGCGAGGGTGGCGGCGATGAGGTGGAGAGCAAATAAAGCTTCATCTTCTTCTTGGCTCACAGACACAACCTTCCTCGCGGTAAGTCTCTATCTCACTTGCCGCTGTCGAAGATGAGGCGGAGCTTGATGAGGTAGTCGTAATCGGCTCGAGCTCTAGTTGGCGGCGAGCAGTAGCAGTGGTGGTAGGGGGAGGCGGCGATGGCGAGAGATAGCGTATAGAGAGATGAGATAAAAGATATTCCAGATTTGTAACTTGTATTTATATCTAGGGTTTTTTTCCTTCTTTTGTTTTAATTTTATTTTAAATTGATGATAATTTAAATAGTTAGTTGAGACATTAGTTGGGCCATATTAAAATAGAAGTGTGAACATTTATCCAGGACGACCGAAAAATACTTTCAATTTATAGTCTTTCAAACTAGTTAATAATAATTTATTTTGAACGTAAAGTATTAATTACTAATGTTTCTTAAAATTGTTATGTTTTATAAATAAATATATATTAATTAATATTAAATACCTATTTCAAACCTGTCAGAACACAAATATCAAACATATTAAAATGTGTCAGATTAAAACGGGTCGACACGTCTTAACCCGTCTTTAACCCAAAAAACATGAATTTAAGTCATGGTCTATCTTTAACTAAATAGGGATTCTAATTACAACAATTGAATTAATCACTTTTACCCCGGCCTTGTAATTGTGTGATTGAGTTTGGGTTGGGTTGAAATGAGTAACAGGTTGAAACGGGTCTAAACCCGTCCGAACTTAAATATGAAATGAGTCGAAATGTGTCAGTTTAAAACAGGTCGACCCGTCTTAACCTGACTTTTTCCCAAAAAAAAAAAAGCATGAATGCTTAGTATGAAAAGTCGTGGATCGAAATAGGTAACTCGTTTTGACCCAAAACAGTTTTATTTGATTTTTTTCTTAATTTATACTTTCGATTTATAGTTTTTATCTTTAATTTAATTTAATAAAAAAAATATATATGTGTGATGCATAATATAATACTATTAGATTTTTATGCACGTGCATATGACAAGGTGCCAGTATATATGAGGGGTACATTGTTTCAGTAATTAGCTTGTATTTATACCTAGGGTTTTTTTTTGTTTTTTTTTAATTTGCATTTTGATGGTAATTGAATTTATTTTGTCTATAAAACACGCTAATAATTTAATTTAATAAAAAAATATGTGTGTGCGTGATGCATAATTTTGTGAATTTTTAAAATATTTTAAAAGTTTAATCACTCCAATTAGGGGTGGGCATTTGGATTCGGGTTTTTGCATTCGGGTACCCGAAATTTTGAATAAATATATTAATTTTGTGTGTGTGTGTATATATATATATATATATATATATATATATATATATATATATATATATATATATATATATTAAATAATTAAATTGATATCTGCATTCCTTTCCAATGGCTATATCCTTTGGATTTCCAAGTCCACAAAATGACTAATGAAAACTGTCTGCCAAATTTTAAATATCAAAACCGATGCAGGTTATTCGTTACGAAAACAATAAGTCGAATGGAAATAGAACATTGATTATTAACACCCGGCCCGTAAAACTTATGTGAATGTGCACTCGCACCCCCTGATTCACAATGTAGTACTTCTTAGAAGGAAGAAAGTTGTTAATGACGCCCAACCTTTGGTGGACAAGTGAGCATACCACGGTTGGAATCGCGAAATCTGAGAAAAATCCAATGGTCCATCGTAGTCCATTATACCATTTCGCCAATAGGTGTAGCGTGTTTTAATGTTACGTTAAGTTAAGTTACGTTACGTTAAGTTAAGTTACGTTAAGTTAAGTTAAGTTAAGTTAAACTAAGTTAAGTTAAGTTATATTACGTTACGTTATGTTAAGTTAAGTTAAGTCAAGTTACATTACGTTACGTTAAATTAAGTTAAGTTACGTTACAAAGCGTAATGTAAAGAAGGCGTCCCCGATTTCATTGTCTTCTTGGTTCGTTGGATCTGAGTGAAGACGGAGCAGAATTCAAAACTGATTCAAAAGGAGGCTAGGGCTACGATTCTGCAAGAGAAGAAAGCTATGGTTGAATAGGGTTGAGAATCATAGTAGTGGATACGGTGGAGCTCGATTGGGTGAATGTCGAACTAGGGCAAGGGCTGAGCTGGAATTGGGTTGTCGCCGGCTTGGATGCCGCTGACTGGGAAGTCGGAGAAAGAAAGGTGCACCGCGGTGGCGCTAGTTGATGATGGAGCTCGGCTATGAAACTGAACTGGGGTGGAGAAGCCACAGTGAGCGGCTGGTGAAGGAGGCGGATTGGACGGATAGAGTTGAAGGGGAATAGAGGAGGTGAATTGGACATATGGAATACAATTATTTTTTAAAACTAATTTTAATTATTTAAAAAGATTATAATTCAAAATTATTTTAAAAATCAAAAGATTAACTAAATGTATACCCATCCCATATATGCAAGTTCAATTAATGATAAAAATTAATTATTAATCAAATCTCACTATTATATTGTTTTTAATTTTTTAAAAAATAATACTCCCTCCGTCCCTAAATTATTGTCCTCCTTTCCTTTTTTGTCCGTCCCAAAATAATTGTCCACTTTGAAACTTACCTTTCTAGAACATCACTTTTACCACATTACCCTTACTTTTTCACTCTACATTAATTATAGGCCACATACACATGGATGGTGGCGGATTGGGAAGTCGAAGAAAGAAAGGTGCCGCTAGTTGATGATGGAGCTCGGCTATGAAACCGAACTGGGGTGGAGAAGCCACAGTGAGTGGGTGGCGAAGGAGGCGATTGGATGGATAGAGTTGAAGGGGACCAGAGGAGGTAATTGGACATATTGGAATACAATTATTTTTAAAAAATAATAATTCAAAATTATTTTAAAAATCAAAAGATTAACTAAATGTATACACATCCCGTATATGCAAGTTCAATTAATGATAAAAATTAATTATTAACCAAATCTCACTATTATATTGTTTTTAATTTTTTTTAAATAATATAATTTTTCAAAAAAAATTTATTTTGATTGTTATAAAACAATTTTTCACTTAAAATATCCAAAATATCAACTAAATGATGAACTATAAATTGATAAAATATCATTCATTGAAATGATTATAATATTTTTCTACTAAGAAACAATTATAATGTATTTACCAAAAAAATAATTAATTTTGTATAATAGTGACGGAGAAAACCGTCCACCGATCGATGACGGATCGGGGCGTATTCCGCCACCGATCGCTGATTCGAATAAATCAATTAGTGACGGAATCTCCGTCACTAAATCTGGAATGAAACAATTATAATTTATTCAACAAAAAATCATTAATTTTGTATAATAGTGATGGAGAAAACCGTCACTGATCAGTGACGGATCAGGACGGCGTATTCCGTCACTGATCAGCAAGGTTCTAAAAATCGTTAGGCGGCCGCTAGGCGGCACACTAGCGCCTAGCGTCTAGGGGACTAGTCGGGGCGTAATCGGGGCCTAGGCGGGGCCTAGAATTAAGGCATAATTACCATTTTTTTGATAATTTACATTAAAGATCAAACACATTGAATACAAATTTAATTTTTTTTATGTTTGTCATTTTATCAAACACTTGTCTATATTTGTAAAATGAACAAAAATATACAAACCTACCATTAATCTCAATTCTCAACAACCCCAAAGCAATAAACCAGACAAGTTTAGAGCTAAAAACAAAAAAAAATATTACTCAGTTAGCCCCATTACCTCCCTCTCTACATCACCATTACCAATCTCCCTTCCTTCTCCAGTTCACCCCCCTTCCTTCTCTGGTCACCGCATGCCACAAAATAAAAGCTACAAAAATAAATTAAGGTCGGCGAGGTTTGGCGTGAAGCGCCGACTTGGTCGATTAGGCGACTAAGAAAGTCGCGGTAGAGAGGGCCTAGCGCCTGGCGGGGTCTAGGCAGAGCAAGGCGGGGAGTTTTAGAACACTGCTGATCAGTGACGGAATAAATCAATTAGTGACGGAATCTCCGTCACTAAATCTGGAATGAAACAATTATAATTTATTCAACAAAAAATCATTAATTTTTTATAATAGTGACGGAGAAAAACGCGATCGATAACGGATCGGGGCGGCGTATTAAAATCGCCACCGATCGTGACGGAATAAATCAATTAATGACGGAATCTCCGTCACTAAATCTGGCATGAAACAATTATAATTTATTTAACAAAAAAAATATTAAATTTTTATAATAGTGACGGAGAAAGTCAGCGATCGCTGATCGGTGGCGGTGTATTATGTCGATGACGGAATAAATCAATTAGTGACGGAAACACACAATTACCAACGGAAACTCCGTCATTAAATATGGCGCCATTTCAAAGTGATTTTGCCGACGGACTTCCGTTAGTAATTTTAAAATTCCGTCAGTAATTGTTGTCGAAAAATTCCGTCAGTAATATTCCGTTACTAATTAATGACTCACGGATCTCCGTTAGTATTTTTCAAATTCCGTTAGTAATTGCTGACGGGAAAATTCCGTCAGTAATATTCCGTTAGTAAATGTCATGTTTCTAGTAGTGAGATTAAAAGAAAACGCAAATAAGGCAGGGGTAGAATATGAAATGCAAGGAGGATTTGGGGGCTGAAATGGGATAAAAGTAGAGGCTGGGTCACGTTGGGGATGGGTAATCCAGGTTAAAGGACGCGGGCTGCTCCATGGAAGAACGGGTAGGAATGAATGAGTGAGGGAGGCAGGTGGATTAGTGGGTAGGTGGGCTGAAATAGATCCAGAAAGGTGCATGTGGGCTACTGGGCTTGTGGATAAGGTAGGGCCAGACGCTGACGTGGCGGGCTTCAGGAACTACAACTCAAAAGGGCAGAATCCAGCAATTGTATCGGTGCCCCTGGAGTTCTTCAGAGTGTGCACCGTGGGTCCTTCCCCCTCCAGGTCTATCAGTTTAGTCCGCCATTATCCCAGTTAGCCTCCGTTAGCCATGCTTTGCCTTGGAACACTTGACGGACTTAACGGACGTTCAACTTTGCAGCCCGGAAGTGCCTCGAACTTCGGGCTCAACACCATGAATGCTCGATTAATCCTTGGAAGCCTACATTAAAGCATACATTCACAAATAATAATATTTTCAAGACATAATTAACTCAAAAATAACACAAAATAGAAGGAAATTCGCGGGAAAATTCATGGAAATCTTAGGCTCATCACCTGCTGCCAAGAGTCCGTAATAATAGATTAAAAAAAAATTGTGGTGAGAGGTCCAAATATTAAGAAATCTGAAGGAAGATGGAGGACTAGTACTTTATTTAACAATATTGATGAGCATACAAGTACGACTCAACTGACGAATCGTCGCGTTGTGAAAGAATTACTCCCAGTGATTGTTACAAAGCATCCTTTCTAAATGCTAAAAAATTGAAGCAGACCCCTCCCTAGAGTTCCACCACATATAATAACTGTCTAAGAAACCAAGGTCAATCAATCCCGAGGCAGAAATGCAAGAGTGGAAATCAAGAGTTTCAATACGATCCTAGCCCGAGCCACCCAACTTTTCTTCAAAAGATAGAATAATGTTAAAATCTCTGCCTGTTCCAAAAAAAAGAAGGGGAAACTCTCCGCCCGAGAGCCCCCACACCGCAGCCCATGAGAATGTGAGAGGGAAAATCATGGTGACTCAGCGATTAAGTAGCTAGGAGGACCCGTGCCTAGTACCTACAAAGAGCCACCCCCACAAGAGGATGAAACCCCTACACTGCGGTTGCTAGGACTCGATCCTTGGTCCTGTTCCAAATCTACTAGCTCTTAACCAAATGAGCTAAGCCCGTGAGGGCTAAAATCTCCGCCAATAAACCAAGGGATGGAGTCAACAGTAGTGCCCAAGTCAACCAAGTCAGTCCATAGAACATGTCTCTCCTGAATGTCACAACTAGCGTAAATGCAAGATATATTAACCACAGATAGCCATTTGAAATGCTTCACTTGAACTGTAAGATGTTGATCCGTTTCATAGAGGACTTTGTAGAAAAATGACGATTTAACAAATAACCAAACAGAGCCTTTAGTGTTGGAGAAGCAAAGCTTAAACTTAAGCCACTTGGAAATAAAGAGAAGATGGCTAACAACAACCATAGGTTCAAAGATGTCTAGAAGAGTGATATTATGAAGCTTAATGTGACGCTTAAGTCTACTAATGGAAGGGTCATTTCCGATACCCCAAATATTCCAGAAAATAAGATTAACAGCCATGGGAAATTGAAGAAGAGTTCTCGACCAAAGACCTTGTTGCCACTAAAAATGGAAGAATAACAGTTTTTCTTCTATTCTTTCTCGCTGGAATCGGAATGGAGGTGTCCAAATTAAGATTGTCCATAACTTGGATAACAGGGTCAGCATCAATAGAAAATTCTTCATCATTGGCGTTATTATGATCATCATCATTATTGGAACCATCACCATAATCATCTGTAAGAGCGGAAAATCTATTAGGGGACAGCTTTAGGGCAAAAGAAGTAGTAGTTTTGTCAGTATGAAGTGCTTCAGCATCGATCCACAACATTCTCTTCATTAACATACTCGTCAATAGGTGTGTCCTTGTCAATAATGGGATCAACATCATCTGTAATAGGCATATCAACAATTATAACCGGAATGGTAGCAAAAATAGTAGGGTTTTGGTTACCAATGTTATTCTTTTGCAGTAGTGGCCGAAGAGGGAGCATTGTTTCCAGAATTAATACGAGCAGAAGTCAGGTTGGTTTCATCAACATTAGTGTCCTTCTCATTGGCAGTGTTGGTGTCTCTATCAGTCCCAACAGTTTGAGGCTGAGCATCAGGAGTGGGCTTCTTAGGTGTCCATCTAGTGGCTAGAGGTGGAGGTGCCTTTGGTAGAAGACCTTTAATCTGAGGAAGGGGATTTTTAATCTTGCAGTTTAGTTCTGAATAACCTTGGCGAAGACAGTGAGTACAATACAACGGGGTTTGTTCTGCCTTAATAGGTTGACAGAAGCTGGGGTAAAGAGTTCCACAATCAATCCAAATCCGTTTAGGCATGGTTTTCATCAAATCAATCTCTACACAAATACGAGTAACACTAGGTCGAGTAAGGTTAATTGTGGGCTGATCAATCATGAGAGGTCGGCCAAACAAGGAAACAATTGATAATATGATTGTTTTATGAAAGAAATTAATGGGTAAGCCCGACAGGGAAAACCATACTGGAACGATCAGGCTTTCAACAATCGGGCAGAAATCCGAAGACCACTTGAATACGTGCATAGGGTATCGGCCAAGATACCATTGGTATTTGATCCAGAGTTGTTGATAATCATCATGATGATGTACTTGGATTAAGATATGTTTTGCATCAATATGTTCGATAGTGAACGTAGCCTTGAGTCCAAAGGTATGGAATAGTTTACGTGTGGCTTCCATAGAAGGACGGCCATGCAAAAATTTCCTAATCAAGACGTATTTAAAAGGTTGAGCAAGAGTTTCAATAATTTCTGGAGTGAGTTTGAGAGATGGTTCTGTTAGACCCGACGGGGTCTAGCCCATGTTTTGTGATCTACGGGTTTAACTTAGAATAAACTAATTATTGGTTATGAACCTTAATTAATTATATTAGCCAAATAACATTATGGGCTTATATAATTTAGTCATCTAATATACTTGAAGTATATTAAATCTTAATAGGCCCAATAAATCTCTACACCTTGATGGACGGTGGGAGATTGATTACACTTTAGGGTTAGGTTCCACCTTTCTATCTATTTAAAGTCTTTTGGGGATTAGGGTTTCTTACGTTCTTTTACCCTAATAGTTGCCTCCACAAAAATAGATACGTTTCATCGCATGTGAAATAGATAAGAGGGTGAAAACCTAAACCCACTTGAATTGAAGACTCTCGTTCCGCATTACAGTCCATCAGATTCAATTACTCCGTACTAATGGCGTTAATTGGTTCCGGTATGTCTTCAATTTACGTTCATTATGCTTATGTGAAAAACATGATCCTATTCTTGATTATGTGTACAAGTCTTATGTAAATTAATGTTCTAACATTGTGGTATCAGAGCCATGTTAATTTTACATAATCATAATGCACGGTAAGGTTACCGATTACCAAACATGAACTTGTTTTACCCGTGAGATTCGACATTGCGACCTCCTTTTTGTCATGCTTCCATTCCGCTATTTTATACTCATTCTTCCGGTCAAACGTGAACCCGATTACTATGTTAATTGTACTAATGGCGGGTTGATGACATCACTGTCAAGTTGACTTTTATCAATAAATTGTAAATTCATGGCATCAAGTTTGCCTTGTCTGATTGTCAATTTTTTTTGGCTTTTATCAATAAACTGTAATCCTTAAATTCATGGTTGTCAATTCTTTGGTGACCTCATCACTGTCTTTTTTTTTTTGTTCTTTGTTTTACTATTGCAACCGGTAGTGATTTAAATTATGATATTTCACTATTGATGGTTGTCAATTAATTTGAAGACCTCTGTTCTTTGTTCTTTGGTGACCTCATGATTAATGCACATGCCTTTGCAAAAAGTCTAAGTAATTTGAAGATGCATGGCTTGTGAGTATTCCAATAGTTTGACACTGAATTCATGATTAATATGACTATTTGATTAGTTGTTTATGAGCTCCATGATTTCATTGTTTATTATCTCAACTCAAATGAATTACATACTGATGTCTCTATCGTGCTCATTTGTTTCGATAAATTCAATTAATCGATATGCATATTTTGTGACATATTAATACTATTTTAAAGAATTCTTTTGAGTACTTTATCAGTATTTGTGATTCTTGTTTGTTTGAAAATTGGACAGCCCAACGGAAGTTCATTTTTGGACAAATTAAGCTAACGCTAAAATCACCTCATGAGATATTCATTAATTTAAAATATAAATCAACCCAACGAAAGATTCGTATTTTTGGTTATTGAATATAATGAAACGAAAATATAAAGTTGCATGACTTGAATTATTTCTGCCCAACGGTGATATTATTTTTAAGTGGCTTCAACTTTTCATGATTTTCCTAATGCTTTAATGAGAGATCACTTGTATGTTGATAGTCGGCCCAACGGAAGGCTATTAATGATGCCTTAGATTTCTGAATAAAAAGGTTTTTGTGTATTTTACCTTTTTTATAGATAAACTGCTTATTTTCAGTTTATTTTAACATTAATGATTTGTTATTGTATTTTGTGGATTTTTCTTAAGGTCATAATTTGGATAATTGTTTTTATTTTCCTTTAGCATTTAATCCTGCAGCTACTATTACGAGTTGTCTTTCCTCTATTGAATCCCTGAGTGGTATGAACTTTGCCTCATGGAAAGAGCATATTGGCATTATTCTTGGAGTTTCTGATTTGGATTATGCCTTACGTGTGAATGCTCCTCCACCAATTACGACTGAAAGCAATGCTGAGGCTAAAGCTGCTTCAGAGGCGTGGGAGCGTTCCAATCGCATATCCCTATTGATTATGAAAGGTTCTATTAGCACCGCTATTCGCGGAGCAATTCCTGATTCTAATAATGCTAAGGAGTATCTTGCTCATATCGAAGAACAATTTATGGGTTCTTCAAAGGCACTGACTACAACTCTTATCACAAAGATGGTCACGCTTAAGTATGATGGTGTGAGTGGTGTACGTGAGCACATTATGAAGATGAGTGACATGGCTACTCAACTTAAAGCAATGGACATGGAAATCTCTGAAGGTTTTCTCACTCACTTCATTATGACTTCTCTTCCGGCGCAGTTTGGCCAATTTAAGGTCAACTATAATTCGCTGAAAGTGAAATGGAAGATGAGTGAGCTAATGAGCATGTGTGCTCAAGAAGAAGAAAGACTTAAATTCGAGAGGATTGAAAGTGCCCATATCATCACATCTGGACCATCTAAGGGAAAAGGAAAGACTTATGCCAAAAGTAACAAGAAATGGAACAAGAGTATTTCTACCACTAAAGCAGACAAGGCAAACTCTTCTACTGCAAAAGGCCTTGGCAATATCAAGTGTCGCTTTTGTAGAGAGAAAGGGCATATGAGGAGGGATTTCCCTAAGTTTCGTGAGTGGCTCGAGAAGAAAGGTAGTTCACTAATTAATGTTTGTTATGAATCTTTTGCGATTAATGTTCCTTTAAACACATGGTGGATTGATATTGGTACAACTGTGCATGTTACTAATTCATTACAGGGATTCCTTTCCGTGAAGAAACTAAATAAAGGAGATCGACACGTAATAGTAGGAAATGGAGAGAAAGCTCAAGTTGAAGTTGTTGAAACTCTTTAGTCTTGGAGAGTGGTTTCAATTTGGATTTAATTGATACCGCTTATGTTCTCAAGATGACTAGAAACCTTATTTACTGCTTTCTAAACTTGACGCTTATGGTTTTTCGCTTAAGTTTGAGAATAAAGGCTTCTCTTTCTTTTTACTCAAGTTGTCGGTTCTGGTTTGTTGAGGAAACCTTTACAAATTATGTTTAGATCCTTACGTTTTCGAATCCTTAGAATCGATGAATGTGAATGATATAGATGTTCCAACCGGTATTAAGAGAAAACTAAAGGATGACAATTCCTCTAGATTGTGGCATGAGCGCTTAGGCCACATATCTAGGAAGAAAGAATGGAGCGACTCATAAAGGAAGGAGTTCTTCATCCTTTAGATTTCTTAGATTTTGGCACATGTGTTGAATGCATTAAAGGAAAATTTGTAAAAGGTATTAACATGGAGCTACAGATCTTGACTTTTAAAAATTATTCCACTTGGCTGATATTATGGACCTTTACTACTCAGGTATTGGAGGACATAAGTACTTCATTATCTTTATTGACGACTTTTCACGATATGGTTATGTCTACCTCATTCATGATAAATCAGGGCCTAGATGTATTTAAGGTCTCTAGCGAGGTTGAAAAACTTGACCTTAAAATTAAAATTGTAAGATCGATAGAGGAGAGAATATTATGGAAAATTCTTTGATTTAGGTTGACTTACCTGGACCTTTGCCTTGTTTTGAAAGAAAATGGTATCGTTGGTGAATATGCAATCAGACGTTACACTGACAAAATGGTGTTGCGAGAAAGGCGTGTCGTACCCTCATGGACATGAGTGCAGTATGATATGATATGTCGTTCTACTCTACTGAGTCTCTATGGGTTGAGGCTCTCAAAGCAGTTTGTGCATATACTCGATAGAGTTCTAGTAAGTTCGTGCCTAAAGCGCCTTACAATTATGGACACGAAAACCTAGTTTGGGTTATTTGCATGTATGGGTTGTCATCGAGCTAAAATTTTCAACCCATATTAAAAACTCAATCCTAAAACCATAAGTTGTTACTTTATAGGCTACGAGCGATCAAAGGGTTTTCGTTTTCTTGTCCATCTCGTACCACTAGAATTGTTGAAACAAGGTATCGAGAATTTTTAGAAAGCTGGTTATAGTGGGGAATGCACCAAGAAAATAAATATAGAGGAAAATCAAGAACATGTTTCTATTCTGGATTCCTCAAAATGTTGTAGCACGGTACCTTCGATGAGGATCAAATCTTAGATCCGATTGAGAATGTTGATGCACGAGATTGTACCTAATGTTGAACCCCACATTAATGAGCCTAATGAACCTCCTGCTAATGAACAACCTCTTGAAGGTCGGAGAGGGCTAGAAAACCAACAGATCGATGATTTTGTATACCTTGAAGAGGTTGACTATGATCTTGGCATTGGAAATGATCAAGTTCTTCCAAGAAGCCCTTAAAGTGACCATTCAACTCAGGTGGCTTGATGCCATGAATGATGAGTTAGAATCAATGAAGAAAAATGATATGCAGGATCTCGTTGAATTGCTAAGGAGCCAAAGTTGTAGAGGTGTAAATGGGTCTATAAAACTAAGCTTGACTCTAAAAGGCAATGTTGAACGATATAAAAGCTAGGCCAAGTTTGCTAAAGGGTTCACTCAAAGGGAAGGCATAGATTATTTTGAAACCTTTTCACCGGTGTCGAAAATTGATTCTTTT
>CM028384.1:69531399-69621328 GCA_013146195.2 Codonopsis lanceolata | reverse complement strand
TATCATGGGCACTTAATGGCAATCATGGGCAGTTAATAACACTCATGGGCACTTAATGGCAATCATGGGCAGTTAATAGCACTCATGGGCAGTTAATAGCAGTTATTGACAGTTATGCCTTCCGGTAGATATAAAAACTGGGCAAAATGTAAAGAAAGGTATGCGCAATCTTATTCTCTAGCCTAAACTCGTTGAATTATAGACTCTTATGCTAATTCTACGCTGGAAGGCCTTTGCAGGGAGTGCCCCGCCCAGCTTACGCTTGATCGCTCACATTGCAGTAGTTGGGCTTTGAGGATTCAAGAGCACGTTGAAAGCCAGGTGTTCAGATTGGGCTTGTCTAGTGTGTCCAGATTTCTTGGACGCATCAGTTGGTTCCGTTGCCGGGAAACGAGTTTTTGCGGCATTAAAGTGTAGTTAGATATTCTCTGTTTTTGAGTTTCATCCATGGCGGAGAACGGGATTGATGGCGGTAGCGGCAGTCGCAGAGAAGAGGTACACCAGAATCTCAGCCTCAATCAGGCTGTTGGGAATAATGTCCCACCACCCCATGATGCTCGCCACCGAATCGTGAGGCGCTGGGTTGATTCATTGGCCGGCCGGCCGCGAGCTGGGTTAGCCATGAGTTTCATGGAGGAGGCTTTTACGCCGAGAGCCATCTATCCGACATGCATCAACTTAACCTACAACCGATCGCCATGGGCAAGCCGCCATTGCCCATCGAGGTTGATCCGTTACTAGCCTGACGGCTCCTAGCCGTGGGGGTGTGTTTCGCACAGTGAGAACCCAACCTCTCCTCGATTGTTCATTCTCAACCGCAAGCACAAGGCTCTAAACAGCGCGAGAAACCGAAGGGAAGCAAGGCCCTCACTGATGTGGAGGGAAGATATTTTAATGCAGAGAAATTGGCTTACTTCATTGTTGTTGCTGCCCGAAACTTCGGCTTATTTTTCTCGCTTCACTCGACTGTCAGATACACGGATTTGCCTTTGAGGAAGATTTTTCATAAACCGTACACTTCGTCGCTTACTTACGTGTTCGATCGAGTTAACCGAGTTTGATGACATTATCGCCTCTATGAGCAATCAAGGCACAAGCCTAGCGTGATTTCGTGGCCGGACATTTAAGGATTCTCGCTGAGCGAAGTAGTAGTAAACATCGTACCCGCAGAATGCAAGTCCAAAGTTCGAGGCCGTAATATTGCTGGGAACTCCATGTTGATGGTTCGGCTTAGTCGAATGGGAGTGGTGTCGGTTTAGTGCTAGTTCCACTGCAGAGCAAGATGTAGAATTGAGAAGGCACTGCTTTCAAATTCGTTCTCAAACAACCTGTGCCGAGTATAAAGCTTTAATTGTCATTGGCTCGGCTCGCACACAAGACATTGAGTGCGCGGCAAGTGGTGGTATATTGTGATTCTCGCTGGTGGTGAATCGTCAGGCGACATGGAGTACATCACCTGATCTTGGTTCGTATCAGGCGATGGTAAAAGAAATTTTAAAGGATTTCGACATCGAATTAGTGAGAATCGCTTCTGGAGGATAATACGCGAGCAGGGACATTTGTCAAAATGGTGAGGATGAAATTTAGTCTTTGCATCCTCGAGTCATGATCAAGCATTTGAAGTTCCTCGCCATTGAGAAGGAAGTGGTTATGGACATAGAGCCGGCTGCAAAATGTTGGATGCACCTTCCTGCCTATATCGATGCGGGTGTTACCGAGGATAAAAGGAGCGAGAACTATCCGTAAACGAATGTCGCTATCTCGCTTTTGGATAACATTTGTACCGGGCGATCTTACAACCGACCATTGTTGAGGTGTGTGCGACCGAGATGACTGAAGGAATCTTGGGCTTAAGTGCATGAAGGTAAATGTGGAGGTCATCCTGTCACGATCACTACGAGAAAGTGTTAGCAGCTTAGATTTTATTGGATAACATTACGACGGGATGCCGAGATGTATGTTCGGTGTGCAGATTGGGCCACAATATATATTCCACGCTTGCCATCTACCGAGCAGACTCAAGTTATAGCCTCATAGCCATTTGATATGTGGGGAATAGACTTGATTGGTCCGTTTCCCATTGCTCGCTATAAATTCAAGCACGCCATTGTAGCGGTTGACTATTTTACGAAATGGGTTGAGGCGAAACCACTAGCAACCATAAGTGAGGTAAACGCATCGATTTCGGCCCATGAGCACATTATGGTGTCGGCTTTGGAGTCCCGCGAGCAATCGTGTCGGATCATGGAACTCCGCCTCGAAAAGTTTACCAAGGCATGCGAGCGTATGAGGTAAAGCATTGGCAATCATCCGTGGCATATCCAGGCAATGGGCAAGCCGAACCTGCGAATAAACAAATTTTGCATGTTTTGAAGAGGAATTTGGAAGAAAAGCGGAAGATGGGTCGACGAGTCGCTTCAAATTTCGCCTCAGGTTAGAACGACAACAGGGGTCCAACAGAGAGACGCTCTTTTCTTTGGCTTATGGATCCGATGCTATGGCCCCGGTGGAGATGTATTTACCCACTCATGAGTTTTAAACTACAAGGGCGAAGTCTAATAACACCGGCCGAGCAAACCGATTTAGATTTATGGAGGAAAAAATCTGGAAGCAAAGATGAGAATGGCCAATTATAGCAACGAGCAAAGGCTCACCACGATAAGAGAGTCCGTGGTCGATCATTTGCCGTGGGGGATTGGGTCCTCCAAGATTGAGGCAACGGTCATCGAGCCGAGCGGGAAAGTTGTCACCGAACCGGAAGGTCCTTTTCAGATTTCGAGGTCGTTAAGGAAGGTACTTATATGTTGCGAACGAGGACGGTGACGAGCTAAAACATCCGTGGCACGCAGATCATTTAAAGAAATATTACCGTGTGATTAGTAGTATGTGCTTATGTGCTTTTTCATCCGATGAAAATAATTATAGTAAAGCTTTAATTGGGCTTTCTAAGTTTTTGATTGCTTGAGTCGAATTTTTTCTCGAACTTCCTCTCGAGCATAAAGGGCTTTGTGTTCAAGGAAAGTTGGTCCAGGAGGTGTTTTTTCGATATCTTCTTCGAGCACAAAGGGCTTTTGTGCTCGAAAGGAAAGTTGGTTTGAGGAGGATGTTTTTCCTCAATACTTCTCCGAGCATAAAGGGCTTTATGCTCGTTGAGAGTTGGTTTGAGGGGTAGTATTATTTTGTTTGGTCATTCTCCATTTACGAATTTAGTGTTTCATGTTCGTAAATGGAGTTCTTCTTAGCTCTGATAAGAAGTATCTTTATTCAAGAAGGAATTAGATGTGCAAAAGCGCCCAAATTTAAAAATGCATCGAGAAAACTGCTCGCTTAAAAAGCAAATGAAGTAAAAATATTACGTAGATTATAAAATGAAATGTCAATTGTTTTGGGGCTTAGAGCACAAGCTCCGAAGTTTAGTGGTTTCAAGCAAGATTGGATCGCTTAGAGTAGGATTGGTGCTAGTTTGGTTGGTCGGATCTTCATTCGCGGCTTCCTCGGTTGGTTGCTTCATTGTTGATTCTGGGATGAGAGGCGAAGTTCTGGTTTCCAGATTTTCTTGACCATATTCGTAGCATCGCTCACTGAAAGTACTTCCGCAGCTTGGGAGGGGTCCAAGTATCCAGCCTTTGCTGTGTCCAATCGGCCAAGGAGGTGAGTTCGTCTACGTATACGGGACTAAGGCATGTCCCAAGCGGGCTTAAAGGTATGAGATAGTTAGTGCCGCAAGTTGATCGGGCCTACTTCGAGCCCGCCATAAGCCGCTTGTCGCAGAATGTGGTTGACCCCCCGCAAGAAAAAGGATACGCTTCTTCCTCGAAGAAAGAAAGTCTTCTCGAGTTCTTATACTCGGTGATGAGATTTTCTTTTGGACGCTGGCTGCCTCAGCCTTCAATTTGTTTCCCCTGCCGTGGCATCTTTCTTCACCTTCTCCACCATTGGTTGCCTCTCGCAGATCTTTCCTCACTTGGGTAATATTGTTGAGAGAGCCTCTTCTGATTTTGAGAAGGTCGAGTCGGCATCAAGGATCCTCTTTTCTTCTTCCAGCTTTGGAGATTTCGTAACTTAGAAGTCAAGCTCTCTTCACTTTCTTTCAACTCTACCAGTAGCGAGTTGACTTGTTCTTCCAAGGCATTTTTCTCCGTAAGCGTTTAGCCGGAAGTTTTGACATTGTCGATAAGACGATCAAAAAGAAGTTCACCTTGTGGCCATCCGAAAACGAAAACAAACCAAGTTAGAAGTGAAAGAAAGGTTTTATTTGGTAATAAGGGGTCAATTAGGTTACCTCGGTCAGATGACATCCGATTTCCGACTGTGATAGCGCTTATGAAGTTCGGTGCTTCTTCGCCTAATGCCAGATGCTTGTCTTTTATCATGCCAAATTCAAGGCTAGCAAAAGATGGCCACCTTTTTGTTGGTGTTTATGTTTGCTAGATCGGAATGGGCCCAATTTCAGCAATGAGTTTGGTCGCTAGTCACGACTTTCCCGATATCGAAATTATCTCTCTGTAATGGGAGCTCGAGAGCTGAGGTTTGGCAGATCACTGATCGCCTTTGATCGAGTCCTTCTTTCAGTGAAGTTGGAAGAGGCCTTTTTTGTTGTTGCCGAGAGGTTGTTGTTGCCGGCGTGATTGTTGTTGCCGCCGTGGTTGTTGTTATGGTTGTTGTTGCCGAGCTTGAGGTATTGCAGGGATTGGTCGACAGGTCGCTTGGTAGATGGGAAGTGCCGCTTGGCTTTTAATGGTTAGACCGTTGTTTCCTCGCCCGGTGTTGGTGGTCGGGATTGTGGGAGTCGAGCTTGTGGTTGTCCACCATTTGGGTATTCCCCGCATGTATCCTCTTCTTCGCATGGCTTGTAAAGCTTGGAATCCTCCATTTGCCTCATGTCCGGAAATAAAGTAACTTCGTTATAAGATAGGGTGGATCAAGATGTAAGATAAAGGAGAAAGTTGAGCAAACCAGATAGAAGCAGGGTGCTTTCCCAGTTGAAGGCATCTCGACATTCATCGAAACTTCATCGTGACAGTCCAAAAGGATGGGGTACTCTCGATCCGTGATGGTTTGTGGTTCGCACTTTGTATCGCCGCTTCAAATTGTTTCTGCAGAAGTGGGAGGCTCTGGGAGTTGGGGCGTAATCTAAGACCCAATCTTGCCCCCTGCTTTTCCGCCCTTACCCCGAGGAGCTCAAAGCTCTAAATAGCTGTGGTTCTCCTGCTCTAAGGCTTGCTTATCATATTTTGCAATGGCTAGGTTGTTGAGGTAGGAGCAAAGGCCACCTCACGCGAGATTCTACTAGTGGTTTTGAATCCCAAGATCCACCTTGTTTGGGTTCCCTCCAGAGAAGTTTAAAGCAATTTGGGTTCGAGCGAATTGAGATGCGCCTCTGCTTTCTTGTCAATGGAAAAAGAAAGAATTTTCTCAAGAGTTCCATACTTGGCTCAAAACCGAGAAGTCTGCCAGTTACGATATATGAAATTAAAAACCTAACTGTTAAGGTTAGGTTACAAGGAAGGGCATTGTTCACTATGAGGAATTCAATAAGAAGTGATCTAAAGGTAAACCGAGACCGACTAAGAAGAAATCAAAATAGAAGACCATCGGTCTCCTTGAAAGTTGTGACCGGCTTCATCAATGTCCGTGTCGAAGGCCCTAACTCGATAATTTTTGGGTCCATACCTAAGGAATAAAACCAAAGTTGATACTTCTGCCCTCGTTGTTCAAGTCGTCCCAAGAAATAAAGGGTGTGCTAGATGAGGCAGTTTGTTTTTCTTGGTTTTAATTGGTCGGTTGGGTTGTTAAAATTCGGGGGACTTTCGGTAGCTTGCTCGATGTTGCGAGGGTGTGTTCGGGAAGGCCTCCGACGAACAAGTGGGGGCACCTCTCGCTCAGTTGCTTCCGAGCTAGATGGGGAAGCAGAGGATTCTACCTGTTCTTGAGGAGCTCCATGGTCATATGCTCGACCTTCGATCTCGGAAGGTGTTCTAGCCGAAGACATCCTACGATGTCGAGGAACAGGTTAAACCACCTTCGAGGGAAAAAAGGGAAAATAATTGAAAACCCGTGGCAAGCTAGGGTTTATCCATAAACCAATGAGCACGGCAGCGGTTAACGTTTCCTCGATTTCTGAGTTGAGGTAGTTTTGGTGGTAGTAGTTCGGGTATGAAAGCATCAAAGACATGAAATTCAAGAAAAAGTTTTGATAAAGAAATGGGGGCACTGAGATTTCGGATTCGACAGTCAAACCAGACGGAGACACAAATCAAAGCAAAATAAACAGTAAAAGTGAAGGAAGAATACCTGTGCAAGAATGATTCGAAGTTTCTGAAGCAGATGAAGATTTGGTTTGAGCCCAAGAGCTTGTCGCGGTTGTAGATGGGAGGATCGGTTTCTTCCGGCGAAATTGTGAGAATTTGGGAGTGAGAAAGTTTGGAGTGGAAGGGGCTTCTTGCCTTTTAAAGGAAACCGCCGGTTAGTAAAAGTTTCATCATTGAGGTCCGAAAAGTGATTTGAGTAGCGGCGTAGCATTTAATGCGTCGTGGAAAAACGAGCTGTCTTTTTCGTAGAGGAATTTGGCGGCTCAATTTCCTTGGGCACAGATTCCTAAAAGAGTTTATGGGCAACTGTGCGTCTAGATTTTGGTGTCAAAGTTATTCGGAACGTAGGATTCAATGATCCTGGAAAAGTATCTTTCGAATTTCTTGAGCTACTCCTCGTCACGAGCATGAATACTCGGTGAAACAAGGAGTAGGGGGCTACTGAGCTACCCGGCCCAATAGGCCCAAGTTAAGGAACCACATGCAAGGCAAATCAAAGACATCCAGCCAGGCGAAGTTGTTGAGCGTGATTAAGATACCCGCACGGTGGGGCTTAACCAGAGCAGGCCGAGGAAGCGAGCATGATTTATTATGCTCGTCCGTGAAAGAGTTGACATTAGTCGAGGACAGTTACACTCGAGCAAGACTGTTTAATAAAGCTGAGGACGGTTATGTCCGGGAAATCCTCCAGTCGATACATTTCCATTAATGGGTTAGTTATTACACCCACCATTGAGGGCCATGGTTATCATGGGCACTTAATGGCAATCATAGGCAGTTAATAACACTCATGGGCACTTAATGGCACTCATGGGCAGTTAATAGCAGTTATTGACAGTTATGCCTTCCGGTAGATATAAAAACTGGGCAAAATGTAAAGAAAGGTATGCGCAATCTTATTCTCTAGCCTAAACTCTGTTGAATTATAGACTCTCTTGTGCTAATTCCTACGCCGGAGGGCCTTTGCAGGGAGTGCCCCTGCCTAGTTTACGTTTGATCGTTCACATTGCAGAGTTGGGCTTTGAGGATTCAAGAGCACGTTGAAAGCCAGGTGTTCAGATTGGGCTTGTCTAGTGTGTCCAGATTTCTTGGACGCATCAGTCTGTAAAGTTAAAAAAAAAAAAAGTAGTCACCAAATAAGTTTTAAACATTTTAAACCAAAATTTTTTTATGACTATTGAATCAGATTCAAAGTTTTATTAGCCAAAAAATCATGCAGTATTTCTACTAAATAACAAATACCCACATGAAGGATAATATAAACAAGATGAATGATTCTATATGAAAGGTTCTAAATTAAGGGTTGTATTTGTTTGACGGCATGTATTGAATTTGGTTAGGTGTTGAGCTGGTTGATTGAATATATATAATAGGTTAAAATAGAAAACTTACATCACATGAGGCTTATGGGCGGAGGTGAGATTTTAATGGGTTGAGTTTTATATATAGCATGTCTTTTAGTGTTTTTCAATGAGGTGAGTTTTTTTATTTCTCATTTTGGAAATGGTCATAAGAAAATAATGTTGTTCCTGGATAATTTTGTTAAAGTGTTTTGAATAAGATGTATTAAAGTCTTTTGAATTATTCAGTCAATATAAAAATAATAGTATGTTTGGATGATTTCTTGGTGTTTGTTTCTTTAATTTAATAATCTTATATAAATTATGTTGCAGAAAAAGTTGCTTCCCAACAATATAATATTGGATGTTTTAATCAAAATGTGTTGCATCCTACTTTAGTTATTCCTTTATCGGATATCACGAATGGTAAGATATATTATACTATTAAAAAAATTATTAAAGATTTATTTATATATATTTAAAATATTACATGTTTTTTCCAACTACTACACAAGTACACAATAGTACAATACATGAAAAAACAATTTATATACCTACTCACTTTTCTCATGTTCAAATATTTCGCCCAGTGTTGATTTAACAAATTATGGAGAATGTTTAAATCCTACTGTCATTTCGAACAAGAAAAGTCGTTGAAATAGATCTATCTCCTTTACTCAAAGTAAATTTTTGTTATGTTTGTTACATTTTTTAATTTTTATTATGAAGTAGATTAACAGTTATTCATATTTTGATCAAGAAAAGCCGTTCTAATTTTTGTTTGATTTATTTGGTCGACTACTAGTTTATCTTGGTTTATTAGTCGATCATTTAGTTGACCGTTGATTTCAGATGTTAGGGCGTACAATTTTAATGATTTACTGATAAACTAGACACTGGTTTATCGTGGTCTATTAGTCGACTTGGCTATAAAAGAACTTTTTAAAAAAAAGTGAGGCTATAAATGACCAAGCCATCATTGACTTGACCATTTGTGTGAATACCCCAAAGGTCTAATCGTCGGCACATAGGTAGATCACCCTCGGCAAAATGAAGTCAGTTGGCAAAATGTTGAACTTAGGAGTGTTAATGACTGACACGATACGATAGCACGAACCAACACGACACAATTATAAAACATGATTAAAGAGACAAATGACTCGATAAGACTAGCACGTACAACACGACACGAAAGACATAAAAAACACGAAATTGTTAATATATTTAAAATATTTATTATTGTTATATTTATAATCAAATAAGATAAATAATTTAAAAACACGATAATAAAACACAAACACAATATGATAGTCATGTCACGATAATACAAATTGAATTGTCACCCGTAGTTGAACTTGTGTTCATACACAGTTAGAATGGTATCAAATCCCTTTAAATTTATAAAAACAAGTTATACCCCTCAACTCTCAAGACTCAAGAGTCGAGACAAACAAAATCTGAATTGTGTAACAATTTAAAAGCAATTGCTACCTCAAATTCTGCAGTATCTCACTCCCATACTAATTTAATACTCCTCCTATATATAGCAAAACAATTAATATTGCAGATATAGATGTAAGATATTGACTGAATTGTTTTTAATGACCAACAGCTGTTTCCATTAATCCGTAAAAACAGTTGAGAGAGATGTATGTAAATTTAGTTTAGATAGCTCTTGGATCCCACATCAAAATTACATGCTACATTTTTATGTAATAATAACCCAAAATTATTGTCTTTTCTTTTTCTTTTCGTTAATTTCAAAATAATAAATTTTTAAAGTTTTTTTTAAAGTATCACTTTTATCAATTTATATTTATTTTTTTATTTTAATTTTGGGCCACATACTTACGGGCTTTAAAATAAATCATACACTATTCAAATATTAATAATCCCGTCAAATATGTTTTTCTTAAGCCGTGCATCAATCAACCCAGACGATAATTTTGGGACAGGGGGAATATGATTTATTAGCTTGAGCTTGTGGTATTATTACAAGCTTTAGTGTTAGTGTCGTTGGATGGTTTTAACAATAAACTTAATACCTAAATGTTGTTAACTTGATGATAATTTGGAATGTTCGTATCATAACTTAAAAAATGAAAATTTTGATCTAACAGTTGAGAGAGATGTATGTAAATTTAATTTGACGAAACTAACAATTAAGTTTATAGAAATAACAAAAGCTCGAACTCGTAATTTATGACCTCGATTGTATCAATATCTCTACAAGTAATATATAGGCAATATACAGATGTACACATAAGCATCACTATTATTGAGTTTTTTGCAATACTTTATTCTTAGTTATGAATTGCAAAACCTACAATGGAATAAATTCTTACACTTATTCTTAATGGAGAGAGAAATTATTTTATTCTTAGCTAAAAATAAATCAAAAGGAATATTGTGTTTTCCACTAGCTGCATGTGTGAGGTTTTGTATAGGGGGTGGGCAAATGGAAATATTTTTTATTGGGATGTGTTAAATTTAATTATTTTTGTGTAAGAATATGTGTAAGAATATTATACAATATATGGATAGTTATATTGTTAAGTAGATAAAAAGAGAAAATGTGTACATGACAGTAAGACCAACTAAAAATTTGAGAAAGAATTTACACAATAATGCTCTTGCACCCATTGATGCCCTTGTAAGTCTGTCTACTTTAACCCACGAAAATTAGTGGGCCAAAATATTTTTTCTTTTTTGTAGTTCTTTATTGAAGAGATGATTCTTCAAACCCATTTATTTTATGTGTAGGTGGTCTGCGAGGGTATGAGTATAGAGATTAATTATCATGTCTATTGAGGAGTATAAAAGTAGAAGGGGTAGGTTCAAGTTTACGCAGCGTACAAAACTAGCACTATGGGCAGCATTCAGAATCAGCAGGCAGTAGCCACTATCAATGAAGAAGAAGAAGAAGAAACAGGTGTCCATGCAATGGCAATGATCTACTCTGATGTGTTCCACAAAGTTCTCAAGGCGGCTCATTCCATTGGCCTCTTAGATATTTTTGCAGTACATTCTAAGACATGCGGCATTTCGCCTTCAGAGATTGCCCAACACTTGGAGGCTAAAAATCCAGATGCAAGCTCCATGATCGACAGAATGCTCTATCTCCTAGCAACCCATTCTTTTCTTGTTTGTTCTTTGACAACACTTGAAGTCGGTGGAAAGGCTCAACGGTTGTATAGGTTGGGACCCGTTGCAACCTTCTTCGTCAACAATGAGGATGGATGTTCGTTAGCCTCTTTCCTACAACAACAAAACAGCAACGATGCCTGGTATGTATTGATTACTCCAAATAGTTTCTCATATATATATTAATTAATTCAAATAATTAAATTTAAGGAATTTAAACTAATTTTATGATCATATATATATAAATGTTGAAGGGGTCATTTGAAGGATTCAATTATTGAAGGTGGAATTCCATTTGTTAGAGCAACTAACAAGTCATTGTATGAGCATGCTGATGCCTATGGCTGGGCCATATATTTTAATAAGTCTATGAATGATCACTCCAACATTGTTATGAGAAGAATTCTCCAAAACTACAAAGGTTTTGAAGATTGCGGCGATTCATTGGTGGATGTTGGTGGAGGAACTGGCAGCAGTCTCCGCATGATTATTACCAAGTACCCCTCCATTAAAGGAATCAACTTCGATTTGCCTGCCGTCATTAAACAAGCAACACCATATCAAGGTGCATCATCTGAATTTCTTTTTTGGTCACCATATATATATTTTTAGCTTTTGGAAATTAAGTTGATGAAATAAACTGGAGATATTAATTGCAGGTATTGAGCATGTGGAAGGTGATATGTTTGTTAGCATCCCCAAGTGTGACACCATTTTATTGAAGGTAAAATCATACGATGGCGCATATAAAAAAAAAGACATTTAGAAATATATAGATATTATTTACTCGTAACGGAGTGTGTATCAACTAATGTTTTGATTTCATGTTCTTATCAGTGGATATCACATAACTGGAGTGATGAGCAGTTTTTGACAATTCTGGAGAAGTGCTACGAGGCGTTGCCCCAAAAGGGGAAGGTTGTGATGATAGAAAGCATATTGCCAATGGAACCAGACCCAAGTTGGTCGACAAAGTATGTTGCTCAATTGGATATCGTGATGTTACTAACTTTGGGAGGAAAGGAGAGAACCTCCAAAGAGTTTGAGACATTGTCCAAAGCTGCTGGTTTTTCCCACATTCGCTTTATCCTTTGCGCTTACGCCAATTGGGTCATTGAACTCTACAAGTGACATTAATGTTGTAACCATTCATTTCCTCTCCTATGTCTTTTTATTTGGGGGTTATACCTCGGCTCGATCAACTAAATGGTTCCCTTTAATTTTCACGCAAATTAATAAAATGGTCGACATTAATGTTGCAACTCTATTTTTCTCTGTGTCTCATTTATATTGGTAAATCTTTCTTTTTTAGCCCTCTCGAAAATTTTGACCACTTAAAAGTTCAATTTGCATTAATTATCAAGGTTTTATTATACTTTTACAATATAAATAATACTATTAATTAACTAAATAAATGGTGTAAATGAAAATCTAAAAATTAGAAAGTGGTTGTTTAGACATCTATTAAAAAAATTAAATTAAAATGGCAAGCTTATGTTGCGTGACCAATATAAAGAAGATGAAACTGAGTATTCTCCAATTGCCGGTGCAGTGGTGCTCAATATGTTCACCACATGTTAATCATGTTAATTGTAATTCAAAAGTACGTAAATTTATTTTCAACTTTGCTTTGGGAATCTATATTATAATAGACTCATTCTTATAATTGATTAGGGATAATTACTATGAAAGTGTAATACTAGTTAGGATTCTAAGAATAATATCAATGTAGCTTTTAGTACATTTGTCTTTAATGGTGCATTGATGAGATAATTTATCAAATAAGCAGTGAAAGACTTTATTCTAATAAAGAGTAATAAGACACAGAAATATACCAAACGATCTGCAAGCAATGTTTGTAGATCCAGCCTTATGACCAAAAAATATTTCACTAAAAAGATTATGAGTCTTACAAAGAATTAGTGAAAACTATCCAAACACCAAAACCGGCCTCTAACAAAACTATCAAGTCTGTAGAGAAAAACCACACAGTAAAGAAAACGTGAGATTAAAAAATCCGTTTTCCTATCAACTAGGAAAAACAAACAGTCGATGTAGCTTTTAATGTAGTTGCATTCAGAACTACAACGTCTCTTCCAGCAACTCTTGGCTTTCTCTCTCTCTTGCAGATATTCTCTCTAAGTCTTTTGAGGTGTGTATCAACTACATGAGCTGATCTTGTATATATACTCGAGCTGGGAGTCCTAAAACAATAAAGAAATCAAATTCTCCAAGTAAACACAAGATCGGGAAATAAGAGATTCAGCTTCCAAATTTAGTTTACTTATTTAAAAGAACAATCATACCAAAGATTTTGTAAAACTTAAACAAAGACTCTTGAAAGATTTTAGGAAATTGTAAATATGGTAACTACTTATCATTGTTTTTGGACCAAGAAAGGGCACAAAAATTAATTAATAAAATAGGATGTTCCTATTTTACCCTTACAATCTCCCTCTTTGTTGAACATTTCTGTTCAAAATCAAATGACAAGTGTATTTCAACACCAATCAAACATCTAACCTGCACTGGTTAGTTTTTTTTCTCCCCTTGAATTTGTGCAAATATATAAAATCAAAAATAATTACCAAGCACAAATCAGAAATAACTCATAAGCCATAGTTTAATTTAACCAACATACAAAACAAACATGACATTGTTTATGAGTAAAACAAGCACAAAGCACGATGATAATCTACAAGGAAACAGATTCATCATCAGAAGAAGATGAATCTAAGCTTCCAAGGTCTGGAGAATTGGGAACTTGTTTCATATATCCTGCTATGTACATGGGACAATTAGTGTCCATATTATCTCTTCTTCGCTCTATTTTCTTGCCTTTAGTTATTTTTATTTTAATAATTGAGGTTGACAAGTACAAAAATGAAGGGAGTGACCATTTTAGTTTCTTCCAAACAAATAAGTGGATGATTGCCAATTTTGGTAGCTATCTATGTATCCAGCCTTAGAACTGTCAACATCAAGATCCAACTTTCTTAAAAATAAAAAAATTACTCTCGAGTCTTGGTGTGGAAATCCCTACCAATGATAATATAATGATATGACTCACATGACTCTTCCATCGATCCTTCTGGAATTTACTCTGTTTTGTAAATTTCCTATGATTATTCAACCTTTTGTGTACTCATACACCATCATGATTATTGAATAATTTGAACATTTTTATCTAGTTTATAGTACACATTGTATTCACCACGAGACTTGTTTAGTGCACATGAATTTGTTGAATAGCTATCTATACGCGAGTGTTACATTAAGTTGTAACTGTAGGGTCATTTTCATAAGAGTTAGAACTTTTGAAATTATTTTGCTAATATATCTCAAGCACACTTTTGAATTGTGGTTGCATGTTAGTCTTGAATTTCCCTACATCTTTTCTAGCGAATACTTATATGAAATACATTAGGAGTTGTTCTTCATTTCATAAATGGATGTGATATTTATAACTATATTTCTTTTCTATGGAATTTTGCATGATGATTTGGCACTAGGATATGATTTAGGTCATCTTTGGAACGTTTGAGCTTTAAAAATTCATAACCTATCTATATATATCTTTTGTGTCCCCTTTTGAGCCTAATTAAAAGAATGGTGTGTGCTAAGCACACATCGACTTGCGTTGGGAATTGATGCTGCTTGGGGCCATTGGTGTAAATGATCCCCTATATTTTCTTCTTCTTCGTTGCATTCTCTGTTGTATTCAAAAAAAAAAAAAAAAAAGAAATGAGAGAAAAGAAGAAAATAAAAGAAAAGGGTATGTATATGAAATTCAAATGAAGGCATAGCCTACAAGAAATTGAAAGCAAAAAGGATCACTGCTCATCTTTAGTGAATGGATAGTAAATAGCAAGTTTGGGGGAATATCCCCCAAATTGTTGTCTTTTCGGGTCTTAGCCTAGCGCATGTCGTCATGCAATAGCAACGAATGGGATTTTGGATATTTATGTTCTCACGCTTTGAATTTCTTTCCATATTTTCATAACCCATTAACCCTTGGTCTTACATTACAAGCTTAATAAAATCCTATTGATCTTGTGCCAACTACTCATGTTGTATCTTTCTTGAAATTATAATATATGTTTAATTGATCCATGTTTCATATCATTACAAGAAAACAGAGCAATTGAAACGGAAAATTCTGTTGCAAAAAATGAAAATCAGTTACAATTAGACGATTGAAACAAAAAAAGTTTGTTGCAAATTCGGTTTAGAAAATGGTTGTTGCAAATTTTGTGCAATCGTATGTATTCCGTTGCCTGATATTGCAATGAAAACCAAGCGTTGCAATTTCAAATTTTTCGGTTGCAAAGGTGTTTTCAAAGGGCAGTTGATGTCCGTTGCAAATAGCAACTAATTTTTTCTGTTGCATTCTCGCAACAGACTTTTTTCGTTGCATTCTTGCAACAGACTTTTTTTGTTGCATTCTTGCAACAGACTTTTTCGTTACATTTTTGCAACAGACTTTTCCATTACAATGTTTATATATTTCTGTGACTAGTTCGTAATTGAAATTTTTTTAAAAAATTATTATTGCAACAGAAGATACCATTGCCAAAATTTAATACTCCTCCTATATATAGCAAAACAATTAATATTGCAGATACAGATCTAATTAGATATTGACTGAATATATATATATATATATATATATATATATATATATATATATATATATATATATATATATATATATATATATATATATATATATATATAAACAACCGTGATTTTTCCGCCTAAATGTTTTCCATAAATGTAAACACAAATATGCATTAGAAGTTGAAACACTTTGTTTTATTACATTTTTCTTAATTTTTATACTAAACATTTAATTAACATGACATTGGAAATTGAAATACTTTGTTTTGTTACATTTCCTATATATAATGACAAATGTAATTAGCACATCCATATATAACAAGATCCCTTCAAAATGCACTTACCAAAAATAGGAAGATATATATAATGAAAAATGTAATTTGCTTATCTCAAGATTGCTAGATAATCACCGTAACTAATTACAAAATAAGGATTATATTTATATATGAACACATACAAGTATTGATAAGTAAATAAAAAACATAAAAAACTATTAAGAAATTAAATATCATCAATCTAAGAGGCAATGTCTTTTCTCTTTTTACCAATATGCAAGAGAAACAAGAAAAACAATTTAAAAACTTATTATACTATAAGATCTTCCTATATTGATATTAATTTACTTGTGAGTTTTGTTAAGACAAATTCTATCCATAGAAGGTAAAGAACAAGTACATAGTGAAATATAATTTGATGAACAATTATGGATCCTTAAAGTCTGACATGTCTAATTTTATACTCAACAAAGATTACTTACTCAGTCATAAATGCTATGAGACCACTTTTGTTGCGTATAACCAAGTAATTTCACCGGCAAAATTAGTAGCATCAACCAAAGAGCTCTAGCTTAACTGGTACTGCTCACTTCTCCTAACAAAGAGGTCGGGTGTTCAAGTCTCACTAGAGACACCCTGAACTTTACAACTTTCAATAGAAAGGTCAAGCGTTCAAACCTCTTCAGAGGCAACGTTGTTGTTCAAGCCTTACCCAAAAACCTCATTTAGATGCTCGCTTATCTTAACAGAGAGGTCGAGTGTTCAAGCCTCACCAGAAGCACCCTGGTACATCACTACTCTCAACCAAGAGGTCGGGTGTTTAAAGCTTCACCAGAGGCACCATTTGTTCTAGCCACACCAAAGGCATCATATATCTATAATTGTAGCCTTTCAACGCATTAAAATATTAAAAAGTAAGGGTTGGAGTAAGGTCTATGTCCCCTCCAACCTTTAAAAGAAAGTAGTAGCATCAGTTATGGCATTTTGGATGAGTGGATTTTTAAAGGTCAACATATGATCTTGGTGAGAGGTGACAACATCATTATTACCGGATTTCATTTTCGCTCATTGACATTGTAGAAAAGCGAGGATGAATATGAGCAAGTAAATCGTAGTCTAATTGCTCTGGGAACATGTACAATGACTCTAGAGGGGTGTGATTATGTATATGGGCAAGTAGCCGAGTATCATACTCTGTGAAATGTACAATGAATTGAGAGCAATCATAGTTTAAATGTCTATTTCATAGTTTATTGAATTGAGCTTAAATATTTGTATATATAGTTGTAATAATTAAGTATATATATTATCAGTGTCACCTCATTTGGGTGACACTATTAATGAAAGAGTTTTTGAGTCGGGGATATTTTGGTCATTTCGAGGGAGGGATGACCATAGAAAGTACGTAATTTGAGTCGTTTTTCTTTGGTTTATCGTCATTTCAATTTGTTTTGCAATTTTTATTATCTAACAAATATATATTCGTTTAAAGATGTATTCTAATATATATATATATAAATTCACTTATATTTGTATCCTTACATTTTAATTATGTGTTTAATTTTCATAACACACTAACTAAAAGATAAATATATATATATATATATATAGATTAATACAGATTACGTGCATTTTTTATGTGATAGATAGTAGTAATTGTACATATTTAATCATAGTGATCGTAGTAGTAATCGTCTATATTTAATGACAAATGTTGTATTTAAAAAAATATTCTAAAATTTATAAAATAATTTATTTATTTATTGTTTTCTCTATTAATAATTTTACTTTTTTCTTAATTGATGTGTTATAATAATTTTAGTTATATTTCAACAGTTCTCTTTAATTTATTCTTTTAATTTTGTTTTTTCACTTCATGTTGCTTATGTATAATTTGATTGAAAAATATATATGACGTGCGTTTAACGCACGGATGTAAAGCTAGTTGTTTTTAATGACCAACAGTTGTTTGCATTAATCCGTAAGAGCATAAGTATTGATTTCATCCATGTTACCTGGTCTCAAAGAAATTACAGTTGGTTATTAGCTTAAACTAGGTTATTACCCGTGCGATGCACGGTTGACTTAGGCTCCGTTTGTTTTACGGAAAATGACTTTCGGAAAACGTTTTCCTCATTTTTCTGTATTTGGTAACGTCATGTTAATACAATCAACGTAAAATGTTTTCTGAGTCAACGGAAAATAAAGGCTTCTTTTCCGGAAAATGACTTACATATTCATTTTCCGTAAGTCATTTTCCAAATGTTCGGGCACCCTCCGTCCCCTTTCATAATTGCACACATTTACTTACACACACAATATTTCACTCAACAAATAAATTGTTTAGAAATATAAATAAATTTTGTGCATACTATTTATAAATTATAATTTTAATAAATGCTTATTACGTTCTAAAATTATTGTCACCTATATTATTTAGGGACATCCTAACCATTATCAATCTTTTATTTTAAAATGTTTTTTTTTTCATATCAATTATCAAAAAAATTATTTGTAATTTTGAGATTAAAAAAAGATGGACCTTATTAAAAAAAGATGGTCCTTATTGATTTTCTAGGGACATCCTAAATATTGTTTATTTTCTATTTTTATTTTTGTATTTATTCATATATTGTTTTCCGTAACATTTTCTGTGTGTTTGCCAAACACCCGTAAATGTTTTCTGACATATTTTCAAAAGATTTATCAAACACCTGAAAAAGAAATCTTTTGATTTTCTGGAAATCATTTTCCAGAAATCATTTTCTGGAAATGATTTTCTGTGAAACAAACGGAGCCTTAATGTTGTTTCTGAAACTTAATTTTGTAGATAGAATTTGTAATTTATTTGAATGAACCAACAACAGAAAGATGTGCACATAATTAATAAATAAATAAATAACGTGAGATCACACCGAACAATCAAACCGAAAATTTATGCGATTTTTGTGGATAGTATTTACAAGCTATTTCGTAGTGGTTGTTTGTGGTGTTGGTGGAATACGTTTAATCAAATTAGATAAAATCTATTTTAAATTGACCGAGTATTGGTAAAATAATAAAAATTAAAAAAACTTCTACCATGAGAATTGAGGAATCATAATCAAATTAAACTTGTCTAAATTAAATGTGATAAAATCTATCTGGTATAAACCGGTTTTGTAAGAAAAAAATGGTAAATAAAAAAATTACCATGAGAATTGATGAATTTTAATTAATTGAAATATGTCTAAATCAAATGTGATAAAATCTACCCGAAAATAAAAACAAAAAACTTTTACCATGAAAATTTAGAGTACTAATCAATTGAAACACGTTAAAATCAAATGTGATAAAATCTATCTGGTATTAACCGATTTTGACAACAAAAATTGATATAAAGAAAAAAGGTTTTACCATGTATAAAGGAGGCATCGGTTTTAAAATCTATAAGACTTTCATTTTTTGACAGAAAAAAAAAGAATTTATAAAGATATATTTAGTATCATATGCATTGGTCTAAAGAAGGCACTGGACCACCGGTTTTAAAATCTATCAGACTTTAATAGTTTTAATCAATTGAAAACACGTCTAAATCAAATGTGATAAAATCTATCCGCAAATAAAAAACTTTTACCATGAAAATTTGAAGTACTAATCAAGTGAAACACGTTAAAATCAAATATGATAAAATTTATCTGATATTAACCGATTTTGACAACAAAAAATGGTAAAAAAAAAAAAAAAAACTTTTACCATGCATAAAGGAGGCACCTGTTTTAATATCTATCAGATTTTAATTTTTGGTAGGAAAAAAAAAGAATTTATATAGATATATTTAGTACCATATGCATGGTTTTAATATTTTTTGTTTATTTGCAAAAATTGTTTATAATAAGATGATTTTCTAAACTTGTAATAAATAATTAATTTTTTTAATTAGAATAATTTGAAAAAGAAAACCTAAAAGTAAGGTAAATATTCAAAATTGATCATGTAGTCATGTAATTGAAAGATTAAAATCTATGAGAATTGATAAAATCTATCCGCAAAAAAAATTACCATAAATATTTGGAGTTCTAACCAAATGAAGCGTGTTTAAATCAAATGTTATAAAATATATCCGGTATTAACCGATTTTGGCAACAAAAAATGGTAAAAAAACAAAAAATCTTTTACCATGCATAAATGAGGCACTGGTTTTAAAATCTATCCGGTTTTAATTTTTGGTGGGAAAAATATTATAAACTTGTATAGAAGGTAACACGTGGAAGCACATAATTCCTTTAAAACTTTAAGCGTACAACATAAACTCTCCATGTGGTAGCAACGTCTTCTGTTTTAATAATAGTTAATAGATTATTAACTAATAATTATATATTATATATTAGTAGAAGAACAAATAACATAGAATTATCCCGTGGATATTTTGTATAAATTAAAAATTATGAAAATAAAAATAGATAGAAATAGAAGAGTTTTAGTAAAATTAAACTTTTATAAATTTTATAGGGTAAAATTTAGTTTAATTAAGCGATATTTGAAAAAAAAAACCAAAATCGTAAATTTCTATCATAATTTGCTCATAAAACTATATCCTAAATTTGTTTTATCTTATCAAATTAGTTTTAGTTATAGTTAAAAAAAAAGAGAGAAAAAAGGGTTAACTACTTAATAATGTTATAAAATCTACTTGATAACTACAAATATGCTAAAATTTATCATAAACTAACTGTAAACTTTTATCAGTAACTTCTTATTTATACCGTAAACTAATTAATTTTGGCAAAAAAAAGAAGAAGTTTTTTTTACAATTTATAGAGAGTGACACGTGGAAGCATAAAATTCCTTAAAAAAAATTAAGCATTTAACAGAAAACTGTCACGTAACAGCAGTGGCTTTAGTTTTAGTTATAATTAATAGATAGCTCTTGGATCCCACACAACATCACAATACACATTGCTACTCATAGAAATTTCTCTCTCACCTAACCAAAACAGCCTTATCATCTTACTTTTTATGTAATAATAACCCAAAATCATTGATTTTTTTTTCTTTTCGTTAATTTCAAAATAATAATTTTTTTAAAGTTTTTTTAGGATATCATTTTTATCAATTTATCTTTATTTTTTTTACTTTAATTTTGAGCCACATATTTATGGGTTTTAAAATAAATAATACATTATTCAAATATTAATAATCCCGTTAAATGTGTTTTCTTAAACCGTTCATCAATTAACTCAGACGATAATTTTGGGACAGAGGGAATATGATTTATTAGCTTGAGCTTGTGGTATTATTACAAGCTTTAGTGATAGTGTCGTTGGATGGTTTTAACAATAATCTCAATACCTAAATGTTGTTAACTTGATAATTTAGAATGTTCGTATCATAACTTAAAAAATGAAAATTTTGATCTAACAGTTGAGAGAGATGTATGTAAATTTAATTTGACGACACTAACAATTAAGCTTATAGAAATAATTAACAAAAGCTCGAACTCATAATTTATGACCTCGATTGTATCAATATCTCTACAAGTAATATATAGGCAATATACAGATGTACACATAAGCATCACTATTGTTGTGTTTTTTGCAATTCTTAGACTTATTCTTAGTTAAAAATTGCAAAACCAAAAATGGAATAAATCCTTACACTTATTCTTAGAGGAGAGAGAAATTGTTTTATTCTTAGCTAAAAATAAATCAAAAGGAATATTGTGTTCCCCACTAGCTGCATGCAGTGTTCTAAAACTCTCCGCCTAGCTTCGCTTAGGCCCTGCCTAGGCGCTAGGCCCCTCTCTACCGCCGCGACTTTCTTAGTTGACGCCTAATCGATCAAGTCGACACCTACGTTGCCGGTCTGCCAGATAAATAGAAGAAAGAAGAAGAAAAAAAATGAAGAAGAACGGGGCTGTCTCGAGACTCATAATTTAGAATGAGAAGGGATTAGGGAGGATATGTTAGATTGTGGGTTGTAATGGCAGTAGGTAGGTGGAGTAACATTTTTTTTGTTTTTAGTTCTAAACTTGACTGGTTTATTGCTTTGGGGTTGTTAAGAATTGAGATTAAAGGTAGGTTTGTATATTTTTGTTCATTTTACAAATATAGACAAGTGTTTGATAAAATGATAAACATAAAAAAAAATTAAATTTGTAGTCAATGTGTTTGATCTTTGATGTAAATTATCAAAAAATGGTAATTATGCCTTAATTCTAGGCCTCGCCTAGGCCCTGATTACGCCCCAACTAGTCCCCTAGGCGCTAGGCGCTAATGTGCCGCCTTGCGGCCGCCTAACGATTTTTAGAACCTTGGCTGCATGTATGAGGTTTTGTGTAGGGGGTGGGCAAATGAAAATATTTTTTATTGGGATGTGTTAAATTTAATTGTTTTTGTGTAAGAATATGTGTAAAAATATTATACAATGGATAGATATATTGTTAAATAGATAAAAAGAGAAACTGTGTATATGACAGCAGGATCAAGTAAAAATTTGAGAAAGAATTTACACAATAATGCTCTTGCACCCATTGATGCCCTTGTAAGTCTGTCTACTTTAAGCCACGAAAATTATTAGCGGGCCAAAATATTTTTTCCCTTTTTGTAGTTCTTTATTGAAGAGATGATTCTTCAAACCCGGCCATTTATTTATTTTATGTTTAGGTGGTCTGCCAGGGTATGAATATAGAGATTAATTATCATCTCTAATAAGGAGTATAAAAGTAGAAGGGGTAGGTTCAAGTTTACGCAGCGTACAAAACTAGCACTATGGGCAGCATTCAGAATCAGCAGGCAGTAGCCACTATCAATGAAGAAGAAGAAGAAGAAACAGGTGTCCATGCAATGGCAAAAATCAACTCTCATGTGTTCCACAATGTTCTCAAGGCGGCTAATTCCATTGGCCTCTTAGATATTTTTGCAGTACATTCTAAGACATGCGGCATTTCGCCTTCAGAGATTGCCCAACACTTGGAGGCTAAAAATCCAGATGCAAGCTCCATGATCGACAGAATGCTCTATCTCCTAGCAAGCCATTCTTTTCTTGTTTGTTCTTTGACAACACTTGAAGTCGGTGGAAAGGCTCAACGGTTGTATAGGTTGGGACCCGTTGCAACCTTCTTCGTCAACAATGAGGATGGATGTTCGTTAGCCTCTTTCCTACAACAACAAAACAGCAACGATGCCTGGTATGTATTGATTACTCCAAATAGTTTCTCATATATATATTAATTAATTCAAATAATTAAATTTAAGGAATTTAAACTAATTTTATGATCATATATATATAAATGTTGAAGGGGTCATTTGAAGGATTCAATTATTGAAGGTGGAATTCCATTTGTTAGAGCAACTAACAAGTCATTGTATGAGCATGCTGATGCCTATGGCTGGGCCATATATTTTAATAAGTCTATGAATGATCACTCCAACATTGTTATGAGAAGAATTCTCCAAAACTACAAAGGTTTTGAAGATTGCGGCGATTCATTGGTGGATGTTGGTGGAGGAACTGGCAGCAGTCTCCGCATGATTATTACCAAGTACCCCTCCATTAAAGGAATCAACTTTGATTTGCCTGCCGTCATTAAACAAGCAACACCATATCAAGGTGCATCATCAGAATTTCTTTTTTGGTCACCATATATACATTTTTAGCTTTTGGAAATTAAGTTGATGAAATAAACTGGAGATATTAATTGCAGGTATTGAGCATGTGGAAGGTGATATGTTTGTTAGCATCCCCAAGTGTGACACCATTTTATTGAAGCTAAAATCATACGATGGCGCATATAAAAAAAAAAGACATTTAGAAATATATAGATATTATTTACTCGTAACGGAGTGTGTATCAACTAATGTTTTGATTTCATGTTCTTATCAGTGGATATCACATAACTGGAGTGATGAGCAGTTTTTGACAATTCTGGAGAAGTGCTACGAGGCGTTGCCCCAAAAGGGGAAGGTGGTGATGATAGAAAGCATATTGCCAATGGAACCAGACCCAAGTTGGTCGACAAAGTATGTTGCTCAATTGGATATCAAGATGTTACTAACTTTGGGAGGAAAGGAGAGAACCTCCAAAGAGTTTGAGACATTGTCCAAAGCTGCTGGTTTTTCCCACATTCGCTTTATCCTTTGCGCTTACGCCAATTGGGTCATTGAACTCTACAAGTGACATTAATGTTGTAACTTGTAACCATTCATTTCCTCTCCTATGTCTTTTTATTTGGGGGTTATACCTCGGCTCAACTAAATGGTTCCCTTTAATTTTCACGCAAATTAATAAAATGGTCCACATTAATGTTGTAACTCTATTTTTCTCTAGCTCTGTCTCATTTATATTGGCAAATCTTTTTTTTTTTTTAGCCCTCTCGAAAATTTTGACCACTTAAAAGTTCAATTTGCATTAATTATCAAGGTTTTATTATATTTTTACAATATAAATAATACTATTAATTAACTAAATAAATGGTGTAAATAAAAATCTAAAAAATAGAAAGTGGTTGTTTAGACATCTATTAAAAAAATTAAATTAAAATGGCAAGCTTATGTTGCGTGACCAATACAAAAAAGATGAAACTGAGTATTCTCCAATTGCCGGTGCAGTGGTGCTCAATTTGTTCACCACATGTTAATCGTAAATCAAAAGTACGTAAATTTATTTTCAACTTTGCTTTAGGAATCTATATTATAATAGACTCATTCTTATACTTGATTAGGGATAATTATTATGAAAGTGTAATAGTAGTTAGGATTCTAAAGCACCGAGCCTTTCAGCTAAAAAAAAAATTCTCTCTCTAAAAAAACCCTAGTGCTGCCGTCTTTTGGAGTTGCTGTTTTGGCCTTCCGGTTTTCTTATGGCCGCGGCCATGAAGGAAACGGAGGCAGGTGGTCCGGCCCCTCCCTCTCCTTCTCATCTCAAATCGTTTGCTTCCCTTTTCTCTGCTAATATTTCTTCTTCACAGTCTGATAATTCGCTTATTCCTCCTGCTTCATACAAAGGTGAGCCGGCTCTATGTTTGACTCATGCTCAAGTCTCGGCCTTTGCTAAACCCTTTCAGCTATCCCTTGTTGGTAAGTTCTCTCACGGGCGTCCTTCTATGGAGATTATGAGGAGAGAAATCCTTACATTTGGTCTCAAAGCTGCGGTCACTATGGGTCACCTTGACTCTAAGCATGTACTTATACAAACCAACCATGAGGCTGATTTTCAGCGTTTGTGGATTAAAGATCAGTGGCATGTTGGCGCTTTCCCTATGCGGGTTTTCAAGTGGACTCCAGATTTTCGTGCAGACATTGAAAGCCCTATCGTGCCTGTTTGGTTTTCTCTCCCTAGCCTCCCAATATATCTGTTTAATAAGCAAGCTTTATTCTCCATTGGTAACTTGATTGGTACACCGCTCATAATTGATACCCCTACAGCCACTCTTTCGCGGCCTAGTGTTGCGAGAATCTGTATCGAAATTAACCTAACAAAACATATTCCCAATCGAATTTGGATTGATAATGGGATTTCTCCTGGATTTTAGCAAGCTATTGAGGCTGAAAGACTCCCGCTTTATTGCTCCTACTGCCATCGCCAAGGCCACGACGGCTTTTCTTGCAAAGTTTACAATGGTAATAAGGAACCTGTTAAGGCCACATATCAACCATCGGGCCCTGAAGCCCCTCCCTTTATCTTTGCTAACAAGGAACCCAAGGCCTCGACCGACCATCGGGTCCAGCAGCCCCTCGCCATGCCGCAAACCATCGGGCTCCTCAAGCTATGGCCAAAATTCGATCCGAAAGCCAAAGAACCCATGGTCTCTCAATCGTACACAAAGATATCCCCGGCCCAAGCCGTATAATTGCCCGTTCTACAAATCCTAGTTGCTCAGATATTAACAACGGTTTCGAGGCTGATCAAGTCACACGAGGTATGCAAGGTAATAATTCTGATGCCCCTCATATTGTTGTTGATTCTCCCTCTTCTCAAAAGTCCCCCTCCTGTTTGGATGCTAATGATACTGTTGCAGCCGCCCAAGTCTTGCAAAGTACTCAAACTCACATTCCTGATTCTCCTCCTATTATTAACAATAATGAATCTTCTTTGCCAAGCAATCATGTGTCACAACCGTCTGATGCTGCTAATAAGAATAACTCCTCAGAATCAACACAATCTCCACAGGCTTCGGTTGAACAAGGATGTACATCACTTCATAATTCCTTTCTTTGTTCTTGGAGAATTGGAGGAGGAAAAAGGTCCCGATGAAAAGGCTAAGGAGGCCGTTTTCTCCCCTCACGGCTCGACCATCGCAGCTTCCTAACCCCCAAGTTCAGGCTTGGCCATGGATGTTACCTCTAGCGGTGGCCTCGCAGCCCAACCAAACACAAGATGTAGCCCTTCACAAGTGCAACCTTCTTCATCGAATGCTGTTCAAATTGACCTCACAGAAAGTAACCGGTCCCCAATTCAAACATCTCCATCTCATAGTCATAAAAATCTTTCTTCCAACCTGAGCCCCAACTCCCTCCCTTTCAGTCCTTGTATAAATACCCAAGCCACTATGCAGACCAATTCTCCTCCTTAGCACTGTCATCCTATGAACATTGTCTCCCCTAATAAATTTGTCGTTCTGCAAACTATTGAAGAGGAAGATTCCGATAACGATCACGCCTAATTTGATGCCCTTGATCTTGACACCCCATGTCTCAGAAGGTCGAAGCGTCGTACGAAGAGTCGTTATCGTAATTATTAGATTTCTTTCTTTGTATTATCTAGGTTTAATTTCTTTTGTCAGTTTTTCTCCAAAGTAAGACTCCTTTGTCCTCCCTTTTTAAGGGTAAGGTTGGTTGTCCTACTTTTAGCTTGTTTTCCTTTTTTTTTCCCATTTATAAAAATCTAGCCTTTTATTTAAAAAAAGTTAGGATTCTAAAAATAATATCAATGCAGCTTTTAGTACAGTTGTCTTTAATGGTGCATTGACCAGATAATTTATCAAATAAGCAGTGAAATTTTCTATTAACCAGTTGTCTTTAATGGTGCATTGACCACATAATTCATCGATTGTTTTCTCAATTTTCTCTCCATCATTTCGAAATTAAAACATATTTTTTAACTCATTTGTCTTAGCGTGTTCACTCGTAATTACTAAACACACTAATGATTTGTTTAATATTTGAATCCCCACTAACAAATCCATTATTTTATTAAAAATGATAGTAAAAATCTTACATATATTTCTAATAATGTTTACTCAATTTTTTTGTAGCAAATCTTAAACATATTTAAAAATGTAAAACCATATTATTTATTAGATTCAAATAAATGTTTGGTCCATCAACTTAGTTAGGGTATTTTCATCATATTTTAAAATATTTGTTGACAATTGTAATGATAATGACAGGAAGGGAAAATCTGACAAAAAATCGACATATGAGATAAAATGAATATAATTCAAAAAGGTATGATCTAATATAAAATTATGTATAAGTTGAGGGACCAAATTATTATTTCATTCTTCATGAAATTGATTAGCTCATGAAAAATTACTTGTTTAACCTTAATTAATAGTGAATAATTTATTTAATCTAGGGCTATTTATGTATATACATTATTTTTTACTTATGACAAATTTACTTGTTTAACTTTAATTTAATTGTGGGTGTTTATTAGGTGCAAGGTTAGTTTTGTCTATGTATTAAGTAGTAAGAGATCGACAACGGAGATTTTTATAAATATATAAATAAATATAAATAAATAAATAATATAATATATAAATACATAAATATAAATATAAATATAAATAATACAATATATAATAATAATATAAATAAATAAATAATAATAATAATATGATATAATATATATATAGCTTCTTATTATATATATATATATATATATATATATATATATATATATATATATATATATATATATAGATAGATAAGAAGCACACACTTACCTCTCCGAGGTTGGCAAACAGAGCAAGTTGTGAAGCAATAGATAGGAATCAAGTATCCTTTCCCCTGCTTTGACCAAGGACCAGCAAGTTGCAACCTTTGAACCAGTTTTGTTATATCCTGCCATTGTTATGTTGGTTTCCACGGAATACCACCAGACAAACCTGCAGCCTGATAGCACATCCAAAAAATTAGATTGGGTAGCCCTCACAAGAGAGGACGTCACAGATAGGGGTGGCGATTGGACGTTAATGAATAGCTTTGGTACAAAAGATAGCTGATCATGTATCCAAATGACATGGGTGTTGGGGAATGTTTAAATGCTTTCGCACCCAGTGCACCAAGGGGCAATGGTCCCAATATGGAAGCAAAAACTTAGTAGCTAGGCTGGAGCAACTCTTCTCTCTGTTGAGGAGAAACTTGATTATGTTGCTGGTGCAATATAACAAAATGGAAAGTGCAAGTTTTTTTTAGTACATGGAGACTGGAGTTACTAGTTTGGGTTATTAGTTTTGTTTGCTGTCATCAGCAAATGAGATTTTGGAAGGTTGTGCCCAAGTCAAAACTTTGTGAGCTCAATGCAAAAAGTCAAATTAAAAGAGTTTTGTTATTCAGCCCCCAATCAAATAGGTTGACCCCTCAAAAATCTTAATTTCATAATTTATCCTTTTAATTTACATAACCCAACTAATCATACCCCCTCAGCTTCTCCCTCCCTTTCTTCACACGTAGCAGCGCCTCCCTCTCCCTTCTCCCTCCTCCCCCTCCGCCGCCTCCCCCCACTGCCTCCCTTTTCTCTCGATCCCTTCTCCCCATCTCTCACTATTCTTCCCCACTGCCTCCCTCCCATAACATCCCTTCTCTCTCCCTCTCTCCCCATCTCTCACTATTATTCCTCCTTCCTACCCCTCCTCCCATAACAAAAAAAAAAAAAAAAAGATTTCGAAACTAACAAAAAAAAAGATTTCTCAACCTTCCCCAAAATTACACTGGTAAAATAACAAAAAAATATAATTTTGAATGTTCGGCTCTGGTTGACCGAACAATATTGTATTGTTCGACTAGCCCACGCCAAACATTATCAAAATTAAATTTTTTTGAAAAAAATTATACTGTTTGGTCACAGTTGGCCGAACAACACTGTGTTGTTCGACTATAACCAGCCAAACGTAAGCAGGAATTAAAAACTGCAAACCTAAGCAGTAGGGAGGAATTCCTAACCTATTGACTAATCTCTCCTTTCTATTAAAGGAATTCAAAGAGAAATCATAAATGAAATGACTCTCTATTTTTCCTCGTCGGCCAACTTCGTTGTATAGAAAGTGGCATTTTCCCTCGTCAATGAGACTGGGACTTGAGTGTATCCCAATCACTGCTCAACCAAAGAATAAAGAAAAATAGATAGAGAGAAAGGGAGAGAAGAAAGGTTCAAAGAGAAAGGCAATCTAGGGCCAACTCTTCTTTTTCGGGGCTTGCTCGCACCATTGATTGAAAGAAAAAGAAAGAGAAGCAGAAGAGATCGAAGGCAAATATTTTTACTTCAGATATGGGCCTTTCAGTACGAATAATCACCAATGGCAAAAGCACTCCACTAGGCCGACACTGGCACTAGGAGACGAAAGCTTGTGATATCGAATGGGATTAGATACCCCAGTAGTACAGCCGTAAACGAGGGATACTATCTGATGTCGGTGCCAAGTTCATTGATTTGATAGGCCTATTTCATTATCAAATCATAAAATCTCATGAATGAAATTCTTTTAGAAATTGTTGACCAAGTCTTTGGTGAAGAAGAATTCACAAGAACTTTGAAGTGCCCGAACTAAGTGACGTCAACCACCGGAGCTTTATCGGCGGTAGCCTTGTCCTTGACGTCTTGAGGTAGGAGAGACCAGAGCTTATCGACCACCGGTGGTGGTTCATGCCTCCGGTGTTACCGTGACCTCTGGGATGCTTCCTATGCTTGTCGATATGACCGTGGCCGGCGTTGACGTGGCCTCATTTCTTCTTGTTCTTCTTGAAATGGGTCGTCATATATTGTCGATGGATCTTGAAACGGGTCATCATTGTCGATGGATCCCTCTCCTTCTCTCACTCTCTCTCAAATAGACTCTCTTTTCCAAAGCTGTACAGATTGGGAATGTACCAAGCTCCTCTAATGCCACATTCCGCAACCCATTTCTGCAAAAATTGTGAATCAGCCCATTAAGCAATTTCCCCGTAACAATTTTCTCAGCATCCTTTATTTCTCGAAGAAAATGGTTAAGACCTCTATTGTCATTATCACAACTCAAAACATTTAGCAAAGCGTCATAAGCAACTAAGCAAGAGTATGACTGTACCCAATTTGTCGACCAGCCTATATGAAATTTTTTACACCTAAATTTGGCATTTTGTACAAGTTTTAACATATTAACCACCAATGATTCTCTCAATTTCTCCCTACATTGCGTAAGGGATTTCTGGTTTTATCCCTAAACCCATCATTATTGTTCCTTCTTGCATTACATACTAAGTACACATCATCTACTTTCTCAACCCCAAAGAAAAAAAATCATTTTTTATTTTTTTTAAAATTTATTTAATTATCTTATTAAATTGACAAATATCTTATGTTTTACAATTTTAGAAAAAAAAGTAAATAACTGTCATAATTTTTTTGAGACTTTTTTGACATGAGAATTTTACATAGGAGTTTTTGGTATTTTCAATACAACCGTAATTGATCTATTTTCGTTACTTTCAAGACTTTTTTAACATGAGAATTTTAGATCAGTATACAGTGAACCGTAAATGGATCCATTTTCCACTTCCGGACTGTTACCTTGGTAAATATACGAGCATCCCCAGCATATAAATCTTCCAATACATCTTCTTTACTGGGTCCCACTACCACCTGCACATTTTTATCTTCTTACCCACTTAAGAATATATCGTTCCATTGTATAATCTTCTTACACAAAAAATATTAAATTTAACGCAATCCCACATAAATACAAAATCCTTCCCACCCACCCCCCAACACACACATTTTCTAACAAAATGAGGTGACAGCCGGCCCCCCTCTCTCTTCCTCTCTCCCCCAAATGATAACTTTCTATTTAAGAAAAAAAAATCTCTTTTCTATTTGGCATAGGAAGAAGACTAAGTGCTCGTTTGTTGCAGCTTATTTGGAGTGACTTTTGACTTTTGGCTTTTGAAAAGTCATATTTAAAGTGTTTGTTTCAGCTTATAAGCCAAAAGCCAATAAGTAAGGTACAACACCCTTTATGCATTGAAAAGCCAAAAGCCAAAAAGCTAAAATTTTAAGCTTTTTTTGGTTTTTTTTAAACATGAAGACAACTATTCATTAATAAATATTTGATTGTCCTCATTTCATCCTTTTATGAAATATACATAAAAATATGAATACTAATTTTCAAGTTTTTTTTTAACAAATAATTATAACGACTCATAAGCAGCTTTTCAACAGCTGTAACAAACAGTCTATCATGCAATCAGCCAAAAGTCATTCAGCCACCAACTTAAGATATCAGCTATAAGTCATAAGTCATCAACCACAACAAACGAGCCCTAAGTGCATCTCCATTGTTCTCTTTTTAGCATTCTTCCAATTAGGAAGATAAAATTCCATCACCATTATACATCTTCTTGGTGGCCACCTCGAAGGGAGAAAAAGTTTTCTTGGGGAGGAGAGAGAGAGGGCCGTCAGTCCATTGGTGTGTGTGAGGGGAAGAGTTTTGTATTTATTATGTGGGATGGTATTACATTTAATATTTTTTGTGTAAGAAAATGTATAAGAAAATTATATAATGAGAAAATATATTCTTAATTCGGTAAAAATAGAAAAGTGTGTAGATGGTCGTGAACCCAACTAAGACGGTGTATAAGAATAATTAACAATGGGGATGCTCTATGAGCATCCCCAACGCTGGAGAAAACCCCTTCTTCCTAGTTGGAATAATTCAATTTTGCAATGACAGCTATTTCTCCCTTTCTTCTTAAAGTGACAGGTAGGATAGAGAATTTTCAAACTTTCAATTTTGGAAGAAAATATTGAAGGAGGAATAATGGAGCAGCAACAAAGCGGTGGCATGCATACACGGCTGAGTGATGCACGTGTATCTCACGCAGAAGTCGACAAGTGAGAAGCCCATTTTCGATGGGGTCCATGGTCTGATTGTTCTGCAAATTGGTTTTGTTTTGTTTTGTTTTTTTTAAAATTAAAGACAACATTACCGTTGTGAGGGGTTGGTGGGAGTTTTAATTTTTTGTTCTTTTTCAAAAAGTAACCGTTAATTTGGTTTTTTTTTCAATAATTTTTTTTCTTTTTTTTCCTTATTTCCTATAAATACACCAGATCAACCTTCTTCATTTTTTCCATAACTTCTTTATTTTCTCTTCTATTTCTTCATAATCTCTTCTAAAAAATCACTTTCTTTACATAATATGTATTTTTTTTTTCAATTTTAACATTTTATATAATTTTCTATTTATGTTATTTTACGAGTTATGTATAATATATATTTTATTGATAATTTATTAATTAAATTAAAAATTATTTAATTTGTAAGTAATTTATTATTTATAAATTAATTAATGTCTTTATTTATAATTTAATTAATTTATACGAAATATATTAAATAAAGTTAAATAAATTTATTTGTTTAAAAAATATAAAACTAAGATTGAAGTGTAAAGTTAATGAGATGACAATGAAAACAGAAAAGTGTGTAGGTTAAAAAGATGTAATAGGTATTGATGCATTGGAGATGCTCTAGCAATAAAATGCCATCTTCTTAATATGAAGATGGTTAAGAAACGCTCTCATCTTCAGGTACGCCTCTCTCTCTCTCTCTCTCTCTCCCCCCCTTCTCTGATTTCTCCATTTCTTCTCCAATCCCATTAGGGTTTGTGCATAATTCTACTATATCTACGTTCTATGTTTTCGATTTTTATGGATTATTGGGGTTTATTTAGACTAGGTTTCAGTTTTTTTTTTTTTTGTCTTCCAATTTTATGGTTTTAATGTTGATTAGGGGTTAGTTTGTTTTACTTATTAGGGTTTATTTAGATCATTAATTGGGGATTATTGTTGTAGATCATTGGGGTTTATAGAGTCATCCTAGCTCTGCTCTTTTCCATCCCTGCTCATCACTATTGCATACTAGTACACTTGTGAGCTTATGTTTTGTGTTTGAATTATGAGCCTATGTTTTGTGCTCAAACGAACACATTTATGGGTTTTGCTGCAGCGTGTTTAGGCAATCAGCATATTTATATGCCTGCCTCTTCAAGAATCTGTTTGTTTTTATACTCTGTTTTCTTCATTTGACCATACTTACCGACATGAAGGCTTGTTTCTTAGCTGCCTCATCAATATTTACTGGGCTTATAACTAGGCTTGTGTAATTATCTGTTCAGGCTCATAGATTTTACATTGATCCAGTAATGTCAATAGCACTTCACATGACCAAGCATGTTTTTTCATGGTTATTTTAGAACCATATTATTTTTGTTAATTTATCTCGGGGTTGACTTAGAAATATACATCTGCTCAAACAAAAGATTGTGAGGTGTCATTGGTTTTTTGCGTCGTGTTAAAACTGTTTAATAAATTTGTTTCTTAAAGATGTTGTAATTCCCCAAACCCAGTAATGGCCTCGTGGTCCCACAGTTGGGCCATGTCATCATCATCTAATGCTAAATGTACCAACTTCCAACAACCACAGCAAATAACTACGATGAATCCAATCAACATATCACCAATTTAACAACACAATCAAAATCTCCTAAAAGTCTTATTATAAATCCTCGAATCTGTAGTTCTAATTGAAAACCAAATCATTATCATTACTAAAATCCTAAATCTTGGGCCGTCCTCGTGTCTACCCGACCAAACATGAATCCAATACTTACGACGTGGAAGGACAAGAATAAATAGGAAAGGGAGAGTAACCAATGCCCAATAAGTTTATACGCCACCCCTCATGTTACTACTAAGGAGAGATGACCTACAAAGAATGCCAAATTGAATATATATTTAGTTAATGAAATTTCAAAGAACTTATCAAAATGTAGCAAGACGCTTCAGAATCAAAAGTGAACAATTTCCAAATATCCCTCAAACAAAGAAGAAGTTCAATGGATGAATGCATGTAAACAACGAAATAGAGTAATCCAATCATCATTGACCATTGAGCTACGATGTATGGATACGGATACGCGGACACGGCGATACATGATTTTTGAAAAATATAGGATACATGTACGGGGTAATATGTAAATATTCATAGTATAATGAACAAAATATTAATTTTAAAAACATAAGGACCAAATTGTAAATATTAAAAATGATTAGGACAAAATAAATACTTCCCAGAAATCGAATATCTAAGGAAGAAAGAAAGTAGAAATATCGAAGGAAGAAAGAAAGTCAAAATGTTGAAGGAAGAAAGAAAGTCGAACTGTCGAACGAAGTGATTTTGCGAACTTCAGCCCTGCGAAGTCAAGTCGCGAGGTATCAAGTAAGTCCATCCGGTCGAACTTTTTCTTCCTTCTTTTGGTACGATTTTGCGAATCTTCCTTCTTCCCAACCTCACTTTGCAGTTCGCAAGGGGATGCCTAGGGACGAAATTGTTGGGAATCAAAATCTAGAAAATTGTGAACTCGAAATTGAGTTGGAAATTGTGTTTTATGCAATCTTGTTCATCATACTTATATCATCAATTGCTTGGGAACTTGTTTGTTTATCTTCATTCCATTCTGTTCATCCTACATATATATCATCTATAGCATTTGTTCTTTTCTTACTTTCAAGTGAATTGTTTCTCGCTTTGAATTATCATTGTAGCCCAAAGAATCCTAGGGAGCCTAGATTGTAATTGTCTTGATTCACTCACGGAATAATCACTTTGACTCTATTTGTTGCTTATTCAAGGATTGGTGACTATCTGGGAAACTAAAGTGTGAGTTGAGTGTAAACACGAGCGATACACTTGTGAGGTTGTTGAAAATTGTAATCTAAAAACATGGCTCAACAAGGACAAACTAATGAGGTTCCACCAACTGGGGGCAACGGGGATGATGGAGGTTTAGGGGGAAGAAATTTGATAGACCTTCGTGAGGGGATGGCTAGGATGATGGAAATGATGGGGAAACTAACCCGAAGAATAGCCATGTTAGAAATACCCAATGCACCACCTTAAGGAAATCCACCTAGGTACCAACCAAGGAGGAGAGTGCAAGTAGATGAGGATGATGAGGGAGAATACGAGGTGGATAGAAGGCAAGGTAGAAGAGGGGAAATTAGAAACATTAAAATGAAGGTACCTCCTTTTAAAGGTAAGGCGGAACCGGAAGAATACCTTGAGTGGATTAGGAAAGTGGAAGTCCTTTTTAGTTGTAACCAATTCACGGAAGTACAGAAAGTGAAACTAGCATCCTTAGAATTCATTAACTATGTTAGTGTTTGGTGAGAACAACTCATTCTACATCGTAGGAGGAATGGAGAAGGACGTATTCGTGATTGGGAGGAGATGAAAGGGGTATGCGTAGGAAGTTTGTCCCTAACTATTACCACCGGGATTTGATGTAAAAATCCACAATTTAACCCAAGGAACTAAATCAGTGGAGGAGTATAGCAGGGAATTAGAGTTAGCTCTTGCTCGGGCTAATATGATGGAAGAAGTTGATACGACCATTTCTAGGTTTATAAATGGATTGAATGAAGACATAGCCAAGGTTGTTGAGCAACGAGAATATGACGACATGGGGGATGTTGTCCACGCTGCCCTTAAAAGGGTAAGGCGTCTCAAGAAGAAAAAGGGAACTATACACGAGGTCAAAACACTTCATCGTCTTCTTACCAAAAACTCAACAAGTCTTGGGGAGAGGGAAACAAGAACTCTAGAACCACACCTACCAAATCATTTGGGGAATCATCAAAGGGAAATGTGGTAGATAAAGGGAAGGGTGTGAACCCAAGTCCATCAAAGGCTAGGGAAATTGTTTGTTTCAAGTATAATGGGAGGGGGCACATTGCATCCCAATGTCCTAACAAACGGATAGTGTACTTGAAGGGAAATGAGTATGTATCCGGGGACGATGACGAGGAAGAAGAGGAAGAAAGTGAGGATGAGGACCCATTTACCCTAGAAGCATTGGTCGTGAAAAAGGTGTTGAGTGCCCAAGTCAAAGAGTCTAATGATCATCAAAGGGAACACATTTTTCATACGCGTTGCAACATTAAGGGAAAAGGTTGTGATTTGTTGATAGATACTGGGAGTTACACTAATGTTGTTAGCACAAAATTGATAGATAAGCTGAACATTCGATTATTAGGCATCCGCATCCTTTAGTGGCTTAATGATTGTAATGTTTGTGGGGAGTTAAAGGTGACTAAGCAAGCCTTGATCTCATTTTCGATTGGGAAGTGTAAGGATGAGATTATGTTTGATGTGGTCCCAATGCAAGTGGGGCATGTTCTATCGGGAAGACCATGGCAGTTTGATCTCCACGTGATGCATGATGGATTCTTGAATCACTACACCTTAGAACATAAGGGCAAATCACACACATTTCAATCATTGACACCACAAGAAGTCTATGAACTTCAGCTTCAAAAAGCAAGGAAAAGTGAGGTTAGAGAGGTTGTGGGGAAAGATGAAAAGAGTGTTAATGGAAGCAAGTGAGAATAAGAGTGTCTAGAGAAAAAGGAATGGAAATGAGAAAAATATGAGGGCGGAAACACGAGAGAAAGTGGAATAAAATAAAGAAGTTGAAAAGGTCGAGGGCCAAAGAGTGAAAAATATTTTTTTGTCAAATCAAGTGAGGTTCCAAGGGAGTTGGGGGATAAAAGAGAGGTCTTTATCATGGTTTTCAAAAACACTTTGATTACTAATGATATATCAAGAACTGTGTCTTCTTTTGTCTCTTCTTTATAGCAAGAATTCAAGGATGTCTTTCCCGATGACGAACCAAGTGGCTTGCCACCTTTTCGAGGGATAGAGCATCAAATTGACTTCATCCCGGGGTCAATTTTGTCTAACCGACCTGCTTACCCGAGGAAACCAAAGAAATTCAAAGGCAAGTTGAGGAATTGCTCAATCATGGTAAGATTCGTGAATCCTTGAGTCCTTGTGCAGTATCAATAATTTTGGTACCCAAGAAAAATGGTGAGTGGCGTATGTGTACCGATTGTAGGGCCATTAACCAAATCACTGTCAAGTATCGTTATCCTATCCCATGATTGGATGACGTGCTTGATGAGTTGAATGGTGCTACAATCTACACTCAAATTGATCTTAAAAGTGGTTATCACCAAATTAGAATTCGAGAAGGTGATGAATGGAAAACTGCTTTTAAAACCAAATTTGGGTTGTATGAGTGGTTGGTTATGCCTTTTGGTTTGACCAATGCACCGAGTACATTCATGAGGTTTGATGAACCAAGTTCTTAGGGATTTCATTGGGAAATTTATTGTTGTGTACTTCGATGATATTCTAATTTATAGCAAAAGCATGGAAGAACACTCGCATCATATTCATTCTGTTTTGTGCACTTTAAGGGAGCATTCTTTATATGCTAACTTTAAGAAATATGATTTTGCCATGGATAGAATAATGTTTCTTGGTTTTATTGTAAGTGCCGTAGGAGTGGAAGTGGATTAAGAGAAAATCCAAGCGATTAAGGAGTGGCCTACTCCTACAAGTGCGAGTGAGGTAAGGAGTTTTCATGGCTTGGCAAGCTTCTACCGGAGATTTGTCAAGAGTTTCAGCACAATCGCCGCGCCGTTAAATGAATTGGGTAAAATTTCATTGGGGTGTGAAAAACAACGGGCTGCTTTTGAACTTTTGAAAGAAAGTTTAGTTTCTGCACCTATTCTTGTTTTACCTAATTTCGAGAAAATGTTTGAATTGGAGTGTGATGCATCGGGAGTTGAGATTGGTGGTGTTTTGAACCAAGAAGGTAAACCCGTTGAATATTTTAGTGAGAAGTTGAATGGAGCATCATTGAATTATTCCACGTATGATAAGGAATTATATGCTTTGATGAGATGCCTTCGGACATGGGAACATTACCTTAGACCTAGGGAATTTGTGATCTACACATATCATGAGTCAATCAAATACCTGAAAAGTCGAGGGAAATTGAACAAAAGGCATGTTAGGTGGGTTGAATTCATTGAATCCTTTTTGTATGTAATCAAGTATAAAAAGGGTAAGGACAATATAGTAGCTGATGCTTTATCGCGTAGGCATACTTTGATCACTACCATGCATTCTAGATTACTTGGATCTGCTTTCATTAAGGAGTTGTATGCCAATGATGACGATTTCAAAGATGTGTTCACATTGTTTGAAAAATTGGCTTTTGGAAAATACTATAGGCATGAGGGTTATCTTTTCAAAGAAAATCAGCTTTGTATACCCAAATGTTCTATGCGTGAGTTACTCGTACGTGAGACATATGACGGAGGCCTTATGGGTCATTTTGGTGTATTTAAGACACTCGAAACCTTAAAGGAACATTTCTTTTGGCCTAAAATGAGATTAGATGTCATGCGTATTTGTTCTAGTTGCATAACTTGCAAGCGTGCCAAGTCACGAGTGGAACCCCATGGGTTGTACACACTCCTTTGCCTATTTCACATTCTCCGATCAACATTTCAAAGAAGTTATGCGTTTGCATGGTATGCCAAGAACAATTGTGGGTGATCGAGACACCAAATTCATAAGTCATTTATGGAGAGTATTGTGGAATAAATTGGGAACTAAGTTGTTGTTTTCTACTTCGTATCATCCTCAAACGGATGGGCAAACCGAAGTTGTCAATCGTGTCCTATCTCAATCGCGTAGGACTGTTTTGAATAAAAACTTGAAAGCTTGGGAGGAGAGTTTGCCTTTGTCGAATTTGCATATAACCGTTTGTTCATATTGCTACTAGTTACTCTCCTTTTGAAATTGTTTATGGGTTTAACCCTTGTAGTCCTTTAGATCTTGTTCCTATTCCAGTTAAGGAGCAAGCTAGCATTGATGGAAAACACAAGGCAGAGATGATTAAGAAATTGCATGAACAAGTTCGGTTGAATATTGAGAAGAGGACATCACAATATGCCAAACAAGCAAATAAAGGAAGGAAACATGTTATATTTGAGCCCGGTGATTGGGTGTGGTTGCATTTGAGGAAGGAATGATTTCCAAAGAAGTGTCGTTCTAAGTTGCACTTGAGGGTTAATGGACCGTTGCAAGTCCTCGAACGGTTAAATGATAATGCATATCGACTTGACCTTCCAGGTGAGTATAACGCTTCAGCTACTTTCAATGTTGCTGACTTATCTTTGTTTGACTCGGGTGATGATTCGAGGTCGAATCCTTCTCAAGAGGGAGGGAATGATGGGAATCAAGATAGCTCGGGGCAAGATAATCAAGACCGTTGATCATAAAAAGAGGACTAATCACTCGTGTTTATGTGAGGACTCGAGCAGCGTTACTTCAACTTGTGGGAGAGATTTGGAATCAAATTGAAGTTATCAATGATCCAATATATCAATAGAAGTTCATAGGCAACTTAGAGGGTCAAATCGACAATCCTGGAAACTTGAAACTTGAAGGTTGGGTTTTGAAGTCTGAAAGTTGGACAGTCTTTTTGTTTTCTCTCCCTTAGTAATTACCGCATTTCAAGCCTATAAAAGGCAGCTCTAAACTCATTGTAGAACAACTTGGTTAATATATTAAAGCATAAGCTTTGTTCGAGTGTTCTTACACTTGCCTTTCTCCACAATTGAGTTTATGAGAGTATTTGGGTTTCTTGGATTGGAAACCACCTTGAACTTATCGATCTTCACGAGTTGGAAGATTGTGGCGTTTCGTGGTCGTGGGTCCCCGGCAATCGCGTCGAAGGTTCTCTACCGCACCCTGAGGTTCCTTGTCAATCACGACAAGCGGGTTGAGGGAGACTCCCTATCCTTTTCATTCCGCGTTTGCTGTCCATCTACAAGGGTCCCGTTAATCTTTAAATCGATCTTGGCTCGAATCCGAACCCGGATTCACATCAATTGGTATCAGAGCCAATCAAAGAGGTAACCCGTAAATCAATTTCTATCATTCTTCATCCTATCTTCTTCGTTCTTTGTTGAAAAACTCCAAAAAAAAAAAAAAACTGAAATTTGTGTTCTTGTTATTCTTAAATTGAAATATGCAATTTGTTCTTGAAAGGCCCTGTTGCAAATGTCAAAAGAAAAAAAAAAGGAGACCGTTGAAATTCGAGCACATTAGAAGCTTGAGATCTGAAATTCAAAAAAAAAAAAAAAAAAAAAGAAAGAGAGAGAAAAGGGCCGAAATTGTTGGGAATCAAAGGCGCAATTGCCTAATGAACCTCGATTACAAAATGCCACAAGCCCATGACTCTCAAGCTTGATAAGTTCAGCATGTTCCAAACATAAATAAGGAAGATCAAACCTCACAATATTAGTCGTCACTAATAATCTCAAACTTTTATATATCTTCCATCTCGATAATACAAGGTTGATCATGCCTATTTATAGGCTTAAAATGTTAAAAAAAAAGGATGCCAATTCATGCTCTAGGAAACTCTAAGGGTGGTGGAGAAAACAAAGTTCATTTGAATAAAAGATACATTTCCGTCTATTCTGACCAGCATGTAGTATTTTGGGTCTAGCTCCTTCTAGAAAGTTCAGAATTGCGATCCGTTTGATTTTCTGGAAACTAGACTTCAAGGGCTTTCCAACCATATATTATACACCAATTTTAGAGCTCTAGAACATCCTGGGCAGCCCGTTGAAGTTGACTGAAAAATATGTTCCACTTGAAAAACATGAATGGCTGACTTTGGTCTTGAATTTGGGCTTCAAAAGTATTATTTTTGTTGGGCACCCATTATGGATAACGACCTAGGATGGATTGCATCACGAAGGACTACTCAAACATACCCTGATCACGTAAGCGGTTTTTCATCCAGAAAAGCAAAGTTGCGAAGTTGTCAAATGAATTGAAATGTCATTATAACTCGCGATCGATCATTCATACTTGGTATTTGAAAAAAAAAGTAGTGCCACACGGTACAACTAACAAAACATATATCAATTTTTCAAAGCTAAAAGGCCGAAGAGGAGGTTGTGGAGGCACTGAGGAGTGAAGGGTGATAAAGCTCCATGCCCTGATGGGTTTACTCTGGCCTTCTTCAAACATTTCTGGGAAGTGGTTAAGTCCGACGTTTTGGAGGTCTTCCAATCCTTCTTCAAGGAGGAACACTTTGAGAAAAGTCTTAATGTCTCCTTTATTTCCCTCATTCCGAAAAAGAAGGGTGCAGATGAGTTGAAGGATTTCAGGCTGATTAGCCTCATCGGTAGTATTTATAAATTGATTTCGAAGGTTCTGTTGTCAAGGCTCAGAAAAGTGGTGGGACTTGTGATTTCAGATTCTCAACACGCCTTCATGGGTAACCGCCAAATTCTAGATGCGGCATTGATAGCAAATGAAGCGGTGGATGCTAGGGTGAGTAGTGGGATTCTAGGTGTAATGTGCAAGCTCGATAGAGAGAAGGCTTATGATCATGTTAAATGGGATTTTCTGATTTATCTTTTGGAGAGAATAGGCTTTGGGGAAAAACTGAGAAAATGGGTTATGTTCAGCATCTCAATGGTCAGGTTCTCAATTCTGGTCAATGGAGAATCTGCAGGATTTTTCTCGAGTTCGAGAGGGCTGCGCCAGGGGGATCCCCTGTCTCCTTTCCTGTTTATCGTGGTCATGGAAGCGCTGAGTCGTCTCATTGATAAGGCCGAGGCAGGAGGATTCATCCGGGGCTTTGAGGTGGGAAGAGGTACAGATCACACAGATCACACAGAATGTCTTCTTCAAGGAGGAACACTTTGAGAAAAGTCTTAATGTCTCCTTTATTTCCCTCATTCCGAAAAAGAAGGGTGCAGATGAGTTGAAGGATTTCAGGCTGATTAGCCTCATCGGTAGTATTTATAAGTTGATTTCGAAGGTTCTGTTGTCAAGGCTCAGAAAAGTGGTGGGACTTGTGATTTCAGATTCTCAACACGCCTTCATGGGTAACCGCCAAATTCTAGATGCGGCATTGATAGCGAATGAAGCGGTGGATGCTAGGGTGAGTAGTGGGATTCTAGGTGTAATGTGCAAGCTCGATAGAGAGAAGGCTTATGATCATGTTAAATGGGATTTTCTGATTTATCTTTTGGAGAGAATAGGCTTTGGGGAAAAACTGAGAAAATGGGTTATGTTCAGCATCTCAATGGTCAGGTTCTCAATTCTGGTCAATGGAGAATCTGCAGGATTTTTCTCGAGTTCGAGAGGGCTGCGCCAGGGGGATCCCCTGTCTCCTTTCCTGTTTATCGTGGTCATGGAAGCGCTGAGTCGTCTCATTGATAAGGCCGAGGCAGGAGGATTCATCCGGGGCTTTGAGGTGGGAAGAGGTACAGATCACACAGAATGTCTATTTCACACCTCCTGTTTACAGATGACACATTGGTGCTGTGAAGCAAATAGGGATCCGCTCGGTTATCTCCGAATGATTTTATTATTCTTCCAAGGGCTGTCGACTATGAGGATCAATATTTCGAAGAGCGAGATCATTCCAGTTGGTAGGGTGGATAATGTAGAGAGTCTGGCTTATTTCTTTGGGTGTAAAATTTCTGCTCTTCCTTCGATGTATCTGGGCCTCCCCCTAGGAGCTTCGTATAAAAATGTCAATCAGTGGAATTCTGTAGTGGAAAGGTTTGAAAGAAGACTTGCTGACAAGAGACAGTATTTATCAAAGGGAGGTAGGTTGACTTTGATAAACAGTACCTTGTCCAACTTACCCACGTATTTTCTGTCTCTTTTCGTGATCCCAATTTCAGTTGTGAAGAGGATTAAAAAGTTGGAAAGGGACTTCCTTTGGGAAGAGGTAAGGAGGAGAGGAAATATCACTTAGTGAAGCGGGATTCAGTGTGCAGCAGCAAGGGGCTGGTGGATTAGGAATTAAGAATCTCTGTAAATTTAATGTTGCTTTGTTAGGAAAATGGATGTGGAGGTTTTTAGTTGTGGGCAAGTACGGTACGGATGATCAACTGTGGTTCCCAAAGAAAGTTCATAGCAATCATGATTGTAGTGTCCGGAAAGGAATCATGAGAGGGTGGGATACTTTCAGTCGGTTCATTTCCTTCGAGATAGGTTTCGATAACTCTGTCAGGTTTCCGAAGGATAGGTGGTGCGGGGACACGCATCTACAATTCAGGTTCCCTAATCTGTACAGCGTTGCGGTAAATAAGGATCAGGTGAGCTCGATTCTAGAAATCCATGATGGGGCAGATTTTTGGAATCCTGTGTTTTGCAGAAATTTCCAGGGTTGGGAGATTGGGGAACTAGTCCAAATGCTGGCTTTGCTTCACGAAGTGAAGAGACAAGATTCGGGCGAAGATAGAGTTGCCTGGGAGGGGGCTAAGGACAGAAAATTCTCAGTCAAGTCTTTCTATTCCAAGCTGAATATTAGTGACAGAGTTTCGTTCCCTTGGAAAGATATATGGAGTGAAAAGGTGTCCAGTAGGGTCAGCTTTTTTGTGTGGGAGGCAGCCTGGGAAGCCATTTTGACGGGGGTGAATTTTAGAGCACGTGGTAAAGTTTGCGTCAATTGGTGTTTTATGTGTAAAAAGGAGGAGGAGAATGTGAATGCATTGCCCCATAACGCAGGAAGTGTGGAGTCTGTTCTTCAATTTGGCTGGGGTTTCCTGGGTCATGCGTCGGACTGTTATTGAGGTTCTGCGTGGGTGGCCTCTGTACAAGAGAAGAAAATTAAACTCTTAATGGATTTCTGCTCCTTCAGCGGTTTGGTGGATCATTTGGAAGGAATGGAACAAAAGGATCTTTGAGAATGTTGAGACTGAAACAGAAGGGATCAAGGAAGCTTTTCTCCAGACTCTTAGATTCTGGTGCTTAGAAGCTGCTCCCAGTACAAGAACTAGAACAACGGATCCTTTTGTATATACAATAGTGATCAAATACTTTTGTCTTGTATACCCCTGTGTACAAGGTCGCATCACCTTTTTGGTGCCTAATATATAATACTCTTATCTTATCAAAAATTTTCGCACACCAAAGTTATCACATGAAATTTACGAAATTAATATTGTGACAAAGATATGAAAGAACAACAATATTAATTTATGTTATGGACAGAAATTCCTTACCCTTATAAAAGTGTAATCCCTTACCTGATAAGGTGTGCCAAAAGTTAACTTCTTCGTGTAACAGAACTAACTAGCTCCGCTAGCCTGAATGTAAAATTTAAAGAAAACACAAAAAATGAGAATCTTAAATTTAGGGGCCTGCTTGTAATATTTTGTAACTTCAATTTGAAAATCTTTAAGACTACATGTATGCAGTCCAGAAGTTCAGAGGCTTCCTCCAGCAACACAGACAACCTCACCAGCAACAAGCAACAGTTTCAATGTCATTTTCCTTTTAAAAAACTCAGAACCACAAAAATTCTTCCTCGTTAAAAACCACGAACCAGTAAACAGCTTCAGCTTTGTATATCTTTCTTTCTCTCCTTATGTCCTGGTCAATTGTTCGTTTGTCCCCTGTACCAATCCCTCTACTAACACCGAACCCATCATATGAATTGCACTTACACCCAAATCTGTATCCTTGGCCATTCATGGTGTCAATAACCTCTTTCAAAAAAAAAAAAAAAAACTATGAACTCGTGTTCAAACAACAGTTAGGATTGTACCAAATCCCTTTAAATGTAAAATAACAAATTATATCCCATAAGACGAACAAAATCTGAATTGTGTAGTGTAACAAAAGCAATTGCCATCTTACCTCGTGCGGTATCTCACTCCCTCTGCTCAGCCGGCTGTTCCCCCAAAGCCCCAAGTGCCGCCACAACTGCTTTCTCCTTGTTTTGCTGCCGTCATCTCTCTCCTTTCCAAACATTCATACAAAGGAATAATTATTACCTGTTTTTGTTTGTTCTCACTCTACCCGTTTGTCTCTATCTGCACCCCTCCCTATATCACCAAGTATGATTGAACATGGTTTATGGGTCAGCAATGGATCATATTGCTTGGTGGTACAAGGAGGGCTACACCATGTGGTATATGAGTTTCTCTCTCTCTCACTAATTTAGATGGAATTATTATTATCACAAGCTGGCTGCTTGTAGGCCAAGTCCAAATAAAATACTTATCCTCATGTATTACTCTGGCACGAAACTTGGGTTAGGGTGCACTTTGGGATTTGGTGGAAACATTGGGGGTGATAATCATATCTTGGCCAAAACTTAATTTCATATACAACCACATCTGCTGAAATATGAAATTTCAAGAATTGACTGATCTAGAAAGGCAAAACCCTACATTTGGCCACCCAACTTTTCAAAAACTTGCAATACGGCCACCGAAACTTTAAAACTTGCAATGAGGCCACCAACTAAATTAATGTTGCAAAATAAAAAATTTGAGTGAAATTCTATTTTGCCCTCTTTAAATAACAATTGTTCCCTTTATATGATATTAGAAACCCAAACGGGTCTAATTGAAAAAAGATATACATGCCATTTAAGTAAACATCAAGGGGTCAAAATGTACCCAAATGTAACCAAATTGCTGGATCATAACCAAACATTCCTTCTTTCCCAGTAAACCTCAAGAATTTCAAAATTTAGTACTAAGAGGTAAAAGTTGAGGAGGACGAAGAGGTAGCCGATGAGTTGGTGAGGCTAAGCACAACGAAGTTGCTTCAATTCCATCACCACTCCAATGGATTTCCGAGGTAAAAGACACTCGCAAACCCAGATCCGGCCATAAATTGCCTTTCGAAACCCGATCAAAAGCCCCAACCTTCAACCCGTTGTTTGTTTCAAACCCCAGATTCAATATTGATCACCCTGAACCAATCGATCAACTCAAACTCCCCATTCCTCCATAGCCCGAACCTCTTTGTCGCCATCTCCGGGCTATCTCCTGAAATTTTTTCCACCCACCGAAATCCATCTCGACCTGATCCATCTCTCTCTTCTCTTATGCCAAACTCCCCATATCCACTATAGCCTCCGACCTCTCTCCTATCGAAGCCTGCATATCCCCCCGACTCGAAAATGCGAAAGTTTCAACTTTTTTACTTACTGAAGCAAATGTTGTGGGTGGGTTAGAGATGATTGGTTTTGTCATTTTTTAAAATTGAATGGCAGAGAAATGACGTCTTCATCAATTTGTGCATTATAGAGTTGCTTATGTTTCAATTGAACCCCTTTGGGTTTCTAATATCACATAAAGGGAACAATTGTTATTTAAAGGGGGCAAAATAGAATTTCACTCAAATTTAATGAGAACTAACGTCCATCCAAAATATGGGCACGCTTGCAACATTAATTTAGTCCCTTATTGCAAGTTTTAAACTTTCGGTGGCCGCATTGCAATTTCTTGAAAAGTTGGGTGGCCAAATGGAGGGTTTTGCCATCTAGAAATAGTTACAAACCTGATGAACCAGAAAATAAAAACTATAAAGCAAATGCTAGGAGTTGCTCGTCATTCTGAAATGCGGCCATGTTTTCTTCTTCCAGAGCTAGCATTGCTTCAATTCCATCACCACTTGGTGTATCCATTAAATGGAAGACATTCTTCGCTAGATACCCTGGACAAATATTCACCCGAACGGGCTTTCCCCACCCAAAATCGACCTGGTATAGTGAAGCCTATAAAAGAATTTCAACTTTTTTATAAATGTCGATTTCCTGTTTGGCGTAGATGTTGGTTTACTTGAGTGTCAGTCCAGTTAGTTGCAGCTTTCTTCATTCTAGCAATGGGTGGATATAAAGAATAAATAAATATTTCCCACAGTGGTTTCAGGCAATGGGTGGACCATCCTATTGCGCACGTTCACCACCTGTGCCAAAACAAATGAATCAACAGATTGTGAATTCGCCTTCTTTGCTGCCCTCACAGCACATCCATAGAGTAGTGAGCTGAGAACTTCAATCCTAGTAGGATTCATCATTGTGATCTCCTCTTCTCCCGCAGATGCATTTTTGTGGTCCTTACCCTTGGCCTTCAGTTCAGCTAATTTCGAGTTTGAGAACACAAATTTCTTACAGACAAGGTTACTCCCTTTGTCTATCACATATTTCGGAATGTAGGCAATATCATTTGGGGAGTAAATGAAATGCGGTGGCAGAGGTTGTACATGCTGATCACCTAAGTTTCGTCGGGTCACTGCAGCCCAATGATTGACAAAATTGAAAAAAGTACATGCATCTGCGATCTTATGGGACATGGACACTGCTAAAGCCAATCCTCCACAAGCAAAGTAGCTAAGCTGAACCATCACTAGACGAATGGAACTCTTGTAAATGGGGCCACATGCTCCATCAGTAGGAAAGAACTGATCTAATGGTTGGTTCTTGAAAGAATGGACATGGATGAGCTCCGATAAGGTTGTATCTATTTGAGCTTCCACAAACTCGACTCCCTCATCATTACAGTCCACATAGGTTCTGTTTTCAGCAGTGAATCTCCCGGAAAATGGATAGTATTGGCTCAAAGTTTGAGATAAGGACTTCTTGAGTAATTGGGAGGTTGCTAATCTCTCCCGATGATAGGTAGGAACTGTACTACTAGAGTCATAGTTTGGGTAGAAGAAAACAAAAGGCATATAATTTGAAGGGTTGATCTGATCAAGGAATGAAAGATTGTAGGTTTTGAGGTGAGGAGGAGTCGGAAATGAAGGCTTAATTGTTTCTTTTGAGATTATTCTGCTGTGAAGATACCTTCTTGCCAATCGATGGATATTTCTCATTGTTGCTGTTGCAGTTTCTTGATCTACAATTCCTTTGGAACTGAAACTCCTACATGTAATATATAGGAGGATTGCCTTCCCCCAGTCTATATATAAAATGATAGTTTTAAGTCTGAAGGAGGACTATTTAGAGTTTTTGTTAACGTATAAGATAGTTTTTTATTTGAAAGATATGATGTTTATCTAACAGGTCATACAAAAATACTTAACTTTCGTACAATAAAAAAAAAAAAAATTGAGAACCAAAAGGACGATATTAAAAAGTTCGAAATTTATGTTATAGTTTTCCATGCGAAGTGCCCCTAACAAGAAAGTTTGTACCTCGTAAAAGTCAAACACGAGGCATGCCGTTAAATGGATCACTTTACACATGGGTTAAAGTTTTGACTTTTGTGTTGGGAACGGAATGACTCGATTACTTGACCAAGTCCTCCGAGGACTGTTGGGCTTTTGGCAGTAATGCGGGCGCATCGTGGATGGACAATGCGACCGCATTGCAAGGCGGTCGCATCCTTGGGCAGTGCGAGTGTATCACTAAGGGAGAAATCCGGAGGAAGTTTCTACTGTTAATGCGGTCGCGCTCAGAAGGTGAATGCGGTTGCATTGCGTGGAGCAATGCAGCAAATTTGTTTTCGGGTTTCCTTAATTAGATAGTTTAGGGTTTGATATTGTATCTATATATAATTGTAACCCTAGAATGTATTTAAGGTTGACATTAATAAAATTTCAATCGTCCGTTGACCCCAATCATCTCTCTATTCTCTTTGATCTTGGATTACTCTGTTAATTGTTTATAAAGTCTTCCGCTGTCCATAATATTTTCAAATGAGATTATTTCCTTTTGGAAGTTTTCTTTTTTGTTTGAATGAAGGGAGGGAATATTTGATTTCGTGTGAAGTCATTAAATAACAACGAAGGAGCTATGTAATAGTAAATCAATCCTATTTTTAAGGACCAACTTGTGTATATTTTTGCAATTTATTTTGTTTGTGGAATTTTTCTTTGTTTGTTTGTTGTTGGAAGTAGCATTGAGCATGTACATGCTTTGCAAGTTGATTCACATAGTTATTGAAAAACTTTATTGATTATTTGGGTACCAAATTTACCTTTATCAATTAGGCAAAAACTTGGGTGAAACAGTTTTATGGTTATTTTTTGTAAAGCAGATCCAAATTACCTGACCCACCGTATTGGTGGGTTGAACTATAAGAAAGTGGAACTCCGTCATACGAATTAAGATCCGTAAAACGATGTTACACGGGACTTACTCTAAATTATTATGTCTCAATGTGAACTTACAATGCAATAGTTTTAATTATTATTTGTTTGAAGATAAGGTAGTCCGATTCGGTCGGCTGCCTAACTTATGGTATTTTGAATTTAATAAGAAGCGCACTTACCTCACCTCCCTGAGGTTTGCAAACAGAGGAAGTTCGGAAGTGATAGAATGGAATCAAGTATCCTTTCCCTTGCTTCGACCATGGAGCAACAACCTGAAAATCATTAATATATAATTTGGTCTCTCGATTTTTTTCAAAATTTAAGTTTGGTCCTAGGGTTTTATAACCTATTCATTTGGTCTCTAAATTTGATTTTTTTGGTCAGATTCGCCTTATACCGTTATCGTTATATTTACTGTCGATTTCTTTTTCAATACGACTAAATTACCCTTACTAAGAAGTTTTTAGGTGCTGGCATTTCAAAACTTCCAAAATGCAAGGGGTTGAAGGGGGAAATTACAAAGTTTTATTCAAATATTTTTTTTTTAAATTTTAGACTCTTTTTAAAACATGATTAAATCATATATCGATTTATTTAAATATTTACATCCTCCAATACTGACATTCTCCCCTGCTCGCGCGCCGTGCCATGGACACGGGCACAAAGACTAGTCTGAACTAATTCAGATCTGATTGGGAGTTTGTTAACTTTCAGTTTCTTGAACTTATCCACGGCAAGAAGAGTTTGTCACTATAGATAATCCATCTTGTAGATAACGAACAATCACGATACAAAAATTAATAAATATAACTCCACACTAATCGATAATAAACATGCAAAAATCATCACCCCAAATTTCTAGGGTTCACCATTCACTGTCACAGCAATGTCAACGCACATTACCTAAACAGTTGGATTTATAACAACTTGATTCTCCAACTTGACCGTTCAATTGTCGCCTTCGATTTGCGTTTTTGGGCCAAGAACGGGATCAAGGCAGGCGATGGGAGGAGGGGCCAAGTATAAGGGGACCAAAACCTAGATCTAAAATTGATTGAACCCAAATATGAATCTCTCTAATAGAAACCCATATCTGAATCGAAATCGAAATAGGGTCATCATCCTCGGAGAAAGTGGAGGAGGAAGCCATCGTGGAGAGAGAAAGAGAATAACATGAGGAATGTTGAAATCTAGCAATGTTAAAAATGGTGAAGGCCAAGCTGGTGTTGAGCGCCTCTACTTCTCAAAAGTGTGCTCGCTTCTACTTCTCAAAATGGTGAAGAATGTTGGGGATTTTGTCCGTCTTCTACCTCATCTATTGTAAAATGCCCAATTACTTGAGCTCTTCCCGGATTGAGCTCTGTTCCAGAAGGTGATGTATATTTTAATGAAGATGATGAATGAATATAGAAATGACAACATTACCCTCGTATCTATTAACCACAACCGAACATTGTGCGCCAAGACTCCCATATTTTGGGAAAAAATTGATGTTGTGGACCATTTTATGCTATTTTAAGCGTAAAATGAAAACATATATCACTAATGTCACAGTCACGTTTTATTGATCCCCGACGATGGAGGCTTTTTGTTCAATTTCATTTTCTTATCATTTTGATTTGGTCTCTCCAGATTTCAGAAGGGCCTCCGTTAAAACGAAATTAAAAAACCAAAGGGTTTTTAGAATTTATTTTATTTCATTACCTAATCCAATTAATTAGCAGCCAAAGTCACGAACCACATCTGCTGACATATGAAGTTTCAACAACTGACATAGCTAGAAATTTGTAAAAACGAACATAGAGGGTCAATTAGCCCAATAGTTACAAACTTGATGAACCAGAAAATAAAAACTATAAAGCCAATGCATGGAGTTTCTCGTCATTTTGAAATGCGGCCATGTATTCTTCTTCCAGAGCTAGCATTACTTCAATTCCATCACCACTTGGTGTATCCATTAAAAAGAAGAAATTCTTTCCTATAAACCCAGCCATATTCACCCGAACGGGCTTTCCCCACCCAAAATCAACCTGGTAAAGTGGAAACCTGCATATACTCGAAAATAAAAAAGTCTCATCAGCTGATTGGCATTGCTGTTGGTTCACTAGAGACTTTGTCAGTCCCATTAGTTGCATCTTCGCTTTCTTCATTCGTGCAGTTAGGTGACTCAACGCCAACTCACTCTCAGTTACTGTTGGTATTTCAATGCGTAAACATATATTTCCCACAGTGGTTTCAGGCAACGGGTGGACCATCCTATTGCGCACGTTCACCATATGTGCCATAACAAATGAATCAACAGATTGTGAATTCGACTTCTTTGCTGCCCTCACAGCACATCCATAGAGTAGTGAAGTGAGAACTTCAATCCTAGTAGGATTCGTCATTGTGATCTCGTTTTCTTCTTGCGCAGCTGCACTATTGCGGTCCTTAGCCTTGGCCTTCAATTCGGCTAATTTTGAGTTTGGGAACACAAATTTCTTTTTGACAAGATTATTCCCTTTGTCTAGCACATATTCCGGAATGTAGGCAATATCATTTAGGGAGTAAATGAAATGCGGAGACAGAGGTAGTACGTGCTGATCACCTGAGTTTCTTCGGGTCATGGCGGCCCAATGATTAACAAAATTGCAAAAGGTACAACCATCTGCAATCTTATGGGACATGGACACTGCTAAAGCTATTCCTCCACAAGCAAAATAGCTAATTTGAACCATCATTAGATGACTGGAACCCTTGTAAATGGGGCCACATACTCCATCCGTAGGAAATAAGCGATTTAATGGTTGGTTCTCGAAAGAATGGACATGGATGAGCTCCGATAATGTTGCATCTATTTGAGCTTCCACAAAGTCGACTCCCTCATCGTTACAATCCACATAGGTTCTGTTTTCAGCAGAGAATCTCCCGGAAAATGGATAGTATCGGCTCAAAGTTTGAGATAAGGACTTCTTGAGTAATTCAGAGGTTGATAATCTCTCATGATGACTAGTGGTAACCATATTACTAAAGCCATAATTTGGGTAGAAAAAAACATAAGGCATATAAATTGAAGGACTGCTCCGATCAAGGAATGAAAGATTGTAGGTTTTGAGTTGAGGAGGTGTTGGAAATGAAGGCTTAATTGTCTCTTTTGAGATTACTGTACAGTGAAGATGCCTTCTTGCCAATAGTAGGAAATTTCTCATTGTCACTGTTGCAGTTTCTTGATCTACGATTCCTTTTTAGCTGAAACTGGTACATGTAAATTAAATAGCCTGAGATTAGAGTAGGTCTCATCTAAGACCCGTCTTATAGATCTTAATTTGTAAGACAGATCCCCAGACTCTCACAACTTAACCTACTAAAATGGTCGGGTAATGTGATCCGTCTTATAAAAAATATATGTAAAATCGTCTTGTTTAAGTATTTGTCCTTGAGACTATCCCTGGCCGCTCGAGATACTCAACTTATCATTGGTTCAAGGAAATTTGTACCTGCTAAAAATAGAACACAAGGCATCATGCTAAAGGGATCCCTCATGCTAAATGGATCGCTCCACATGAGTGAAACATCGGTGGTAGAAGTTATTGAGCTAATCCACTGAGTTAAAGCTTGACTTTTCAAACGAGGCTATGTTCTTTTTTAAATGGAGGGAGGGCGTATTTAATTTGGTCTGAAGTTATCGAACAGACTTGAGGGGATAGTATATCAATCCTATTCTTAAATAGCAACTTGTGTATCATATTTCAATTTATTTCTTCTTTTTGTATGTTTCTAGGTGGAACTAGTATCGGTCACATGCTTTGCAAGTTAATTCACATGGATTTACCTCTTTAGGTAAAAAATTAGGTAAGACGGTCTACGTATATTTTTTGTAAGATAGATGATCCTTTCCTAATCCAGTGTATGTTTGTGGATTGAGTTTTGAGAAAGTTGGGTTTCGTTATACGGATTAACATCTGTAAGACCGTCTTACATGAGACCTACTCTTTAAAGCAAAAACTTGGGCAAGACGGTCTTACAAATATTTTTTGTAAGACGGATCCTCTTTACCCGGCATATCGTGTGTTAGTGGGTTGTGTTGTGAGAGAGTGGAGTTCCGTCGGTCTTGTAAGAGACTTACTCCTGATTTAATCTTTGTTTAGTCATGTTCACATTCAAAGTCTTGTCAGCATATTAATAAGATCAATCTGACAACTTCTAATGTGTATCGATACTCTATACTCATATTTCCTATATTTCAACTGATTCTTACGCGTAATTGATTTGAGTTATTATCTTTTAATGTAGGAGAGGAAATATTGGGACTTGGAGAGAATCTGGATAAAAAGATGGAGTTTTGGGCTGAATTTTAAAGCCATGGACCAAGTGGAATGGAGAGAGGATTTAAATGGACTTGGATTATTAAAGGGAAGAAATTCCAGGCTACGTTTTTTTTTTTGAATCGAAAAAAAAAAAAGCACTTTATAAAACTGTTTATAAAATACCCCAAAATCTGGTGAAAGGATGCGAAAGTTCGAAACTACTTCTTGAACGCATGGCAACAACTGACACAGCTAGAAATGTGTAAAACAAACATAGAGGGTCAATTAGCCCAATAATTACAAACTTTATGAACCAGAAAATGAAAACTATAAAGCAAATTCATGGAGTTTCTCGTCATTTTGAAATGCGGCCATGTTTTCTTCTTCCAGAGCTAGCAGTGCTTCAATTCCATCACCACTTGGTGTATCCATTAAAAAGAAGGTATTCTTCTCTACATACCCAGGTCTAATATTCACCCGAACGGGCTTTCCCCACCCAAAATCAACCTGGTAAAGCGGAAACCTGCATATACTCGAAAATGTGAAATTTTCAACAACTTTATTACTTACTGAAGTGTCGAAAGCCTCATCCTCATCAAGAGCTGTTTGGCGTAGATGTTGGTTAACTAGAGAACTTGTCAATCCAGTTAGTTGCATCTTCGCTTTCTTCATTCGAGCAGTTAGGTGACTCAACGTTAACTCACACTCGGTTACAGTTGGTATACGAACAAATAAATAATTATTTCCCACAATGGTTTCAGGCAATGGGCGGACCATCCTATTGCGGATGTTCACCGCCTGTGCCAAAACAAATGAACCAACAGATTGTGAATTCGCCTTCTTTGCTGCCCTCACAGCACATCCATAGAGTAGTGAGCTGAGAACTTCAATCCTAGTAGGATTCATCATTGTGATCTCCTCTTCTTCTCCTGCAGATGCATTTTTGTGGTCCTTAGCCTTAGCTTTCAGTTCAGCTAATTTCGAGTTTGGGAACACCAATTTCTTACTGACAAGGTTACTCCCTTTGTCTATCACATATTCCGGAATGTAGGCAATATCATTTTGGGGGTAAATGAAATGCGGTGACAGAGGTTGTACATGCTGATCACCTAAGTTTCGTCGGGTCACTGCAGCCCAATGATTCACAAAATTGCAAAAAGTACAAGCATCTGCGATCTTATGGGACATGGACACTGCTAAAGCCAATCCTCCACAAGCTAAGTAGCTAAGCTGAACCATCACTAGACCAATGGAGCTCTTGTAAGTGGGGCCAAATGCTCCATCAGTAGGAAAGAACAGATCTAATGGTTGGTTCTTGAAAGAATGGACATGGATGAGCTCCGATAATGTTGTATCTATTTGAGCTTCCACAAACTCGACTCCCTCATCATTACAATACACATAGGCTCTGTTTTCAGCAGTGAATCTCCCGGAAAATGGATAGTATTGGCTCAAAGTTTGAGATAAGGACTTCTTGAGTAATTGGGAGGTTGCTAATCTCTCCTGATGATAAGTAGGAACTGTATTAATAGAGTCATGGTTTGGGTATAAGAAAAGAAGAGGCATATAAATTGAAGGGTTGTTCTGATCAAGTAATGAAAGATTGTAGGTTTTGAGGTGAGGAGGAGTTGGAAATGAAGGCTTAATTGTTTCTTTTGAGATTATTCTGCTGTGAAGATGCCTTCTTGCCAATCGATGAAAATTTCTCATCGTCGCTGTTGCAGTTTCTTGATGCATAATTCCTTTTGGGGGTGGTTTGTAGAAAAGTGGGATACGATAAATTAATAATAAAAATGTAGATTATTTTATTCATCATTATTTTATCTCGCTTTTAGAGTTATTCAATGTTTGGTAGATCACGGATAAGCCTAATTTATCTCTCTAATTATCTTATCCGGTATTTGCTAGTCAATACTAAGTTCATGATCAAATTATTTTTTTTCCGAAAATATTCTTATATTGAATTATGATAAAATATGCTTTGATTTATATTATTCATTGTATTTTTCACATTCAACTATCGTTCTGTTCTAAAATTTAAAATTGAAAAACTTGGGAGCACGCAATTATAATTCGCATTCATAATTGCAATATCAATATCTTTTTTCTCTAAAAATACTAGTTCTATTTTTTTTGTTTGAAAAATTACAAGTTATAAATAAATTAAAAGATCACACAAAAGCTCTAAATTTGAAATAAACTTTAGCTTCCAAGAGATTTTAGAGACACTACTTTTCTCTCGAACTGTTTTCATAAACCAATTCTTGCTCTCTATTTCTCTCTCTCTCTCTCTTTGTGGATTGTTACTTGTTCATAATCCAAGAATTTGTATTGATTTATGTACAGTCAACGAATTGTGAATTTCATAGATAATAAAGTTCATTTTTTTATCATCCGTGTGTGTTTTTTTAATTAATTTAAAATTTCTTTTATCTTACACATATACTCTCGCCGTCCTAAAATTATTGTTAAGTTTAACTTTTTTTGGTCTAACTGAATGTTTTTTTGTACATTTATGATTTATTATTTCATGATTTAAGAAAAACCTATATGTCAAAAAAAAAAAAAAAAAACGGGATGCGTGTTGGGATCTTGTTTAGCATTTGAGCGTGGAAATGGAGGGTAATATGAGAACAATAAAAGTAGTCTCTTTTTTTCTAATCCGAGATTAAATAATAACTGGGGTGGAGGTGTTATTTAATCCTGGATAAGGGGGTTATCCGGATATATGGATAATTTTATCTGACACACAAAACTCTACCAAACATTGGATACGGATAAAGTGATGGGCGAAGCGCAGAAATGGTCCCTTGACTATAAGTCTCTCATAGTTTTAGTCTCTTAACATGTTTATTTTTTTGTCAAATCTAGGTCATTTAAGTACTATTTTTTTTCTTTCAAAGAAGGTCCTAGCCTTTTGATAGACGTCGTTTCCTTTTAACCGTTAAGTCTGGCATGTGCCTCCCATGTGCAGTTTCTCAAGGGTTAATTGGGTATTTCTCACCACCCCTGTATTAGTCAAACAAAGCCGTTTTGTTTGTAACAGTTATTGACTTAGGTAAACAAAACACGACCAGACTTCGTGGATTCTAGGGTTTTAGATTCTGTCATCATTGTTCATCTGTAAAATTGATCAAAGGAATGAGTTCGTTGTGGACCTTGTGGTGTATACGACAAATTGGCGATGCAATCGACCCGTATGACATTTACTGTAAATATTCGATTAATTTCAGTTACTCCTCTTTTTTGTTTTTCAAATTTTACTGCTTTCAAAACAATTCAAAACAATGTTGTGTTTCCCAAAAAAAAAAAGTTTTAGTCTCTGTAAATGTTTGTTTTTTAAGAACACTAGTAAGATTCACGTGCTTTGTACGTAGTGTTAATGATTTTTAAAAAATGATATGCTAGTTTTTTTATTTTTCTGTTTACTTTTAATTATTGGATGTTTTTTTTTGTATTTTAATCATTACAATTTTTGAAACTTATAAATTGTGTTATTGTGCTTTTAGTTTTTTTAATATTTTGTTTTCCGATCATTTATATTGTATACTTTTAATCATTGTATAGCAACTTATCCTACTTTTTTTTTTGTTGGTTATTTTCATTCTTTTTTTAATTACCAAACATGAATTCATTCACTTTTATGAGTGTGTGAATTGAAAATAATTCAAACTTATTATCTTAGATAAACACATTATTGTTGGAGACTTTGTTTATATCGTTTCTGAAATTTATGACTCCCTATAGAAAATAATATATTATGTTAGATAAATCAAGCTTTCAACCCAAAAGTATATATATTTATACTAAAAATACGAAATTCCCTCAAAATATATATAAAGCCCTGCTTTACCACCTAACCTAATTTTTGTATCATTTTCATATCTTATTTTATAATTATTTTCTAGTTTTCCCCCTAGCCACGACGAAGGTTACCAATCTAACGTTAATGTGCACATGGTATTTCATGTATAGGACATTTTAGTCATTTTTTGCAATGCTTTCTCTACTTTTATTACCCAAAGAGAAACTTCTTTTTCTTCTTTTCAGGCAATGACCTCGTATGTAAATTTTAAGTGAGAAAATTCAAAAGTGTATTAATGTTTTATTCAAATTATTATATAGAAAAATAAATAAAATATAACGGAATTATATCATAGATATTGAACTCAAGATCAGATAATCACACTTAGGTTTCAAGGCCGCCACAAATAAAAACTTACCAAAAAATTAAAGATGTACAACATAACACATAAGCATATACCAAGAATTTCCCTTTTTCTCCCTCGTACTACATAATACACAAGCATACACCAAGAATTTCAAATCTCATATTTGAATCCATCACATACGTATACGACAATGATGAGACAAACCATAGTTCAATCCGTTTTCATCGTCCATAACTTCAATTATAACAAATTTCTCATTGACACAGTTGATATTGTTTATGGTTTGATTGGAGCAAATTCTTGATTTTAAACATTATTCACCACACCATGTTTATCACTACGATTACCAGACATGACATCTCATTACCAAATTTGACATGGAATATGGAAATGCTAAAAAATTACATTGTGAGCCAAAGTGGATTTCGTGGATACTTTAGGGGGAAATTTGTATTTTGGACTAATTTCAATTGGGTCAAAATATGATTAGCTCCCAAAATTACACATGTAACTACCTCGGGTCCAATGAAGAGGAGCAAGCAAATTAAAACCAAAAGAGGTTAGAAGTTTGGAACCCAGTTATGAAAATGAGTAAAATATTTTGAATCTAGTTATTTGTGATTACTAACATTGGTTTTGTTTGTAATATCAATAAGTTAGGGACCATCGATAATTTTAAAAGCAGTTGTAGTAGTCTGAAAATTTAAAGAAGTAAATAGTAGATTTTAGCATTCTTTTCTAATAAAACACATAGATTTATTAATTGATTCTTCATTTTCTCTATCTTCTTGACATTATGACATATTTTCTTAACTCGTTTCTCTTAGCTTATTTCTGAGTAATAATTAAACATGTTACAGATTTGCTTAATAGTTTGATACTACTAACAAATTTATCATTATAGTTACAATTTTCTATATACATCTAATAATATCTTTCCCGAACATATATATTTAAGAAATAAATAAATAAAACTATATTATTTTTTAGTTTCAAATATTTTTTTAGTTTCGAATAAAGTTTTAGTCTTTTGAGTTAATGTATTTTTGTCATTTTAGAATATATTGGACGATATTTGTAACGATAATGGTAGCCTGGTAGGAAGGGGAAAATGATAACAAAATCAAAATACAAGACGAAATGAATAGAATTCAATAATGTAGGACATAACTTTAAAATAGGTACAAGTCAAGGGATCAAATTATTATTTAATTATTCATGAAATTAATTAGCTTATGACAAATTTACTTGTTCAACCTTAATTAATAGTGATTGATTTATTATAGTTTGAACTATTTTTGTCCAAATATTATTTTTTGTCATGGTAAATTTACTTGTTTTGTCCTTAATTAAATGATGGATAATTTATTTGGTGAAGAGTTATTTTTGTCTATTAATTAAATTATAAAAAACAAGCTTGACTTTTATAATAAGAGAGAAAAAAAATGAAGGGAAGGAATATTTAGTTTTGTGTGAAGTCATTGAATAACAGTGAAGGAACTATGTAATACTGAATCAATCCTATTTTTAAATACCAACTTGTGTATACTGAATTAATCCTATTCTAGTTTGGTGTGAAGTCATTGAGCATGCACATGCTTTGCAAGTTGATTCACATGGTTATTGAAAAACTTTATTGATTATTTGGGTACAAAATTTACCTTTATCAATTATTATGTCTTAATGTGAACTTACAATGCAATAGTTTTAAATGTAGGTCTCTTGTAAGACCGTCTTACAGATTTTAATTCGTAAGATGAAGCTCAACTTTCTTACAACTTAACTCACCAATACACAACAGGTCAGGTAAATAGGATTTGTTTTACAAAAAACATCTGTAAGACCGTCTTACACAAGTTTTAGCCTAGATTTAATTATTACACATATATATACACACAAATTTTCTTAATTTGTTGCCTTGTTCGTCTTTCGATCACCACCTTTCACCTCAAAAATGACCTCTCGCCTTCTGCCTTTAATAACTAGGAATGACACTCCATACCATCAATTGGCAGCGTGAGGCCACCCACCCCACTCAAAAAATTAGCTTGGGCAGCCCTCACAAAGGAGGGTACCCAATCAAACTCAAAATGGCGGGAAACCCCATATATTAGCAAGGGATCTTCTACCATTGTACCTCACCTCTTTTTGGTACAAAACAAAAGATAGATCATGTATCCAAATGACTGATGTGGTATTCAACCGAATATGCAATAATATTGAATACAATCCCCCAGAGACACACACTCAACCAAACCCAATCCATTCCATCTCAAATGAATTTGTAATCTGTATGTGAAGTTATTAGAGTTAAGAATTTGGATATGAATTTGATTGATTGTATTCACTTTTAGGGCCAATGCATTGGAAAAATTGGTGTGGTTTGTTTGGCCCTAGTCCATAGAACATCCTCAAGGTTGTTCGACTAGGTTGGTGGAATGTTTGAGGTTTGTTCGCCCTGGTTCATAGAGCATCCTTAAGATTGTTCGACCAACACAACATTTCCCAATTGTCCCACAGATGTGGTGGAACAACATTCAATCCTCTATTTTCTTTGTGTTTTTTTCTCATCTTCAAACTAAGCTTGATTAATACATTCATGCAAACCATGAAACTTTCGAAAAAGACATTAACAAACAAATCAACAAATAGTGCTTAAACAATTAACATTACTTCGAATTCACTTCAATTAGAAGTTGTATGATGTTCCACCATGTCTGGTGTAAAAATTGGGAAATATTACACCAATGTTGGTCGATTATTCCACCAAGTCTGGCGAACAACCTTTAAAATGTTCTAGGCTTAATAGGATGCTTACTTATAAGGTGTCTTATTAGTCTTTACGATAATAGGTCCCCCAAAGTTATGTGTCCTATTAGGTATCATGGCAATAGGACTCTTTAGGTTAGGCGTCCTTTTAGGCATTTTTTGTGGATGACATTGGAAGATGTCCTATTAAGTCCTATGATACTATGACACAAAGAGTAAGACAACCGATAGGCGGTACTATAAAAGGACCCTAAGAGTTAGGAGTCCTATTGGAACTTTTATATGACAACTTTTTAAATGCGTCATATGTAGGGCGTCCTAAAATATCCTTTTTGTTGTAGTGATGTAAAATAAATAGTTTGAGACTAATCTCCGACAGCTCGCGGTACTCAACTTGCCATTTGTTTGAGGAAATTTGTACTTGCTAAAAATAGAACACATGGCATCAAATAAGACTATGTATTTAATTTGGTCTAAAGTTATTGAACAGATGTGAAGGAACTATGGAATAGTATATCAATATTCAATCCTATTCTTAAATATCAACTTGTGTATCATATTTCAATTTATTTCTTTTTTTTTGTATGTTTCTAGGTGGAACTAGTATCGGTCACATGCTTTGCAAGTTGATTCACATGGTTACTGAAAAAACTTTATTTATTATTTGGGAATTATATTTAACTTTATCAACTATATATTAATTTACAAGGCAATAGTTTTAATTTTTATTTATCTGCTCAAAGCGCATGCAAGCATATGTTCGAGTAAAATTGTTTAAAAATTAATTTTCGTGAGTTAAAAAAAAATAGACACTCATTAAGGACGACTAATGCATATTTCCATGATAACTCAAGATGAAAATTTCACACATTTTTTGGCCTAATCTTATTTACACTTAATCACCTTAAAAATTCATAAGTATAAATATCGTTCAAACAAACAACATTTTCATTTATATATTAAAAAAATATAAAAGCCAAAAAAGATCTATTTTGAAACTGACTTATCATTGATTATACTATTTGAACAATTAATGAAACAAAGTTTTTAGATTGACCCGATATGTCCTTAGCCCAGTACTTTCATTTTAATTTGAAATATATAAATTACACCACAACAACATTTAGGGGTGAGCAATTTTTTTTTTTTTTGATGAAATTAGGTCAGTCCCTTTTTAAAAGTTTTCAAGCCATTTTTTGGGAGAAAAGACTATGATACCCTTAATCAAATCCAATTTAAGCATCAGGAATTTAATTTGTGCATCAGAAACCCAATTTATGCATCAGGAAACTAATTTATGCATCGCAAATCTAATTTATGTATCGCTATTCAAATTAATGTATTGCGATGAACAAATTAATGCACCACAATGCGCTGGGTAAGTGATCCTTAACGCACCTCTGGCTCATTAATAACTTAATCGTCTTTTTCACTTCAAAAAGTGTTTTTTTTTACGATTAAAACACATAAAATACTTATGAAAGAAGATCAGCCCACAATTTTCCACACAAAAAAAAAAGACCAGACCAAAAAAAATTCACGACACCAATTTACTGATTTGGTTCAAGTTCTAAACTTTAGTAAAATCATATAATTGAGCCTAAAACAAGCTTGGTATATACTTTGAACGACTCAGAATGGTCTGACCAACACAATACATCAATTTTTGCAACGCAGTGTGAAATTAAAAGGAATTATTATAGGCTGAACCATTTTCATTAATATTTAACCTCTTAAATGCCTCATTTTTTAAGTCACATATGTCCATTTTTTAAAATTCTTCCTTAAATGCCCCCGTCCGTTGAATACATTGTCTCTTCTCATTGCAAAGCATGAACTCGTCTCTCTCTTTCTCATTCTCCCCATTTCAACCATATTCTTAATTTATTCTGTTGAAGATGAGTAATTTTTGTTGATTGATTAGAACCCTAGAATTGCACATGATAGAGAAATTATGATCGAAATTCGTAGGGATGGAGAGGTCGGGTGGTTTCATCTTGGATTCAATTAATCCATCACCCTAACTTCCCACTCTCTTTCCCTAACTTCCCACTCTCTTTCCTTTTCATCTATCGATCTTCAGTTTGTTTGAATTGCGATGCACTAGCCTTCGATTTATTGTGCCTAATGCGTATGCGTTGTCCTTTCATTAATGACATACTTGTATTTTCGCTCAAAAATACCTTTTTGCGGTTTAAAAGATAGAGGATACTGTTGAAAAGTATTGGAAGGGATGGGCCAAAATTTCTCACAAATTGAAGTAAGCAATAAAATTAATGCATCGTGGTGCAAAAATTGATGCAATTTAAATTGATGTATCACATTGCAAAAATTGTTGCTATATACTCATAAATTAAAATACTGTTATTTTTTGAACTAAAGAGTTATAGAAGTTATCCATCAAAATAATTTAATCAACAAATCACTAAAAACCTTATTCATTTTCTCATTAGGCATGGAATTATTGCTTTCACCATTCATATGAAATATGCATTTTCCGAAAATTGATGCATTATATAACTTCATTATAATATATATTAGTATTGAAAACTCACTAAATAAACTGGTTGTGTAATTTTATATAGGACAAACTACACAATTGGTCCATGTACTTTTAGGGTTCTTGGCTATTCGTCCCTACATCTCGCAAATGGTCCCTAAACTGAAAACTTTTACACCATTGGTCATTCCGTCAACTTTTGGTCGTTATGTACGATCACGTGACACGCACGTGTATTTTTGGAAGGGTAAAATATTCATTGTCTCTTAAAGTATAGGAACCAATATTAAATTAAAATATACAAAAACAACATAATGCACCATTGAAATCAGATGCAAGAGTCTACTGCGTACCTGTAATGTTTCCCTTCTTCCCCAACCCAACGTATCCCCTCATATCCAGTACGCCATTTTAATCGCCTCCTTTTCTTTTTCTTCGAATCTCCCCCGCTCGCTCTCGATCTCTCTCTCTCTTGCACCCATTTTCTCTCATTTTTTCTTCCTTCCAGGTTGTGCACTACTCCAGCCTCCAGTTCTCCACCAGGCCACCACCGTACTACCTCTCTCTTCATGGAAAATCAAGCACATGCACAACCATTTCCAATCCTGCAGCAGCAAGCTGCTCGACCGTGGTCTTAGGCTGATCTCACACTTCGATCAACCCCTTTGTACTTCGATCCAATCAATCGATCAACCAAGAGGCTAATGTAGGATCTGGGTTTGTTAATGAATGATCTCGATTTGTTAATGAATGATCTGAGTTTGTTAATTTAGATATGGGTTTATTAATTTAGATCATTTACAACAAAGTTTGGTTTCTTCTTCATTTCACTTGAGAAATAGTAGGGTTTGATTGAAGAGAGAGAAAATCCATGGCGGAAGAGCGAAGAGGGGGATGATTCGGAGACGGAGCAATTGGGTTTTTTGCAGAGGATGCACCGATGCGGGGGCGGAGCTATTGGGTTTGTTAATAGAGAGAGACATTTCTTATCTATCCTCGCCTTCTGTATCGCCTGCCGTACATCCAGCCCACTCTGCCCAATGCAGTCGACTCCTATTAATGGTGCATTATTTTTGGTGCATTATCAATGGTGGATTTCAATGGTGCATTCTGGTTGGAAAGGTATTTGCGAGAGTGGGTTGGATTTTTCTGCAACATTAATCTTGCAGTTGGTCCCTGGTAAACGAAGAAATGTCTTGCGAGGTAGTACGCCAGTCCATCATTTGAAGAGATCGGAGATAGAGAAGAAATGATCTGTAGTCACCACGTAAGCTATCTTTGAAGAGATCGGAGAGTCTCTTTTTTTGTGTGTTTGGAGATGGCTCTGGTAATGAAACAAGGGTGCTCTGCTCCACTAAAAGGGGTACATTAACTCTTGGGGTTCCTGCGGAGAAGTTATGATGGACTGGCGTACTACCACGTGACGGGGTAAAATCTGAAGATGCAGCAACAGAGAAATGATTATGTTAAACAAGATTAAATCGTATTAGAAAGGTATTTGTTAATAGAGAGAGACATTTCTACCCCAACATTAACACAATTGGTCCCTTTTAAAAACGAATGACTATTTTAACCAGGTCAAAATGCACGTGAGACACACATGTATCAACTTAACGCCAAAAAAAATAACGGAACTAAACAGAAGGACCAACTTTGTTGAAATTGATTGGTACGAGGACTACTGGTAAACGAATTTTTGTACAGGGACGAAAAACAAAAAAATCAGAAACTATAGGGACCAATTGTGTAGTTTGCCCTTTTATATATAATGTTTTTATAGATAAATAATAAATCAAAGAAAATAACACAACCTTTGAGAGAGAGAGAGAGAGATAGATATAACATGTAGGTGATGACATCTCTCTCACAGTTTCACTCACTTGCGCCAAGGTTGTTGTGTTATTTCGAAAATGAACTTTAGCAGTTGAAAAAATAAATGAGGAATTGTAGTGCAAAAATGTTTAAGAAAAGGGACCGACCATCAATTTCTCAAAAAAAAGGGGGGGGGGGGAACTAAAGAGATTGAAAATCTTGCAAAGTGGGCCAGTCTGCAATTTATCCAAAGATATATAGGAGTCTGTTCGTATGATATATCTCTGTTTCTCTGTCGTTTTTTGATCTGAGCATCATCCGGGTCCCTGTTGTTTCTACATGCCAAATTTCTTTTTATGGATGCCCAAGGTATACCTCGGATTCAAAATTCTTAGTTTTTATTTGTTGTTAGTAATTCCTTTTCGATGCCAGGCTCATCTGTTATCCCTCTTATAAGGGCAATACTGGTTGTCCCATCAAATTTGTAATTTTATTTCTATTAATAAAATCTAGCAGAGTACCACCCCTATTTCCTTAAAAAAATTTTACAAAAGTAAGTTTGAATTTTTGTTTCCACTGTCGGATGACCATATTGTTTTAATTAATTACCGAGAGGTTTTCATTTTCAATTTGTTATTTTGAAAGTTTGAGTTTCCTTTGTTGAACATATTCATAAACACTTTGGGTTGGAGTACCCGTATGTCACCATATCCAGAAAAAATTTAGACTCTTTTTGAAACATGATTAAAATATATATTGATTAATTTAAATATTGACACCCTCCAATACTGACATCTTTCCCTACTCGCGTCGTGTCATGGGCACGATATTTGTATGAGATCAGTTTAAACAAAATCCAGTAATATTTTGGTCAATAGTTAACTTTTTAGAAAGACTTAATCCTGGCCAATAATTATATTTTATAAAAATGAATCCTGACCAGTAGTTAACTTTTCAGATAAATTGAGTTTAATTATAATATAAATAGATAGATAGATGGATTTACTTCTTTTTCTTTATTCTTCCACATTTTCAATTTTTCGTGAATTATTGTGCTGGTGCATGTTAGGCTAGCCACCCCAGGATTCAACCTGGTTATAAAAAAAAAAAAAAATCTCTGGTGATAATTTGTTAGGTAAAATATACCGACGAATCTAAGACATTCTGATTTAATCTTATTTTAGTCATGTTCACATTCAAAGTCATGTCAGCATATTAATAAGATCAATCTGACGGCTTCTAATGAGTATTTAATTATTTATTAGTCCACATTCTATACATACTAGTTACTCCTTCCGTCTTTAAATAATCGTCCTAATAGATCTGATGTACAGTTTAAGAAAAAATAATTGATTTAATTATTTATATTGGTTTAATATGTAGTTTTCTTTAAAATTCATGTGTATGTGGCCCATAATTAAAGTAAAGTGAAAAAGTAAGAGTAAAGTGGTAAAAATGATGTTCTAAAAAGGTAAGTTTCAAACTGGACAACTATTTTGGGACGGACAAAAAAAGAAAAGAGGACGATAATTTAGGGACGGAGGGATTATTTAGTTTGTGTTCCGGGTACAATGTATGATATGTTTTTTTGGTAATAATAATATAACTTTTGAATATTGTAATTGGATTGTTAAACTCTTCGATGTTTATAAAAAAAATTTCTATTAATACTTATATTAAACGTTTTGTTTACCTAAAATACTTTTAAAATTAACATAAGTTTCTAACTAACGTGAGATACGTATTATGTATTGATAATAATAATAAAAATATTTGATCTAATGACTTTTAAAATTGACATCTAACTTGTTAATAATAGTAGAAGTCTTTTTGTTAAAAACTTTTAAAATTATTATTCATTTTTAAACAATGTGAGATACTTATTTTCTATTTCTATTGGTAATGAAAGTTAAAGTCTTTTATCTAATGACTTTTAAAACCAACATCATTTTCTAACCATGTGGTATACATACTTTCTATTAGTAATAGTAGTAGTATTTTATTTAAAGACTTTTTAACCAACATATATTTCTAAACAATGTAAGATACATCTTTTCTATTGGTAATAATATAAAAATGTATTTATCTAATGACTTATATAACAAATACTCATTTTTAAATAATGTGAGATACATCTCTTTGTAACAAATATGAGATACATCATCTAAAATATTTTTAAACCAATATCATTTTTCTAACAAATGTGAAATACTTCTCTTCTATTGGTAATAATGGTAGACTTTTAAAACCAGCATCACTATCTAACCAATGTGAGATACATCTCCTCATTTGGTAATAAGAGTAGAAGTCTTTTATCTAAAAAAATCTATAACCAACATTTCTTTCTAAATAATGTGAGATACATCTCCCTCTTATATTGATGATAAAAGTAGAAGTCTCTTATCTAAATACTTTTAAAACCAACATCATTTTTTAACCAATGTAAGAAGTAAGATATCTCTTATATTAATAATAATAGTAAAAGTCTTTTATCTAAAATTAAAATCAATATCACTTTCTAACAAATGTAAGATATATATCTTCTATTGGTAATAATGATAGAAGTCTTATATCTAAAGATTGAAAACCAACATTACCTTCTAACCAATGTATAATACATCTCTTCTATTAGCTCAACTTACAATGAGCATCATTCAAGTGCACATCAAAAAGGATATCAAGGAGATGAACCAATAGATGCAAGGGTTGCAACAACAGATTGAAGTTCTACTACCCTCTCTTCAGGACTCCATTTCTGTTGCAGTTCAAGCTGCATTTGCTGCAGATGAATCTTCTGCACTTAAAGCATTCAAGGAGGAGGAACAAAAACAAAGAGCAGATCAAAAAGCAGAAGCCCTAGCTCTCACAGTAGAGGAAGACAAACAGAAAGCAAGAGCTGAAAAGGTAGAAGCTAAAGCTACATCTTACAAGCAGAAGACCTCAGACCTAAAAAGAAAACTAGCCAGGGTTGCTACTCAAGTTGCTGTTGATGAAGCTACGAATGAGCAAACTTGAAGTTTTTAGAAAAACACTAAAAATTTCCTTTATCCCTTAAACTTATTACATTGAAGTTTTGAAATTTAAATATTTTATCCAATGTGATTAGTTTATTATTGTTGTTTTCTAACACCTGCTGTAGGATCAATTTTTCTTCTAAAGTTTATAACTTAGAACTGCTTAAACTATTTATGTTATCTGCTTATTACTAATCTTTGTGCATGTTCTTTACATCTCTTCTGTTTGTTTGCACTTAAATTAGTTGTTACACTTGAGGTGTTTTCTTTTGATAGAGGCATGCCTATAGTTATAAAACTAAAACATTTTCTGACATGCTATTATCTATCTTCAAGAGTTCATAGCCCTCACTTTTAAGTAATGATGACCAGATGCAAATAGGAGGAGATTGTTGTTTCTCATTGTATCTTGATTTGCATTTGTTCATACATTACATTAGGTTCTATGCTTAGTGGCTAATTGGGTTAACGTGTATATAACTTTGCCTTAGAATAGTTTTTAGACTTCACGTGTTCGAAGACTTCATCTGAAGGCTTCACCGGAAGACTTCAAGTAGCCTTCAGCGGCAGACCTTGTCTGCATAAGGAAAAGCATGACGTGTCCAGCTCTTAATTAATCAAGCTTTGGTGGATTAATTAATTCAGCTCATATAAAGTTTGAATTTGAATTGAATCCATCATCAATCAATGCCTGACATCTCAGACACGTCCCTCCAACTTTTCCAAAAAAGCATGAAGACTTTCGCCTCCTGAAAAGTGACAGAGCAGGTGAATAGACTGGCGCATACAGACTGTACCAACTATTGCAGGTCTGCAACTCTGATTGCTCACCTGCTAGTTGCTGCAACAACTCTTCACCATTCCCTGCTCATTATTAGTTGAAGAAGAAGTCCTTAAACAGCTCCAGACATTTAATGCATTCAACCAAATAGAGTTGTTACTCACTTCGTCTTCTCCAACGATCTCAAGAATGCCCAAGCTATAAATAATGCCATTAAAGACTGAAGAAACAATGCTCTGAATCTCTCCAACAACATCAAGTCTTATACATTCAGTGCATTCAAAGAGATCATTAACTGATCAAAGAAGTCCTCAACAACAACAAGAAGATATGCATCAACTATTAATCATTTGCTTCTTATTGTTGTAACCCTTTACTATTCTTCTGCACATTTGAATTTCCGTTTTCCCAGTATTCAAATTCCCCAAACCCAAACACAAGTCAAATATTTTGTACACGATCAATTGGACATTTCTGTAATAGAACTAGTGGAATAAATAGTGCACATTTAAATCCAAGGTTGACTGCCTTGGTGGTGGACGCATCACTCATTATAGTGCGAACCATCTCAAAATACTTGTGTTATTCTCTCTCTCTTGATTACTGCTTTAAATTGTCATTCTTTCCTTTAACTTATTCCTTCGGCAGCAGACTTAAGTATTCAGTTAAGTCTACCGGTAGTGTTTCACCGACAGACTTGAACTGTCTTCCTTAACAAGACTTTCGCTACTTTAATCTTCTTAATAGATTGCGAGTGCTTGTTCTAGGATCTACTTAAAAAGTTTTTAGTGTTAAATAAGTTATTCAACCCCCCCCCAGCTTATTATTGTGCCCTTTTGGACTAACAATTGGTATCAGAGTTCAACTCTTCGAAAACCTGTTTTTCCAAGATTAAACTCTCGAGTGACACGATCCAATGGCACAAACACACTACATGCTACCCACGTCAAATGAGAACCACATCCCAATATTGGACGAAGGCCATTTCGATGTTTGGAAGGATAAGATAATGCGCTTTATGAACTCTATTGACAACATGTTATGGAAGTGCGTACTCACAGGACAACATGTACTAATGAAGGTAAATCTTCTAGCAAGCATTGCTGGTAATCCTGCTGAAGTACCAAAAGAAGAATCAGAATGGACCGAGGATGAAAGAAAGCTAGTGGAGCTGGACAATAAAGCCATCAACATCATAACAAGCTCACTAGACACTAATACTTACCAACAAGTGATCCGGTATACCACTGCAAAAGAAATGTGGGAAGCTCTTGTCGAATACTTGGAAGGAGACCAAGATACATGAGACAACATGAAGTACACCTACATCCAACAATTCGATTCTTTCAAGAAGGATCCCAAGGAGACCTTGAGACAAGCATACGATCGCTTCAGCAAGGTAATAAATAGCTGCTTTTCTCTAGGTAAAATGTATGACAAAAAGGAAATGAACATGAGATTTCTAGGCTCTCTAGGTAGTCTATGGCACGTTAAGACTACCGCCATGAAGGAATCTAAGAACTTGAATGAAATGACTCTTCGTAGTCTCTATACAAGTTTACAGGTTTACGAGCTCGAAGTTAATCAAGCTCTAGAGCAAGACAAGCAGTTCAAAACATTGTCCTTGCCAGCCATGGTACAAGAAGAATCTCCATTTGAAAACAAACCTTCTACTTCCTCTAGTGAAAACGATTTTCTTTCAGATGAAAAATTTGCAATGTTTGTTAAACGTTTTAAAAAATTTGTAAAATATGGAAGGAATGACACACACCAGCAGCCTTTTAGAAAATCTGCTGATAGCCCATCTAACAATGAGGTTGTGTGTTACAACTGTAGAAAACCTGGCTAGTTTGCTTCTAAATGTCCGAAGCCAAAATATGAAGCATACAGAAAACCTCCCTATAAAAAATTTCAAAAAGGTACGCTGGCAGAAGACATTGAAGAGAGACATGTTGCTACATGGTTTGAGACAGATTCAGAAGAGGATGAGGACGATTGTGAGCAAGCTAACATATTCTTAATAGCTCATGAATCAAGTCCCACCTATGACTCTTAACATGAAGTCGAGATCTCACCTAGTCTCTTTGTAAAAGATGAGATCAACTGTGAAAACTTCAGTAAGGAAGAACTGCTCAAGGATAATCAAGAAATGCTTGAGGAGTTCAACTCTTTAAGAGTAGCCTATGTAAAACTCGCTAAGAACTTTGAAAAGGTTGCTGCTAAGAAATCTCTGCTGGCAGTTGAGATTCAAACTCTCAATAGCTATCAACAGGAGAGTATCAAGATAAAAGGAGAAAACAAATTTCTTTGTGATAAAGTTGATCACCTAACTGAGCACATTTAAGGGCTGGACCTTGAGAAAATTGCCTTGCAAAAGACAATTGACTCATGGAACAGCTCCAAGGAAACCTTCGAAGGAATCCTCTCTAACCAAAAGCCAAGTGGAGATAAATCAGGCTTAGGCTATAATGATGAGCCCAGCATTGCATGCTCTTCTGTCACTAAGAAAGGTGAATCCTCCGAGACTGCTGATGATACTTCCTTCACCAAACAGATATTCGGGAACAAAGGTAAACATGGACTTGGCTATACAAGTGTACCTTATGTTTACCCCAAAGCTTACAAAGGAAAAGCCAAAGAGAATGTCTCTAATGAGAAGCTTGAGAAAGGAACGGTAGAGAAATCAAAGTCTACCAACAACAGCTCTGCTAAAGCAAAGTCTGCTGGCGGTAGACCTATGAAATCTCTGCTGGTACCTGTCAAGTTTGTCTATGAAATGGCTAAGGCACCCAAGTTAATTGACAATAAACTTAAACGAATTCTACTGAATCCTCCTAAAACAGTTAACAACAGACCAGCCAAGGCTAAGTCTGCTGGTAACAAATCAAGGAAGGTTCAACAGAAACCAATGAAGTCTACTGTCAACAAGCTAGCTGAACCCAAGACTACTGTTGGGAATAAGGAAAGTCACAAGCACTCTACAGCTAAAGCTATTCACAGTCTTCCATGGAATTTTCATCTTTGTCATTCTTGCAATTATCTAGGCCATCTGGCCCCAGAATGCCTGCTAAGATTCACACCAAAATCTGAGAGACCTAGTTCTCTCAAGGTTAGGCAGGTATGGGTCCCAAAAGGTTGCTAATCCTCAGGACCCAAAAGAAAATAAAGGGACCTTGTTCCTTTGACTTTTCAGTGCGCTTCATGGCTATAGATTCAGAAGATAAGGACATCTGGTACCTCGATAGTGGTTGTTCAAGGCACATGACAGGAAACAGGAGTCTACTCTCAGATATAGCTAAATCTAAAGGTCCTACAGTGATTTTCGGTGACAATGCAAGAGGAAAGACAATTGGGTATTGTGGGTTCCCGGGAATGCAGTGCTCCCGCGCCCCGCGCGCCCTTGGATAGGGGTGCGCGTCCGTGAGGATGCGGTGACATCCACTGCTCCCGTTCCACCCTCCCTTGTCTAGGGGAGGACGAAATCAAAAGTGCGGGATGAGTCTTTGTCGAATAGCGGCGTTGGAATGCGCCTCGGTTGCCTTTAGTGGATTTTTGATCCAATATGGGAGCTTTGGATTTTCTATGTCAAGTTATCCCTTTTTAGGGGGATACCGGGATATAGGAAAACATCACCTTTCCATTCCCATCCTCCCTTGTTTAGGGGAGAACGTGAAAGTGCAAAGAAAGATGTTGCAGCGCCCCCACTATGGATTTTATGAAAATAGCCTTATGGCCTATTTCGGATCACTATGAGTGCTTTGGGTTTTCTACGTCAAGTTATCCCTTGTTTAGGGGATACCAAGACATAGGAATACATCACCTTTCCATTCCCATTCTCCCTTTTTTAGGGGAGAACGTGAAAGTGCAAAGAAAGATGTTGCGAGGCCCCACTGGATCCAAAATGTTTTTAGAGTCGTCATCTTTATTTTAAGGCAAAAATAAAGCAAAACCAGAAAAAGAAAACCAGAGATGAAGAAAAACGGGTTCGGAGGCTAAGTTACGAGTTGGGAAGGTGCTAGGTACCCAACTCGCCCTTTCGGTCTCAAAACGGTTTTTGGCTAAAGTATGTTTTTTGTTATATTAATTAAACAGATAAATAAAGCATTAACTGCCTACAAATACATCCGTTACATCTATATTATTTACATACTTGCAACAGTCTCTTTTACAAATAATTACAAATATACTTGAAAATATTTGGCCATAGTAACGGCTACATTCAGTATTATTTCCTAACAAAATCCGGGTAGCATAACTGCTTATATATTTACATTGAACCGGACTGGAAATAATACTTTTACAAATAAAGACTTTAATGAATAAATGAAGTAAATAATTACAAATCTATCTAAAAACATTTTGCCATAATAACGGCTACACTTAGTACTATTTCCTAATTAAATCCGGGCAGCACAACTGCTTACATGACTACATTGGGCCGGATTGGAAATAATACTATTACATACAAATGATAGACTTTTTAAAAGTAAAAACTTACAGACGGCCTAGGGTGTGCTCGCTCTGTCCCTCGGGGAGAGAGAGTCTTTTTTGTTGTTGTTGAAGTTGTGTGTTGTGTGTTGTGTGTTGTGTGAATTTGGGCAGCGTGACTGCTCTGAAAGTTACTTTTCGGCCTCGGGATCGGGCGAGTGCTGCTTGTGTTTGGTTGTTTGTTGGCTTGAGGTTGGTGAAATCGAGCGGAGTAACGGCTTATTTCTCGGCGATTGGCCTTTTAAATCGGGCGAGAGCAACCGCTCTTTCCATGACTTTTGGACCGGGAAATAGGGTGGATACCTAGGCCGGGGGCTAAGGTACACTTCTATCGCTTGGTTTTGTGTTTGGAGGAAGTTTGGCGGGGTTTGAGGCTTTGAGGTGATCTCTCACTATCTCACACGCTTCTAATTCTCCAACAGGTAACGAGAACGCGGAGAAGCTTTACGCAAATTTTCTGTGTCGAATGAGGAGCCGGGTGCTGCTATTTATAGGGGAAGGCTGGGACATCGGTGGAATAAAAATTTCTTCATTGCGCATCAACCGGTTGCACCGCGCGCTGAATGAGTTGTGAAATGCGGCAACTATTTGGATGAACAGTGGCTGAAGAGGAGAATTGGGCGCCACCCTATAGGGATTTGGGCGCCATGCCCAAATTTGTGGGGAGCCACGCCCAAAACTCAAACCTTGGTCATTTTGAGCACTTAGGTCCCTCGCACTTGCGCATCCTCGCTTCTTTTGCATTTTTGACCTCAGAACTTGACATTTGTTAATGTTTTAACAGTTCTTGATATTTTATGTCATGTCACATACCAGCGCACGAAATTGGGGTGTCTGAGAGGCCCTCAACGATGAAGTCTACGGTAACCCGCAGCCTTACTAAGTAGACTAACATCGTTGATAAGAATAGATTCTCCAATTTCGCTCATTTTCGTAACGAGGGAGAAATATGCAAAGCAGCTTATAATGCAAAGAATTTATCAAACCTCCATATCCTAGACATTTTTAGTCAGTTATAGTAGGTTATCGCAGTTTTTAAGCAGATATGCAAATTGAATGCTCTGATGGTCGGACCTACTAAAGTAGGTTGCCTACGTATCCCTTAATAAAAGGAATCAGACCAAACGTAGTTCGGCCTAAGCCAAAACAAACAACCAATGAGGATGCTGTGCTCTTTTTTGGGTCAAACCCGTCCAAGAACACAAACGAAGAAAAGATTTTCATGTTTTTCGAAAAAACTGTATTCTTACGGCCCGAAACCATTGTCAAATACGGTATGAAGATTTTTGTGTTTTTCGAAAACCGTATTTCCCCCGGAAAATACCTGTCGTTGAAATACGTTAAGAGGCATTTTCAAAATCATGTCTGGCTGGCCATATCTCCGATTTCCAAACATAATACGAAAACTTCAAATTTTCGAAAACTGTATCCGACCGATAAACTGTCATCGAATACGACAAAAGGGAATTTTCTTCAAACTTTCGAAAACTGTATCCAACCGATCAAAATCCGTCGTTGGATACGACAAAGAGATTTTTCTTTTTCTTCTTCCTCTCTTTTTTTTTTGTTTTTTGAATATTCCACTTTTTTTTTTTTGAAACAAAACCTTTTGAAAAAGATTTTTCTTTTATTTTTGAAAGCAGAATAAGATATCTTATCTTTCTTACCTTTCTTACATGTTCAGGCTTTTGACTGCTGCTGTTGACTCAGTTGATTTGGGCTATTTCTGCTGTTCTGATTTTCCATGCTTGGGATTTCTCTTCTTTTTTTTTTCTTTTCTTTTTCTTGCATTTTTTTTCTTTTTCTTTTTTGACTTTATTATTATCTGATTCTCTTCTTTTTTTTTTCTCTTTCTTTCTTTTTCTTTTTTTTTTTCTTTCCTTTTCTTTTTGCGATTGTTATTTTTTTCAAAAGAGGATGAGCTTACCTTTCACGAATTTTCTCGACTTTTACGCTTGTCGGGCGGTGATCGGAGATATGAGCTTTCCTTGCTTTTTGGGTGAAAGGCCGTTGAATGTGGTTAACAAAATTGCTTTTGTCAACTTTCTGTTAAGTCTTAGGGACCACTTTGCAGCTTTGAAATTCTGAGGACTTGAGTGTTGATGCTGAGTTGCTTGGAGGGGGAAAAGTGAAAATTTCACTTTTTCCTCCCTTTTCTTCTTCACTTACGGGAGAAAGGAAAGAAATTCATTTCCTTCTTCTTGCTTCTGCCAGCCTCCATTGCCGACGAGGTAAGTTTCATTCATTTTATTTTTTCATTTTCTTTCATTTTTTCTCCTTTTCTCAATTTTCTTCCACCAAAAAATTTGTTTTTATGCGCAGATGGCTTCTTCCTCTAGATCTCGAAAAGGAAAAGCACCGATGAACCCAGAATCTGGCGAAGAGAAGAAAGAACTTCCTCCCTTGGTCCGGAACCATGTCGGCTATTATTATTCAGAGCACAATTGGGGCAATCTGGTGCGAGACTGGTACAAGCATATCTCGAATCTTCCTGATCCCAATGTGAATATAACTTTCTTCCACCCATTTGGTTAATTTTTCAGATCTGCTCATTTTCTGTACTGTTTTGGACTTTTGGAGTATATATATGATGCTTATGATATTTATGCATGTAATTTATGAGCTAAAATGATGCAATTTTGGTAATAATGCATGGGATTTGGACAATTTATTTTTGCGATGCCCAAATTGAACTAGTAGTTACTATTTGACTCTACTATGCATGATCTATAATGTTAATGCAATTAAGGCTATATGATGCATGTTTTAGATCTAAAAATATTTTTACATGGCATATATTCACAATATGGAATTTTCGGAATGAAATGCGAATTTTTCCGGACACATTTTTCGGATACAATTTCGGATATATGCAAGACAAAACAGATATATTTTGTGTACCAGAATTTTATTTTTATGCATGCTAATGCTGTAGGGATATAGGAAATGACAAGTAGATTTTCTTTTTCCATGGCAGGTGGCATTTTTAATTTCTTTTCCGCGCATTCCTAATACAGCTTATTGACCAATGAATGCAAATAATGGATGCATGTATTACTTTATTTAATGCCAATGAGGCGCTGAATGTACATGAGATGCTTTTCTGATGTGAATGCATGGTAATTTATTTATTTATTTTTAACATGAATGTGAAAATAAAAAATGTGACATATATATATATATCTATATATATATTTATGTGCAGAAAACAATTTTAATGTACAAATGTTGTTTTTTTTTTTTTTTATAAATGTGAGGATAAAAAAATGTGACATGTATATTTATGTGCAAAGTATATTTGTATATTATTATTATGATAGTTAAAATGATAACATGTATTTTTATGTGCAAAAATAATTTTTAATGTACAATATATATATATATATATATATATATATATATATATATATATATATATATATATATATATATATATATATATATATATTTATTTATTTATTTTTTTTTTTTTTTTTGAGAAATCTAATATATTAAATATGTAAGGAGAAAGGGTTTGTGAGAGACTTACCTTTATTTTTCCTCCCTTTTTTTTTTTTTTTTTCAGGAACGCAATGTTTTGGACAAAGCCCGAGCCACTTGTGCCAGAGTGTCTGATATATTCCATTCAATGCCTTTGCCAGCCCAAGTTTTGGTAGATGAGACGGGCTTGGGAGATTTCATGTGGGCCTTTACTCTCTTCCGCAGTTATAGAGTTATCTTCGACGTGCTGCGGAATTTCTGGTGGGATACCACCCACACTTTCCACCTCAGCTGGGGAGAGATCACTATGACTCCCTGCGACTTTGCTGCTATTACTGGTATTTCCACCAGCATTGGGCAGAATTTGGCACCTGATTATACCCTTCGTGCCCGCCATGACGAGGTGGAGGACCTTTTGGGGTTTGTGCCTGAGTATAAAACAGCAGACGAGGTGACCATTCCCAGTGTGAAGAATTGACTTCTAGAGAATGCCGGGCAGGTTGATCCTGAGGATAGCGTTGCTGTGACGCGTGTCGCCCAGACATTTTTATTCTTTTTCCTTGGGACTTCTCTTTTTGCTAATGCCTCCACTACCCTGAGGGTCTCTCTGCTGGGCTGCCTTTGAGACCTGAGCCATGTGATTGACTATGACTGGGGGCAGGCAGGCTTAGTTGAGCTTTACTTCTGTATGGATAGGCTGAGTCGGAATGACTCAAAGGTTATGACCGGTTTGGCCCCTGCCTGGGAGGTATATTTTCTTTCCCCCTTTTTTTTTTCTTTTGTCAGCATACATATATATATTTTTCACATATTTTTTCTTTTTGCTGACTTTTACCTCTCTGTTTTTTTTTTCAGGTGTGGGCTTACTCTGTGTTTGACTTTGTACCGGGCCCACTGCGCAGGGATGTTCTTGGACCACCTTACTTGGTCAAATTTGTGAACGAGAATAGGAAAGAAATGGACACCAGAGGCCATTATATTGGGTCGCTGCGACGGGGCAGTGGCGAACTCGACTTCAGGCTCGGTGAACTTGTTTCCTTGGCGGAATCTGGTAGGGCCGATCGAGGTTACCTTGCTATTGAGTCGTTGCCGAATTTTGATGGTGTCGATCATGTGTGACTCTTTGTACATGGGTGAGCGGGTCAACCGTCAGCATGTCCCGTTTTCGGTATCCCCGGTGGCACCTCCTGCGCCTCCTCCTAATGTGATTGAGCCAGACTTTATACCTAACCGGCAACGCTACTTGTCTAAATATGAGATGCCTGCCAGTGATTTCCCAGTCATAGCCTATGAAGACTTTTTGAGGACAATGCTCCATCCCCCTCCTCCTCCTCCTGTGATTGGGAGGCGTGCATCTGTTGATGGTGCTTGGGCTGGGTCTTCTCATTCGATTCTGGATGCACGACTTGAGTTTTCCATGCCCGATGATGCCTTTTCGACTCTTCAGTATCGGCGAGATGATAGGCTCATAAGAGAGGTTCTTCCTGATGCTGAGATCCCTGACGAGTATCGTGTTCCTGATCAGGCCCGCACGGTATATTTATCACTCTTTTTTTTTATTGACTGATGCCTCTCTCTTTTTTTTATGTCCGCCCTTTTTTTTTTATTTGACTGATGCTCTCTTCTTTTTATGTTTGCCTTTTCAGGTCAAAGTGTCCACATACAAGAGACTGCTGCGGGGCTTCGTCAGCATCAACAAACTCTATCAGCGTCTAATGGATGACTTTTCTTACCGGGGCAATGATGCTATGCAGCAGACCAGGCGTCGCAGTGATGATGATGATGATGATGCAGACGTAGGGTCGAGTCGCGCTTAGAGCAGGGGACGGATACGCAGACCCGATGGCACGGTGGGCCCCCGAGTCAGGGGAGGTGGTTTTAGCAGAGGCAGAGCATCTTTTGGCTACTAGCTTCTTTTTCCTGCACATGTCAGCTTTTTCTTCTTTTTTTTTTTTTGTTCTTTTTATTTGTAATTAGTATCTGTACAAACATGAATGATAAAATGCAATATAATTTTAAATGACATGATAAAATAAAATGCACACTCAAAATACATGCAGAATATAAAGCTATGTCGACTCCTAAGGGTAATGGCACGCTGTATTTTAGAAATGGACTTGAAAAGAATACACCTTCAGTTTTAAGGGGGCTTTTCTGGCGATTTGCGGGTAGAGGAAGAGGCAGCCGCCTCCTCCTGTGCGAGAGAGCATAATTGCAACCATCTACTCTCGTATAGGCTTCGCTTTTGATAGATTGCCAGAGCTCCGTGATCAGCCGAAAGATCAATTGGTGATTTGGATAGAAACCAGAATATCAGAGGCAGTAAAGGAGAAAATTGGGTGTGGCTTATAAGAAATTTGGGCGCCATGCCCAAATTCCATGAGGGTGGCGCCCAAAATGGTTTTCCTGGGAGATTTTCCTGGCCACTGTTCGTCCTGTTTGTCGATTTTTTTTATTTCTGCTATAAAAGGAGACTCGGCGATCTGAATTCTTCACATCTGATTTCTTTCATTCTGCCTCGTCTTTCCATAGCTTCTCCTTCTCAGTTGCTCTTTCTTTTGACAGAGAAAGTTTCTTGTTTCTGCTCTAATGGCTGCCCATTACCATACACCTCTGGAATTAGAAATTTATGAAAATGCCCTTGACCTATGGATTCTCGCCCTCCGAGCCGACGAACGTGACTGGCGATCACATTTTTGGCTTCAGGTGCCTTCTTTCCTGGAGAAATGTCGTGATCAATTGGGACATGTTGAGAGGAGCATCCAGGTTCTGGTCTCGTCAAGATCATCTTTTTAACTTTGGGATGAACGAGATGTGCCCAGCTTTCGAGGAGTTTTGTGCAATTCTGGGAGTTGCTGCCACTCGTAATATTGCCGTGCCCTCGCCTCGGAGGCGTCCTTACATGGCGATTAGGGAGCTATTCCGCACTACTCGAGCTGCCACCCCGGGTTTCTATAACGGGGTCAACTTTGACTTGACCGTTCTTCCACGATCATTCACAGAGTTCATAGAGGACGACGTGGATTATTTGAGGCGCCGGCTGACGGCTCTCTTCTTGTTGTAGACACCCCAATTTCGTACCCCAGGTATGTGACATGACATAAAATATCAAGAACTGTTTAAACAACAAATGTCAAGTTACAGGGTCAAAAATACAAAAGGACAAAGCAGGATGCGCAAAAGGACAAATTGCAGGGACTAAAGTGTCAAAAAAGGAGCTAGTTTGAGGTTTAGGCATGGCTCCCAAAAGGTTTGGGCATGGCGCCCAAACCTCTATGGCATGGCGCCCAATTCCATTCTCCCAGCCACTGTTCACTAAAAACTTGCCGCATTTCACAACTCGTTCAGCGCAGTGTACCACCGATTGATGCGCAGAGAGAAAAATTTAATTACAGCGATGTCCCTATTTCCTCCTATAAATAGAGGCATCCGGCTCCTCATTTCAACAGACAATTAGATCTGCGTAAAAATTTCTCTCGTCCTCGTTATCTTTGAAGAAATAAATAGTGAGAGATCACCTCCAAAGCCTCGAAACCACTGCCAAACCTCCGCCAAACACAAATCAACAGGTAGAAGTGTACCTTAGCCCCCGGCTAGGTATCCACCCTTTTCCCGGTCCAAAAATCGTGGATAGAGCGGTTGCCTTGCCCAATTTAAAAGGCCAAATCAGCGAATGTCGTTACTTCCTCTGCGATTTCAAATTATTTCGATCAAACAAACAACGAGAAACAAACGATTACCCCCGCCCGATCCGAGGCGAAAAGTAACTTCGGAGCGATCCGCCGCCCAAATTCACACAACACACAACTTCAACGGACCCAACTGCACTGGAAAAAAGACTCTCTCTCCCCGAGAGGACGTAGCGAGCACACCCCTACGCTCTCGCTGTAAGTTTTATTTTTAAGTCTTTCATTTCCATGTAATAGTATTATTTCCAATCCGGCCCAATGTAGTCATATAAGCAGGTTGTCTTTGCCGGATTTAATTAGGAAATAGTACTAAATGTAGCCGTTATTATGGCAAAATGTTTTTCGATAAGTTTGTATTTATTTACTTCATTTATTCAATAAAGTCTTTATTTGTAAATGTATTATTTCCATCCGGTTCAATATCAATATATAGCAGCTTATGCCGCCTCGGATTTATGTTAGGAAATAATACTAAATGTAGTCTATATTATGGCCAAATATTTCCAAGTATATTTGTAATTGTTTGCAAAAGAGTCATTTCAAGTCCGTAAATAATATAGATGTAACGGATGTATTTGTAGGCGTTAATGCTTTATTTATCTGTTTAATAAATATAACAAAAAGCATACTTTAGCCAAAAGCGTTTTGAGACCGAAGAGCGCGAGTTGGGTGCCTAGCACCTTCCCAACTCGTAACTTAGCCTCCGAACCCGCTTTTCTTCATCTCCGTTTTCTTTTTGGTTTTGCTTTATTTTTGCCTTAAAATAAAGATGGCGACTCTAAAAACATTTTGGATCCAGGTGGGGCCTCGCAACATCTTTCTTTGCACTTTCACGTTCTCCCTAAACAAGGGAGAATGGGAATGGAAAGGTGATGTATTCCTATGTCCTGGTATCCCCTAAACAAGGGATAACTTGACGTAGAAAACCCAAAGAACTCATAGTGATCCGTAATAGGCCATAAGGCTATTTTCATAAAATCCATAGTGGGGGCGCTGCAACATCTTTCTTTGCACTTTCACGTTCTCTCCTAAACAAGGGAGGATGGGAATGGAAAGGTGATGTTTTCCTATATCCTGGTATCCCCTAAAAAAGGGATAACTTGACATAGAAAATCCAAAGCTTCCATATTGGATCAAAAATCCACTAAAGGCAACCGAGACGCATTCCAACGCTATTCGACAAAGACTCCTCCCGCACTTTGATTTCGTCCTCCCTACAAAGGGAGGCTGGAGCAGGGCGATGGATGTCACCACATCCGCACGGACGCGCACCCCTATCCAAGGGCGCGCGGGGCGCGGGAGCAAATTCCCGGGAACCCACACTTGTGCCTGGTGGGGAGATATCTATTGGTGGGCCATCAGGGATTTATCGACGTGCGAGTTGTAGACCTTGCTCTGCAGGCACGTGATCGCCGGGCGAATATCGTTCCAGTAATCTTGGCAGAGACTCTGGCTGGTTTGGATGCCTTTTTCGGTGGCGACGAACTTTTCCCTATCGGCAGTCCCATTCTGATTCACATGTGGCTGGAGGAGCATTTTCAGTGCGTGATGGCTCCTGCATCTTTTGGACCCGTATATGACCCAGGGCTTTATGGTTTTCGAGGCCGCTTTCCCCAAGTTAATTATTCTGACTATGATTGGTCCGAGGACTTCTTTCGGAGGGGCTCCATGGACATATCCTGGGTGATTAGCCACTAGGAGATCCGACGCTTTATTTTGCACTCTGCCGGCTATGCCCAAGTCGTCATGTTGGGCATCAGAAGAACTTCTTTTTATAGTGCTGACAGGATATTGCGCCAGTTTGGGCTGGAGCAGATCATTCCAGACACGACTCGCCCGGTATTTTTGGAGATGGAAAACAACAGGACTTTGACTGTTGACTTCCAGAGGATGTGGAATCTTGACTTTAATAGGCTTCAGGTGGCCTATTTGTTCTCTGATTATATATTTTTGTCCCTTGAATACTTGGCATGGATAATGGTGATTGCTGAGGGATCTCCCCGCGAGATTCGGTAGAGGCTGAGAAATTTGTTCGGCCGGCATGTAGCTACGGGCATTGATGCTCGCCTTATGGAGATAGGCGAAGAGATCGAGAGCTCGGGTTTGGTCATTCCTCAGGTTTTGTAGGAAGATTTCAGGCGAGTACATAACCTTGGCGCTCCGGTGGCTCCTGGACCAGATGAAGCAGGTCCCAGTAATTGGGAAACGGCGGCAGCTGCTCTCCCCCCTGAGGCTGAATGGGGCACTGGCTTCAGACATGCTGATTATGAGGTCCATCGACATGATAATGCAGGTTGGCAACAGAATCCTTGGGAGCAGGAGGAGGCTGTCTCTTCCCCTCAAAATGGATAGGGCACTGATATAAGGTCTGATAATGGCAATCAGCAGCATAATCCTTGGGAACCAGAAGCTGTTGCTCCTCCCCCTCAACCTGGATGGGGTACCGGCGTCAGAGATAACAGAGCCGGTGTAGACACCCCAATTTCGTACCCCTGGTATGTGACATGGCATAAAATATCAAGACCTGTTAAAACATTAACAAATGTCAAGTTACAGGGTCAAAAGTGCAAAAGGACAAAAGCAGGATGCGCAAAAGGACAAATTGCAGGGACTAAAGTGTCAAAAATGGGCCAACTTTCAAATTTGGGCACAGCTACTATCAAGTTTGGACATGGCGCCCAAACTCCTATAGGGTGGCGCCCAATTCCAATTCTCCAGCCACTGTTCATCAAAGATTTGCCGTAAAATGCAACTTATCCAACGCGCGATACAACCGGCTGATGCGCGGAGAAGAAAAAGAAATTCCACCGATGTCCCTAAAATCTCCTATAAATACTGAAGGCCGGCTCCTCATTTCAGCACTCCTTCTTCGCGAAAAGCTTCTCCGCGTTCTCGTTACGCTGGAGAATTAGAGAGTGGTGCGAGATAGTGAGAGATCACCTCCAAAGCCTCGAAACCCTGCCAAACCTCTGCCAAACACAAAACCAACCGGTAGAAGTGTACCTTAGCCCCCCAGCTAGGTATCCACCTTTTTTCTCGGTCCAAAAATCGTGGAAAGAGCAGTTGCTCTGCCCGATTTAAAAGGTCAAATCAGCCGAGTAAGCCGTTACTCCGCCCGATTTCGACCTACTTCGATCCAAACAAACAACCAAACACAAAGCTTACCTGCCCCCAATCCCGAGGCCGAAAAGTAACTTTCAGAGCAGTCACGCTGCCCAAATTCACACAACACACAACACACAACTTCAAACAACAACAAAAAAAGACTCTCTCTCCCCGAGGGACAGAGCGAGCACATCCTTTCGTTGTCTGTAAGTTTTACTTTTAAAGCTTTTCATTTCCATGTAATAGTATTATTTCCAGTCCGGCCCAATGTAGCCATATAAGCAGTTGTGCTGCCCGGATTTATTTAGGAAATAATACTAAATGTAGCCATTACTATGGCCAAATATTTCCAAGTATATTTGTAATTGTTTGTAAAAAGACTGTTTCAAGTCCGTAAATAATATAGATATAACGGATGTATTTGTAGGTAGTTAATGCTTTATTTATCTGTTTAATAAATATAACAAAAAGCATACTTTAGCCAAAAACTGTTTTGAGACCGAAAGGGCGAGTTGGGTGCCTAGCACCTTCCCAACTCGTAACTTAGCCTCCGAACCCGTTTTCTTCATCTCTGGTTTTCTTTTTACGGTTTTGCTTTATTTTTGCCTTAAAATAAAGATGGCGACTCTAAAAACATTTTGGATCCGGTGGGGCCTCGCAACATCTTTCTTTGCACTTTCACGTTCTCCCTACTAAAAGGGAGAATGGGAATGGAAAGGTGATGTATTCCTATGTCCTCGGTATCCCTAAACAAGGGATAACTTGGCGTAGAAAACCCAAAGCACTCATAGTGATCCGAAATAGGCCATAAGGCTATTTTCATAAAATCCATAGTGGGGCGGCGCAACATCTTTCTTTGCACTTTCACGTTCTCTCCCTAAAAAGGGAGGATGGGAATGGAAAAGGTGATGTTTTCCTATATCTGGTATCCCCTAAAAAGGGATAACTTGACATAGAAAATCCAAAGCTTCCATATTGGATCAAAAATCCACTAAAGGCAACCGAGGCGCATTCCATATTTCGGCAAAGACTCCTCCCGCACTTTTGATTTCGTCCTCCCTAAACAAGGGAGGCTGGAGCAGAGCAATGGATGTCGCCCGCCAAGATCCGCACGTCACGCGCACCCATCCAGGCGCGGGCGCTGGAGCACCCATTCCCTGAACCCACAAATTCGGCCGGCCCTAGCAACACAACTGCGTCCATGAGAATGGAGATGCCGGTGATGATGAGGGAGACACTTCTCGGCGGTTCGGGGGCTCTTACATGCCTCGCGGAGAAGAGGAATATGGACCCGGCTTGGTGGGCGCGAGGCATGGATGACCGCTAGGAAGGCTGAGCCGCAAAGGAAGGAATGTTTGGGGGAAACAAGTGGGGGTGTAGGCGGGGAATATGTATATATATGCGGTCAGATTAATGTATAATATAGATGTCTTAAATAAATATTCTAAGTTGCACCTTAGGACCTTGTAATATATTTTAAGTATTTTAATGTGAGCTTAGTTGTGGTTTTTCTCTTTCCTTTGCAGTTGAGCTTTGTATGCCAAAGCTGGAGATAAAATGCCGAGATTCAAAGAGTGTCTTCCCTCTCTTTTTCTCTGATTTTTTTATGCTCTAACTTTTGCCTAGGCCGCCCTTTCGGGTTTTCAACCTATCGAGCCCTTATTTCTCCTTTTTATTGTTTTTTTGTTTTTTTTTATCGCTCTAACTTTTGCCTAGGCCGCCCTTTCGGGTTTTCAACCCTGCGAGCTGGAGAGGGAAACACTTTTGTCGGATAGGTTGGCTCAAGCATAGTACCTTTTGAGTTTGTCAAGGTTGAAGGGCTGAACAAGGTCTTCTCCTTCCTGGTTTGTAAGGAGCACGACACCTCCTGATCGGATCTCTTTGACAATGTACAGTCCCATCCACGGAGATTTCCATTTTCCCCTAGTATCAACATAACTAGGGGGTTTTTCTCGAAGCACCAGATCTCCGACCTGGATGTCGCGGCCTTTGACTTTTTTGTTGAATGCCCGGGCTATGCGTCTTTGATAGGCTCGAGTGTGCTCGAGGGCTAGTGCTGCTGTTCATCGATCAGGGCTAATTCTTCAAATCGCCCTTTGACCCAGTCGACTTCTGCTATGTCGGATTCCATCATTACTCTTAATGATGGTATTTCAACTTCAATAGGCAGCACTGCCTCCATGCCATATGCTAAAGAGTAGGGGGTAGCCCCGGTAGGTGTATGGACTGAGGTGCGGTAGCCCCAGAGGGCTAGCGGTAGCTTTTCTGGCCAGTCTCTTCCTGTGTCAGCCATTTTTCTGATGATGTTCTCGAGAGTTTTGTTGGCTGCTTCAACGGCACCATTGGCTTGTGGCCAGTAGGGGGAGGATTTGTGTTTTTGAATTTTGAACTCGTCAAGAAAACGATTCACGTCCCCTTCAAAATGAGAGCCGTTGTCGGAGATGATCTCGAAAGGTACCCCATAGCGGTATATGACATTGGATCGGATAAATTCGGACACCTTTCTGGCATTTAGGATCTTGTAGGAAGAGGCTTCCACCCACTTTGTGAAATAGTCGACGGCTACTAGAACGTATTCATGGCCATTGGATCCCTTCGGGTGAATTTGGCCTATGACGTCGATTCCCCATGTTGAGAAAGGCCAGGGAGCTGTGGAGTTGTATAAGATGTGTGGGGCACGTGCTGCAGATTTGCAAAACGTTGGCACTTGTCGCAGTGTCGCACCCACCGAATGCAGTCGGTTTCAAGCGAGCTCCAATAGTACCCCTGACTTATAACTTTCTTGGATAGGATATGGCCGTTCATGTGGGGTCCGCAGGTACCACCATGGAGTTGGTCCATGATTTGTTCTGCTTTGGCCTGGTCGACGCATAAGAGATTTAAGCCTTGGTAGTGCTTTTTATATAAGCTGCCACCGCTGAATACGAATTGCGATGCCCATCTTCGCAGGGAGATTCTCCCCCTTTTGTCTAGGTCAGGGGGATAGATTCCTTTCTGAAGCAGATTTTGGATGTCAATGTACCAAGGCTCATGATCTGCCTCAGGGGCTGCATTAATTTTGAAGCAGTATGTCGGCGTGACTTTCTTCCCGACCACAAAGGGTTGGACTTAGGTTTCTGCGGGAATTTGGACTAATGATGCTAGAGTGGCCAATGCATCGGCAAATTGATTTCTGTCCCGCGGCAAGTAGTGGAATGAGATGGAATCAAACCGGGCGGCAAGTGTTGTTAATTTGGCATGATAAAGCTGCAGCCGGGGATCTTGGGTTTTCCACTTCCCTTCGACTTGGTTTATGATCAAGGCCGAGTCTCCAAAGACTTCGAGATTTTTGGCCTTTCTTTGGAGAGCCTCTTCCAAGCCAGCAATACAAGCTTCGTATTCAATGGTGTTGTTGGAGCACTCAAACTCCAATCTTAGGGCCAGTGGAGTGTGAGAATCTGCCGGGTCAATGAGTAGGATTCCTATGCCAAAGCCTCTTTTGTTTGCGGCTCAGGTCAAAGAACATCCGCCCGGGTGTCGTGGTCGGTGATTTCCAAGACACCTTCGTGCAGGAAAATGGGCTCGATAGCATCTTCGGTTTTGAGGTAGATCGGCTAAGTGATCTGCGATTACGCTGCCTTTGATAGATTTGAGCGTGACATATGTGATGTCAAACTCGTTGAGAAGGAAGGTCCACTTAGCTAGTCGGCTGGAAAGTGATGGTTTGCCAAAGATATATTTTATAGGGTCCATTCTGGATATGAGCTTGATGGATCGTCCCTGTAGATATGTTTTGAGCCTTTGAGTTGTCCAGACTAGGCCAGCACAACTTTTCTCGGTCTTAGAATAATTCGGCTCGCTTCCTTGCGACTTCCTACTTATGAAGTATATGGCGTTTTGATGTAGGAGTCTTTTTTTCTTGGGCAAGCATGGCTCCCACGGCGATGTCTGTGACGGTTAAGTATATGAGGAGAGGTTTATGTGTATGGGCTGGGGCTAGCACAGGGGGATTGGTAAGGTAGGCTTTTATTTTTTGAAGGCTAGCTGGCATTTCTCGTCCCAGACTTGGTCAGTATTTTTCTTTAGGTGTTTGAAGAGGGGCCCACAGGTGGTGGTGAGCTGTGTGATGAAGCGGCTGATATATTGTAGTCAGCCTAGAAAACCTTTGACCTCTGTTGGAGTTTTTGGCGGTGGCATTTCTATGATAGCTTTGATCTTTGCCGGCTCGATCTCAATGCCTTTCTCAGTCACTAAGAATCCCAGGACCTTGCCTCTGGTGACCCCGAATGTGCATTTGGTGGGGTTGATTTTCATCTGATGCTTTCTGAGTCTTTCGAAGAACTTCCGAAGATCTCTGATATGAGCACCGTTGGTGTCGCTGGAATGTACGATCATGTCGTCGATGTAGACCTCAATTTCCTTGTAGATCATGTCGTGGAAGAGAGTGGTGGCAGCCCTTTGATAAGTAGCCCCTGCATTTTTTAGCCCAAATGGCATAACAATATAGCAGTAGGTACCCCAAGGAGTGGTGAATGAAGTCTTCTCTTGGTCTTCTGCTGCCATTTTAATTTGATTGTAGCCGAGCATGCCGTCGACAAAGGATCTGATTTTGTGAGCATGCGACAACTTCGGCATCTACATATATCAATGTTGGGTAGCGAAATCATCTTTAGGCGGCAGCTTTGTTGAGGTCGCGGAAGTCGGCCAGTTCGAACCTTCAGTTGGGCTTAGGAGCGATCACTATGTTGGACAGCCAGATCGGGTATTCAACCACCCGAATGAAGTTGACATGGAGCTGCTTCATAATTTCTTCTTTGACTTGCAGTGACCATTCTGGTTTGATTCGGCAGAGTTTCTGCTTGATTGGCCGAGCATCTAGATAGATAGGGATCCGGTGTTCGACTATGGCTGGATCTAGCCCTGGCATATCTTCATAGGACAAGGCGAAGATATCTACGAACTCTTGGAGGAGGTCGATGAGTGCTACCCTTTCAGAGCCTTGCAGGTAGTTGCCGATTTTGATTTCTTTGACTTGATTGTTCGGCCCAGATTGATGATTGACAAGTCTTAATTAGCTGCCTGCCGGCGAGTGATGTTGTTCTGTTGCTCAGCCCCGACTTTACAAGCTCAAGCAAATATTTTTTATCTTTTGGGTCCATTTCATTAAATGACTCATTATTATGATTATTTAATGTATCTTTTAATGTAGGTGCAACTAAGGAATAAGCAAAGACATTCATATTATCATTAATAGCAAACTGCACGGGGGTTATTACATTATTGAGGACCTGGGGTTTGAGATCCTCATTATTAGGGAGCGGATCGGTAGATGACCAATCCGTAAAGCTAGGAGAAGGAAGGGGAATGGTATATCAGAGCGGTCTACCGATTCTGCGGGAGTCAAAGGCGGGCCGGTCGTAGTGTACCAGATGCGAGAGGCTTAGCGGTGAAGCTCGAACTCATCGGGGAGCTTGCATATCGGTGTCTCAGTCTATCATACCCAGGAAAAGCTGTCTCGAGGCCATCATCATCAAATAAGACCGAGAGAATAGTCATCACGATCTATAGACCAAGTGTTTTCAAAAGTGGCGGTTTTATATGCGGTCTACGGGGCTCGGGTGACTGTTCCATTTTATGCTGTGAAGGCGACATCTTCAAAAGATTTCCCAACCAAGGCATCATTCCCATTTTGGTCTATCCGGGGCTCGGGGAACATGAGATAGGCTTGTTTCCCCTTTCCTTATAAAGTAACCATTTAAGGTTTTTACGTATGGTTGGAGAGGGGATGTGTGTGGGCAGCTTTTCTTTTTCTACCTTTCTTTTCTCACGCTTTTGTTTCATGGCCTGGCTATCTCGGTGGAGTAGGTGTGTATCTAGGCGAAAGGGGTGATACATTCCTTAAGTTTGTCTGGACTAGATTGACAAGCCTGTTGGTCTCTACCAAGACCAGGACCGGGCATATAATTCATTTTGAACATGTTTAAAGGGACCATGTTTCCTAGAGATGTGGTTTTCTTTCGGTGATGTCGGTCACTCGGCCGTATTGAGGCGTTGACCGGCAGACAGGGATAACCTCAAAACCAGCGAGGAAATACCCGTGTCCTCATGCTCTATCTCGAGGATTGGGATATCCTCGCTTTCCTTGTTTTCCATGATCTTGTCGGCGAGAATAATTACTATGTGGTCATCGTGGATGAATTTGACACGTTGGTGTAATGAAGAAGCTACCCCCTTTACCCGTGGATCGAGGCGTCGATGCTTGGTGAAAGTGGGTGGTATGTCCAAAACTTGGAATTCGGCCAGGCATGGTTAGTGGCCCGATAGTCGGCATCGAGTAACTACCCACACAAGACACCATCGGCGGGTGTTGTCATATGCCTTTCTTGCGTGAGGAAGGAGTGAGTTCGATATTTTTGTTCCCAATTTGGCTAAGGTGTTGGCGGGACACACGTTCGAGAGAGGACCGTTGTCTATCGAGAACTCGGGGACTGTTTTCCATTATTCATTCGGTGATATGAAGAGCATCAATGTGAATCGGCCCTTCCTTGGGCGGATCTAGATCGGTAAACATTATGACATTCCCGAAATGAATGTTTCAGATCATCAAATGGATAAGCTCATTCGGGAGGTTTCAATTGGAGCGACTACGACTTAGAGACTTGGCGGGGTATCACGGTGGGTTTTTGAAGCACAAAGTAAGCCCCAGATGGAAATGTTGGCTGCGTTTTCTTCATCGAGCTAACGAGTATCTTCCACCTCACTTGATGTCTGTTTCTTTGTCTTTGCAGGTGGTCACCTTTTCGGGTTTGGTTGGTAGGCTCGGCGGATCTAGTAAGGTGGCTAACATCCCCACCAGAGCCAAGTGGCTTTTCGATGTTGCAAGTATTTTGGCTACCGAGGATAGTGTCCCGAGAGAGCATATTGCGGCTAGGCTCTTTTATGGATGTATATGGAGAGAAGGGAATGAAAATATGGTAATGGGTGGCTAATTTTTTCGAACTTGGGCCTGATGATTTTTCATCAACCTCAATCATGTTGATTTGAGGTAGAGGGTTATGTGTTTGGTGGAGGAGGTTTTCAATCACCTTGTCATCTATCAAATCTTGGATAGCATTTTTGAGTGTGTAGCATCTGTCGGTGAGGTGACCAGCTGCGGCGATAGTACTCACGATGCTTGGGCATGGTTCCATGTGTCGAGC